>CAJNDT010005557.1:441129-468629 GCA_905221615.1 Symbiodinium sp. CCMP2592 | reverse complement strand
GCCACGTCGCTCCAAGGAGGTTATCGTGAATGCCCCCCCCGCCTCCCCCCCAACAAAAAAAAGCGAAAGCAGAACGCAGCCGCTAAGGCCTCACTTCCTAATGACAACAGGCCGAAACGCCTACAACACTCACACCCCAAGAAACCAACTGATACACGGAAATAGTCTGCAATGATGGCCTATGATGTCTTTGTATAATATAGGGTCAGTGTTTAGGAGCTTTGGATTCGGGACTTATGAGCTGAAACTACCAAACAAGAGGGTCATCAACTATGCAGCCGTCATTGACTCTCAACTTGAACTCGCCCAAGACCTATCTTTGGTGACGATGTAATCTACCCTGAAGGCGACAGCTCTCTTGACCCTCAGCAAGCCTGAGCTCTGAAATCCTTCACATCGGCCTTGAGGATCTTGTTTTCTTTCGTTGAGCACCCGGTCCATTCTTGGCGAGACTTCCCCGCCGTGACTGACTGGGCGATCGTCCAAGAAGTCGTCTCCCGATATCCTTGGGCGATGTGCCTCAGCAAAGCGATTTCTTTGCAGTCTGTGTTTCTCTGCGGTGGTTACAGTAGGGGTAATTCGGAAGATACGCCGAATCCCTTTTAAACTCCCTATACGGAGCAGACTATACCCAGAGGGTCCAAGTACTCCCTATTATAGAACTTCAAGGCCTTTTTAGGTATCAACAACCATACATAAGGACTACTTGGACCCTTAGGGATACATTACACTCGAAGTCTACGCTGTAAATCATAGCCTGCTTGAGACTCCAAAAACCCTTAATTCGGCAATTTACTTTAAATCATACAGTAGAAGCCCAAAACTTGGAAACCCCAGAGCCTCCATCCTTAAGAGTACTGTATTTGGGAATCCCAGCAGTATTTGGCTTTAATCCAGTTTCCAACTTTATGGGGTTTACTGTAATTATCAGGGATCCGAATTCTAGTTTAAGGTACATTCCTTAAGTAAGGGGTGTGGGAGTCTCTGGGTACTTGGCTCATCGTGAATCATGGGGCTCAGCAAGTCAAGCCTGTTGTAGGTCCCGATGTAATCGCGATGACGGCTCTTAGGTAACCCTGTACATAAGGGCTAGGGGGGTTCGGGATTTTGGGGTTTAGGGTTTAGGCACTTGGGTAGAGGATATTCCACCCTAAGAAAAGACGCATCCCGAAGCATTGCCACTCCTACATGCCCTCAGCCTTAAACGAAGAGAATCCCTTAGGTTGTTTCCTGCAGGCAGAACCCACAGTTGGGGATGGTCTGTCTTGTCGTGTGCTGGCCTGGGTGCGTTTTAAAGACGTAGTAGTAGATTAGGCAACCTTTAACTTGTCTAGGGCAAAATAGTCCCTATATAGTCCCTATATAACCAAAAGGGTTAAACTTTATTTCCCCATGATACCCGACAAGTAGGAAGAGTAACCCTGAACTCTGAGCAAAGAAGTGCGGTGCTCTTCAACTTCGGAGCCCACGGGGCTCTAAACTCCTTGAAAAGCTTCTAGTCTCCATTGTAGTTCCATTTTATTTGCAATGACGATATAGGATCCTAACTGTTAAAATGGTTAAGCCAATAAAAGGAATTACAATGGAGACTAGAGGTACCTAAGCCCCAGAAGTAAGTAAAGCAATGGCCCAAACCCATAAAGGGCCACTATTCTACATAGTTTTGGGGTCCAGGTAAACCCTAAACCCTGAAACCCTAAAACCCTGAACCGCATACCCTAAACCCCAAACCCTAAACCCTTAACCCTCGCAAAGCTTTCAAAGGCTCCCGGTGGTCATCTCTGGTGTCTTCGCCTTCGTGTACAACTGCTTGCAGTACACGTTAGTGCAGCTGTGGCTTTCAATGAGCACTTTGGGAGTTTGGGGGCTTGGAGTCTATGGAGTTATGGGGGTGTTTGTTGTTACTTCAGGGCTGGCTTGCAGCGTTTGTAGGTTAGGTGAGGGTTTCGGGACGGTTCCAGGCATATCGGGGCTTGAGGCTTCAAGTATTCGGATTTGGGGGTTAAGGGGAATTGGGGGGGGTTTAAGTTTCAGATGTAAGCTCTAAGTATTCTGTCATCAGGTTCCTAGTGCCTGCATGGTTCCGGGGGTGTCGTGCGGGGACAAGGGGGTTTGATAGGGTCGACGTATCAGACCCCAAGTTTTAGTGCAGCAACCCTTAATCCGAATGTCATATGTTCTTGGGACTTACTGGGGTTCCGGTTAAGAGACGTGATGCTCGAAGTGCTGTCTTACAAGAAGGGTACCTCTACCCTAGGGACGTTGAGTTACACAGAACCTCCCATTATCTTGCTTTAGAATGAAGTCTTGTTCCTTTTTATTAGTTTTTAAGCTTAGAAAGCACACAGGTGCTTTTGTTTTTCACTCGCACAGAGACACACACACACACTCTCTCAGTGTTTTTGTCCAACTCATTACATATTATATACATACATACACACATACATACCCACATACCTACATATCTACCTACATATACCTACATACCTAGCTACCTGCGTACCTACGCACACGCACATGTATACAACATACACATGTACGTATGCATATGCATACACATACACACAATATTCATATACATACACATACATACACATACATACATACATACATACTAACAGACATATATGTATATTTTAATAGAACTCAACATAACCACTAAAATATAATAAAATATGCTTTGCTACATAATGTAATGTACTGTGCAAACTATAACCTGAAGTGTTGAAGTATATGGTACGGTTTCATATGACACAGCATGGTTCGACGTGGCATGGCTTAATACCAAACTCATACAGACTGATATCAAAAAATACGCTTGACTTTAACAAAGCATAACCAATTCATGACATAACATCACATAATATGAATTTTGCAGATACAGTCAGATAAGACAATATACTAAAATCTACCAAGATTTGCACACCGTTTCGGATGCATAGATATATCTTGCTTATGTGCTTCAAACACGAGACGGTTCAGGCAACAGCTGTCCGCAACGCACGCCGCCTTCGCAGGAAGTCTTTTGCCTTGCCGAGAGCACGATTGTGAGGTTTAGTTACTTTCTCAAAGAGTCCAAGTATCATTCTGGTGTACACTTGTAGGGTATTTTTGGGGGGTCTAAGTATATACCATAATGATACTTGGACCCTTTGGGTTTTTCCGAATAGGGTAGTTTGGAGGGCATGTACTTGGCAAGTTGGACTACCAGTAGAAGTAGTTAGAAGTGCGATTGTTGGTGTATGTCAGGATTCTAACCTACGTACGTGACCCAGCCCTATTTTATGGAGGAAGGATCTACTCATCTGCTCTGCCGAATCTCTTGTATTTCTCATTGTCTCTCTATTTCTGTCTTTCTCTGTCGCTTTGTGGGTGTATTCACGCTCGTGCTGTTGCTATGTTGTTCAGACTGTTGTTCCGATGTCTCGAGATGCCTCCCCTGAAATGCTAGGGGTGGGTACAGAGTTGTTGTCTAACATGTTGTATGGGATACCAGTGAACCTAGAATCAGCTCGATCTGTTCCCTGTTCAGAGTCCCTACACTTTGTCAGAGGAGGCGAAAGAAAAAGGGACGAAAATGGCTACAAAAGACCCTCACCGTTGAAGGTTACTTGCTATCGGTGCCCCAATTTTAAGCCCTAACTGGCCCTAACTGTTACCGAATGTTTGAATTTGCAATGTACAGCAGCACATGCTATCATACCTCATTGGTCCAAGTACGTACCTAATAATCACATGCTCCCCAAAACCCTGACCTACGTAACTACTATCCTAGAACCGAATACCTAATTACTGGGTCCTCGGGACCCTTGGGGTACCCTTATAGAACTCTTAAAGAACCCTTGGGGACCCTTATAGTACCCTCATAGGATTCTTAAAGGACCCTTCATTGGGCCCTTTGGATCCTTAGGGATACCTCGAGTGCCTGTTCTGTTCTGTTTGTTCCGGCTCCTTCTCTCGAAGAGGAGTGGCACAACGTAGGATACTATTGTGGGGGCTCCGTAGTATAAATAACCGTAGAATGGGCCGCAAAACCCTAGTCCAATTTATAAGGCATCCATATGTATTCTATAGATCCTTGGAAGGAACCCTATACCCCTATAGAATCCCTATAGATCCCTTTTAAGGACCCCTTTAGAGAGGTCTTTCAGTGGGCTCACGCCAGCTTCTCAAGCTGTGTCTTGTCGGTCAATTTCACGGGCAGGGTGCACAAGAGCTCCAATTAATTCGCTGAGTTGTTGCAGCTGTGTCTACCTTAAACGGCCCCTTAAAGAAGCCTTAACCCTAAACCAGAAACCCTAAACCCTAAATAGACCCTAAACCAAAGCCCTTAAAGTACTGTTCGTCAGCGCTTCGGGTTTAGTGCCGTGTACGGTTTGAGGTTTTCGGGCCCAGGCTAACGCTTACGGTCCATTTTGATTACCTCCGGTACATGTCTGGATACTCTGTGGGCTCACTAACACGACTTCACCTAAATTGTATATAAGATTGTATAAAGCATAGCAAAGCCTTCCAGAAGGGCCTTCTCACCAAACCGATGATGCTGCGTCAAGTGGTCCCGGTTTAGGGTTTAGTATTTCAACTTAGCGTTTAGGTTTTTGGTACTTAAACTTTGAGTTCAGGGTTTAGGTTTTAGCACTTCAAACAATGGGTTTCGTCAGGTTTCAACATGGCCGCGACCATTGCTTTCTCCCTGTGTCTCGGCTACGAGCAAATTCCAGATGGATGGCACGGGCACCTGTTTCTGCTTGCCATTGCTGGCAACATTGGAGCATTCACTGCCTTCAACGTGCTCAGGAATAGTGGTAAATGAACCAAGAGAGCCCAATGCCTGATAATTGACAATTTGAGCGATATACAGTAAACTGTAAACTACATCGAGTTGCTCTGTCGAGGCGAATTGGGCTATCCAGGAAATGGGAGTGCAGCCAAAGTTGCTGTAGCCCGAGATTGTCGTAGCTCGGTGAGTGTCGCTCTCCTGCCCTCTGCCGTGGCTACTCAAGGAAAAAGCAACTTCAACCAAGAGAAGCCAGGGAAGCTCCTAAGCCCGAAACGAGAAGTACTGGATCAACACAGGAGTCTTCATAAGGTACTTATGTCATAGGGCTTATAGGGTTCTTACATAATGAGTATCGAATAGCTTTATGTGGATACAAACCTATGAGTATTGGATTGCACTCCCCGCGAAACTCGTAACCCCCCCCAATCTGAAAGTAAGCCCTCAACCACTTCTACACCATGTAAACCCTCAGCCGGAATCCACCTCCGGCTTCTGCGCTGTAGCCGTCGGGAGAAGCTTAAGCATAAAGTTCTAAATCTGAACGTAAAACTAGGGGTTCTTACCTTTGCCGGGGGGATCGAAAACATCTCGCTGTTGCTTTAAGGTTCAATCATAGCTTCAATATACCGTAATGTCAGTGGGCCCGAAGCGGGTCAAAATTTAGTGTTTTGGTTCTGTTCCCCCTTACATAAACCCACCAACCCCACACCCTAAACCCAATTGAGGAATTGGGGGGTTTAGGGTTTAGGGCCCCGCGGCCGGCAGCTAAGACCCGACAGGCAGGTCTTCAATATAGTAAGGGGCCTTCACTGTGTTAATCGGGTTTCGAGGTGTGCCGGGGGGGTATAGTATGATAGTAAGAAATCGTTCATCTTGAATTAATGTTGTTAGATATTGTCCGGGCTTCTGTATTTGTTGCAAAGAAAGCAATGCAAGACCCAAACTGAGATGCTTTTGCAGGTAGCAGGACACCCCAAAGACACACACCCAGCAAGATTCCCTCATGAAGCATGCATAAGAACACACATGTAAAATCCGAAGCCCGAAGCACTAAAATCCACACCTTGATTGACAGTGTGCTTGGGGAAAGGCTGTTGATGGGGTGTTCAGAAGACTCGCCATAAACCATAGTCACCATAGCCAGTTCAGCTAGAAAGCCCATCCCAGAACTCTAGACTTTAAACCCCAGACCAGCCATAAAGTCATAAAGCCACACAGCCCGAACCCGTCCGACTCTCGAGCGGGTTTCGGGCCTCAACGATTCTCCATGCATGCTTGACGATCTAGGGTCGGTATGATCAAGCGTTAGGTCTGTCGGGATTCGGGCTTGGGGTTCAAGATTCAGGTTTGCCCCTGACCCCCAGACCCCTAAACCCTAAATCCCAAACCCTAAGCCGCTTGTAACCCCAAGTAAACCCCTAAACCATACATAAACCCTAAACCCTGTCTGGTAGGTCGGGGACACTGCCTGGCTATTAGATGGACCAGAGGCCAAGCGAAGGGTTTTTTCGGGGTTGGTGTCACGCATATCGCCGTTGTCCTGAACGGGCTTCCCAACGTAAAGAGTGCTAACCTAGTAGTAGAGTAGGCAACCTTTAACCTTTCTTGGGTAGTATAGTCCCTATATAAATCCCTATATAACCAAAAGGTTAACCTTTAGTTCCCCATGATGCCCGACAAGTAGGCTAAGTACCTACATCGTAGACTGTAGGCTTTCCAGATTCGGAATCACTACTATGGTTTGGGGAAGTATCCCCCATAACAGTGCCTGAGACTCTGTGGGCAATTCTCCTGTGTTCATATAAGTCTTGTAAGCACTTGTTGGTCAAATTTGTTTCTATCTATAGGTTCTCGGACCCAGTAAGGTGTGGTGTGTAGAGGATCAGCTGAAACCTGAACCCTGAACCGGCGGTTTCTGGCTTGCAATATTGTGAGGCTTCAATGGTAAACTGTCATACGGACTGGGTAGGTAGCCTTCAACCTTTTGCGGTATATGAATTTCTACCATATTGAGAAGTGAACCCTGTTTGGGCTAGGTTTCTCAGCCCCCAGCCTACTCGTGTTTTATTTTTGGGTCCTTTATGAAACCCGGAAACCAAAATGCCACGGTAGAGATGTTGCAGTGTTGCTCGAGTTGGAACGTTTAATGCACAAAACCCGCATGAGTTACATAACTGTTCTTCAAGGGTTTTGAACAGGCTCGTTGGCTCGGATTTCCTCCCCCCAAACCCTAAACCCTAAACCCTATACTCTTTGATCTTACCAAAGCCCCTCGAGACACAGAGCGACACCCGCCTTCAAGTGTGCTGAAATCCCTCAACGTACGTAGCAACCCCGGATGTTATACATACAGTAGGGGAAGACGGTGAATCAGCAATGCTGTTCCGTGAGGCTCCTTGGTATACTACACCAGAAAAGTATACCGAGGACTCATTCTAGACGACTGGAGATCTTTGTAGAACCCTTGCCGAAACCGTGAACCCTAAACCCTATCAAAATTTGTATCCATATCTATATCTACATCTATCTCTAAATCTGTATCTATAACCATATCTATATCTATACCCGTACCATGTATACATATATATATATATATACATTTCATCCATATCCTTATCTATGTCCATGTCTATATCTCTATCTCTATTATGCGTCTATCTGCACCTTTATCTGTTCTAAATCCTTGTCTATGTCCGTATCTATGTCTATATCTATGTGCCCTAAACCTTGCCGCCGGAACCGTGCCAAGACTGCACCCGATCTTTAGGGTAATAGTATAGAAGTTATGGCTTTAGGGTTTTTATGGGTTTTGAACTCAGGGTTTCAGGCTTTCTGGGTTGATAGTGTATCAGAAGGCTTAGGAGGGTTTTTTGGTGAAGTTTCACAGTTTTGTTTTTTTTTAGATGGCGTCCTTTAAGGGTTCGTTTGGGGGTTTGGGGTGTAGGGCCTAGGAGTGAAGGTCGATTGCGAGACAGGATTTTGGATTTAGGGTTTAATGTTTAGGGGTTGAGGTTTGAGGTCGATGGATTGAAAGGCCGAGGTAATCAAGTTTTCCGCATTTAGGCTTGTGGGTTTTTAGGGTTTAGGATCTTTTGGGCGTTTATTGTTGCTGGGTTCAGGCCTTCTTCCGGCCCTTCACGGAGTTGAACTATGTCACCCAAGCACCTTGGCCGGGCAAGATTTGAGTTTAGGGGTTCGGCTTGGCGGCAGTAAGGTTCTTTGAGAGGCGCCCGCTTTCGTAAACGCCTCCTTTCGTAAGTTTCATTGCCGGTAGCCTGCTTTTTGTTTAAGGCATTTGCACACACGGTGCATATCAATCGGCTGTCTAGATTTTCCTAAACCCAGCCCTTGTAATACAATTATGGAACCCGAGTTTACATTGTGAGGATGTACTCTATACGCCAACAAAAACTCCTAAACCCAGAGAGAAAGGTAGGTGCGCAGCTTCACTTCAGTCTTCTTGCAACGAGTTTTGAGGTGTGGGGTTCAGGCTAATCTAGCCCAACATAGTACTAAGAGGCAGGCAAATGTGGGGATCAGAGTACTTTCTACTTAGAAATATCCCCCTAGGTTTTCCATATGTATGTATGTATATATACACATACATGATCATATGTCTAGTGTACTCCCCAATGCCAAACCGGTATTACAGCGTAAAGCTCTTGTAGGATCGTCGTAGGGTTTACCCGTAGCCCCAAACCTTGCAAAATTGCAGGCTATGACCCTTTACTATTTTTCTAAGGTGCAACCCTTAAAACAATAAGGTCCTGGAGCCCCAAGTACCGTTTTCCAGCGCTTTCTGCAACTCGTAGCTATTGCAAATGTGTGCCAACAGAATGGACCTACATCCTATACCCCAACCCAATTTGGTTTAGAGTTTAGGTGGTTATTGTCTACGGGCTCAGGGTTTCGCGGTTTAAGGTTTAGGGGTGTAGGATTTTAGGGTTTAGGGGTTTAGGCAAGATCGGCTGACACGGTTTGACCCTTGAAAGCTAAACCCTGTATCTGCAGCACCAAGTGCAAGGCCCTACACCGAATGATTTGCCCATGCGAGAATGCCGTTTCAAAACTTCCCCACCAAGATCATGGCAGTAAGTACCGAATGGAGTGAACAGCCTTGGCCAAAGTCCCATCATTGATCTGGCGGTATAGTCTGATTTGGGATGTTGCAGGACTTCCACTTTGTTTATTCGTTGAGTATTAAGCCACATTCCCCTTCGGTTGCTTCTAAGATTTTCCGCTAAGAGCGGATTGAAGCTACAGCGTGGTAAGTAGTTAAACGCGTTCGTGTTGGCAATCTTGGTGGTCAGCAGTAGTGCCTTAACCTACTAAAACCTACGTTTTTGTAGGTCCTTATTATACACCCTTATTTGGAACGTATGGGGACCCCCTACAAAACAGTATATTTTGGTGGGTTACGGTAGGTCGATAGAGATCACTGGTAAAATCGCAACATACAGGCCCGGCGTGCATGCCTCCAGATACCTTTTCGGTGCTGAACGGCTCGAACAAATTCTCAAAAGCTTCACATGGATAGAGTCTTGTGAAAACCTCTAAACTTTAAAGTCTAATACCCACCCAAAGGTTAAAGGCCATGGTTGCCATACAACCCAATGAAATTCTGAAAATCCTATGAGACTTTGTAAAACCCTTGAGAACCGCTGACATATCTGTACAACCTTGTATAACCTCAGGGCTCCAGCTACCTAATTAGTAGGTTACGAGCAATGGACAATAGACTATGTACCCCAGAAGCATATCTGTTAGGAAACTGGAGTGCTAGGGAATCTCGAGAGTCACCGGTGACGAGGAGAAGAGCCGCCTGCTGCTACTCCAGCGACTGCTCTGCGACGAAGGAACGCATGGCACTCAGAGAAAGGGTTCAGGATTGGGAGGTTAGGGCTATTGTTCTGTCGTAGTGGCATTAGTTATTCGGTCGTTATGTAAGCAGCAAAGTAAGTCAGTCAGTAAGAAGGTAAGTTATGTAGGCAGGTAGTAGCAGTGGTAAAGGCAAAGTACTGTCAGTCGTGGTTGTCGTTCTCTTCGTCTGGATATCCGCATTGGCAGTATATTGCCTTTTATTCCCACAGTTCGCACTTGTTAGTTTTCAAAACTGCATCAAGACCTTAGCATGGTTAAATAAAGCATTGGATGTTCCCTCCCTGGTGTTCATGCTTTTCATTTGCCTTCCATTCAAAAAGTATATCCACTGCCGCAGCAGAAGTACAGAGTACTAAGTACAGAGTATACTGAGTAGTGCACTCATTCGTTGCATAGTCGTTTATGATAATATGCATAATATAGCTATATTCGGACCTTAATAGTAGGCCGATTATAGACTGCTACTGTATGGGGGCAGTACCCAACGTTTATCCCGAAACCCCGGGCAAGTTGCAAGGCGCCGCTCCGTGGCAGACTTTTACCCGGGCGTGCGGGAGTTGCCGCTCTTCAGCGCCTCCGACCAGTTTACGGGTGCTACTTTAGGCGGTTGCGGGTTCAGAGTTCAGGGTTGCAGGATTGCGGTCGCAAGAATTCCTAGTATTGCTGAATTTACTGTCGCTCCTGTTACATCTGTACTGCATCTTCCACCAGTACACGAGAGGAAGCCGAGTATCACGACCTTTGTTCGAGCCGTCTTCATGACGACGGTTAGCACGACAAACTAACCACCGTGCTTGTCCGTTCTAGGTCCCGGTATGAGAAAGCTAATGTTACTAACGGTGCTGTCAACATAAGCCATTGCACTAGTTCGCTATGTCTAAGATTTGCTAAGGCTCCAAACAGCCCGAAACTCTTGTAGAGTATGTTGGTTGACCACCACAATATCGTCACCCATCATAGCTTTAGGTATATACAGATATTACATCTTAATCCCTAAGCTGATGAACCCTACTCTGAACCGGTACAGTTAGTTTCAAGCTGAACCCCTGAACCAATGCAGGTAGCATCAAGCGACTGTCTTGGCTGCAGCCCAGACCTTGGCGGAGTGGAACCATACCCAAACAGGTCCCTTCAAGTTTTTGGGCTAAGTTGTGGGCTGCAGGGGGTTTAAGAGTTTAGGCTTGAGGGGGTTAGGGGTTAGGCTTCCAAGTTGGCTCGCAAGGCCTTTTGCGATGTACGGGTTGCTGTCGTTAAACAACCCTTGCCCTTACCCTAAAGCCTGATCATCCTAAACCCCAGCCCTGAGTCATCAGCCCTAAACCCAATTCCCAGTCAGTACGCACTAAACAATATAGGCCCTAAACCGTATGGTCTTGCGATGCCCATGTTAAAGGGTTGCTGTAGCCCACAGGGTGCTAAGGACCTATATAGTAGAATGCAGGGTTTCTATATCAGGATTTGCTATTATGATTTAGGGAAGTTTCCCTTGTAGCGGCACCTAGTATCTTTTGGGTAGATGCGGGCCGACGCAGCGCGGCGTTAGATACGCTCAAATGGCAAAGCCGTTAAACCCCGAACGGCCCTCATATTGCTACCCTATAAGGGTCCACAGGAGCCAATTGTAAGGTGTTTGGGCCTAGGATAGTAGTCAATCATGTAGGTTGCTATTTTGAAGAGAGTATACGATTAGTAGGAACTGGCGCGCGATGAAACCTTCGAAGATACATGACATGGACTGTTGGGGTCGACCCTTCTGAGTTATCTAGAAGCCTTAAGAATGATCAACTTATACGGGTTCCTTTTGTTAAAAAGGATGACATGCCCCCCTCCCAATAATCCTTCTTCTGGTTACTGAGGCCTCTATACGGAACCCTCATGACCCAAGCTTAGCTTTTAAGGGAAGTCTCAAACAAGGAGCGTTTAAAGAGACCCCATGTTGCAACCTGTACCCTGAAGCGTAATGGAACCCGAAAGCCCATAAGCCTAAGGGTCCATGTACCCAAATACGGTTGATGATATAAATCCTGCATTACCTTAAGGACCCGAAACTATGGGAATTCTGGCATATTCCTTATCATGTGTAATGCAGGATTTATATCATCAACCGTAGTATATACTTTGGGCCCAATGTACGTATATAGTGAGTACTTTAAGGCCCATGTATATACTATATGAGTACATGGACCCTTAGGGTAAGCCCAGAACCTAAACTGTCCTGAACTTAAACGCTCAACTCAAAATAACCCCAAACCCTTAGCCTCTCCCATGGCCCTTAACTTTGATCCTAAACCCTGAACCCTTCGAGGAACCTGTAAAGGAAGCCTTCGAGTAACCTGTATTCAATCCTTACAGAAGAGCCCTGATAGGAACCCTTGTAGAAACCGTTATTCCCCTTCAGGAATCCTGAACGGTTTGCCCATATGGAGCGAACGCACTCGGCCACCCACATGTGGCGTGGCGAAACCGCCATCCGCTACCTTAAGTTCTTAAAGGGCGAATTGGATGCCCGCCGCAAGCAGCATGGATTGGCCTTTTCGGATGGCGCTTTGATCTTGGCGGACGACGCCACCGCCCACAGTGACCAGCCTTCTGCCGAGCTCCGGAAAGTTTGGAGACCGAGAACAACTGCATCCTGCTCGGCTGTGACAAATCTCATCCCTAAACCCTAAACCCTAAACCTTAAACCCTAACCGGGCGGCGGCGGTGGTACTTGCCCTAAGGGTCCATGTGCCCAAATAGGGGCGGAGGGCAGTAGCTGAACCCAGACCCTAAACTCTACCTGGACCCCATGAAAGTGCTTGAGCAAGATTTCCTTACATAAGTCCTTCAAAAGTTAATATAGAACCCCCCCAATTAATCACTAATAATCACTAGTACTGTTTTGGGGGGTTCCTTGTTACAATATAACTACCCCCCAAAACCCTGTTCTAATTCTTATAAGGCCCCTATAGTAGCTTATTCAAGCTCCAAGTCCAGGTAAACCTTAGGGGATGTCCCAGGTGGGAGCAGACGTCCCCGCAGGACCGTCGCCAGCTTCTGGGTTGCGAGCGCCGCACCCTCGAAGGCACCTCCGGCAGCGTTTAGGGTTTAGAGAACCTCTTATAGATCCCTTTAAAGGAACCCCCTATAGATCCCTTTAGGGTTTAGGGTTTATAGTCACCCCCAAAAGTTGGAAGCTGGAATAAGGACAAGTGAGGCTGGGGTTCCCTATTCATCACTCTTAGGAGGCTATTGAGTTTCCAAATTTTGGCTTTTGCTGTAGGGTTTTAGAAACGAGGGTTTAGGTTGTAGATCTGAGCGTTCACATGGTTTTTGCATCGTCTTGGGCTTTGTAATGGCAATAACTAGAGCGATGTTTACGGACCCCCGCAGTTTATGTATTTTATGTGTATATGCAGATCGATAGGTAGATAGGTAGATAGGAATATAATAGGGCCCTAATACAATCCTATATAATCCTTATGGTCACTATTACAGGGTGGGGGCCCCTTATAAGGTAGATAGATAGATATTTCTGTTAGAACCTGCTCATGATGAAGGTCCCTGACCTTTGTACGCTGATGTTTGTGTTCGGAGTTTTCGTGTTTGGGGTTGAGGCCTTCTTCGATGTCGCGAGGTCCTGTAGTCGTATACTAACTACCAGTATTCCTGCGCAGTCCCTGTGTACTTGCATGAAACTTCTTCCAAAGCACAGTTCTAATTTGCTCAACCCCATACTTGGGTTCATCAGCCTGGGTTAGAAATAAGGTAACTATATTTATCAGTAGTTACTGTCCCAATTAACCCAAAGGGTCCAAGTATCATTATGGTATACACTTAGACCCCCAAAATACCCTATAAGTATGCACCAGAATGATGCTTGGACCCTTTGGCTAAGGTTCTTGTACTTATAACTGTACTTACTCAGTCCCGTGAACCTCCATGCATGACATCAGACCCTCAGTTGTATTTGTTCGTTCGGGTACCCGGACTTGGGGATCTAGAAGTGAAGAAGGCCCAGGGTTTCACTCATCACTGTCTCTTTTGTGTCGAAGATTGCGCTTTGATGCGGTTGGCAGGCGCTGGGGTGTAAATTAGATCTGATCGTACAGGAGCATGGGGGAAGGCCATAAGTACCTGAAGTATATAAGTATGATTACAACTATGATACCTTGTGAACTACCCTGTAGTTGCCAAGTCCCGTGAGCCTCCAGCATTGCATGGGTTCATTCAGAGCATCCCTGAACCGAGGACCGGAGGCCGTTTCACACAGTTTGGACGCCTTGGTCACAGACTAGCGTTTTGGTGTACGTATTCCTGAAATCCAAACCTAGCCCCCAAACCTACCTTGACCCCTTCAAGCGGCAAGGTTCTTACACTTTTAGACGTTCGTTTGCCATGATCAGGATTTCGGGTCTGGGTCTGGGGTTCAGGGTTTAGCTGCCCGCTAACTATAGTTCTCCAGCGCATGATCCCGTATCCAGCAGCGCTAAGCAAGCTTCACCGGAACGGCCGATAAGTTGGGCCTTTCCAGATATCCCATATCGAGGTGGACACATACAGATCCACTTGGAGGATCATGGGACTTAGTAACTAGGGTTATAAATAAGGTAGCTGTACTTATAACTCCAATGAGGGGACTTACAACTCCAATTAGGGTACTAATAACTCCAATTAGGGTACTTCTAACCTTACTTACTAAGTCCCATGATCCTCCAAGCAGGCCCCTTATAACAGCTAGCCAGACAGGATCTTCCCCCTTGATCTCCGCTTCGAGCGGGCAGGTCTGGCCCGTGCAGTTTAGGATTCAGGTTGGGGGTATTAGCCCAAAGGGTCCAAGTAATGGTATGGTATATACTTTGGGGGGCCAAAATACCTACTATCATGGTACTTAGACCCTTTGGGTAGGGCATTCGAGGGTGTCGGTTCTACCACCGCAAGGTCGAGACGAATTCTGCGCCTATATGTGTACTGCAACAACAAGAAGCAGTGTTACTGCTAGTGCACACTACTACTGCTACTGCTACAGGCCCTTCCAGCTAACAGAGCCGGGGTACTTGCGCAAGACTTTTCTCATTTCTCAGTGGAGTGATGTTGGTTCCTGGCGGAGTGGGGAGTGGTGCGCGGGGTGGTTGCCTGCATGGTGTTACAATTTGTGTCGCCGGCTCCAGGCTGTGGCCAGTGCGGTTGCTTCTGAAGTAGTATACCATAGTATACCTTTTCTACTACATTTTTTCTTCTTCTGCTACTGTTACTTATGCCACCACTAGTACTACCATTACGACTACGACTACTGCTACTAGTTGCTATGCCTAGTACTGCTATCATGATTAGTATTCTTACTGCGACCACTGCTGCTGCTACTGCTACTGCGACACTTCGTTGTGCGGACAAGCATGTTGAGATGTTCAAGCCTTACAGCCGCCCACCTGCACCAACATCTCCGCCATGCCACCACCACCACCACCAGCACCACCACGCCCACGGCTACGTTCTCATGTGCTGTCGGTTCTCGAGGCTCCAGTGTTCAGGTATCAGACGTGCCGGGTCTTCGGAGCTTGGGCTGACGTTCAGACAGAATCAGCGTGCATGGCTTCTCAGGATTTGCATATGGGTGGTCGTCAAAATTATGGTCCCTTTGTGGGTCCTTATTATAATACGGCACCTACTATTTAGAGCACCAAAAAGAAACCTTAATTTTCACAACCACCCATATAGTGCTGCACCACTGAACTCTGCTCCGGGGCCCAACGTCGCAACTGCGATACTCAAACTGCAGAGGCACTTAAACTCTGTCTGGGGGTTTCAGCGCAGGAGTGCTCCGCGCAGAAAGACCCTTAAACAAGGGACATCTATAGTTTCCCTTGCCATAAGCCGAAACCCTAAACCCTAAACCCAAACCCCACACAAAGACTTGTCCTCCGGGGCCCGGGCGACCGGCCAAACATTAATCAAAATTAGAGTTCAGTCTTTCCATCTACAGGATCCCGATGCTTAGGTGCATTTTGGGAATCTTCGAACCGTATGCTAAAAGCACCCGCACCCCTAAACCCAACCAAAAAACGTAAAACTTAAACCCCAAAGGCCGCTTGTTCCTTTGGCAGGTTGGGGAGCAAGCAGCTTCAGCAGCTGAGTGAACCTCTGTACATTGGAGATTCTGAACGCCATCTGAACAATAAGATAGGCACAAAAGCACAAGAAGATAAACCACAGGCACTACCCGATTACCCCAAGGGTCCACAGTGACATACTCTCCAAAACACTAACCCGCATAGCTACTATTGTCCCACAACCGAGTACCTGATTACTGGGTCCTTTGGACCCTGCGGGTTACATGCATGTTCTTGCTTATGCGTTTCTTGGCAGGTATATCTTTGCCATCTCCCATACCCGAGCTAGGCCAAAGAGTTGTGCCCCTGCGTTTTTCCGCGGTTTGCAGTGGGCGCGGGCCCCGGCGGGTAGCACGACTGTAGCATAGACCGTGGAGAAAGAGAAGGGAGTCGAACAGTGTTGAGGTACATATCGATAGAACAAGTCAAAAAGACCGGCACGACGACGCAGGCATACATTGATTGATGTTCAATCGAGGAGGGTGCTTCAGTGCTACAAGTTGCTGCAACTTAGTATCTCATGAGGTGCTATGGCATTATGCTGTAGTAACATACATACATACATACATACATACATACATATACGGACGGACGAGCAGACGGACAGGCAGGCAGGCAGGCAGGCAGAGGACAGACAGACCAACCGACAGACAGTTGCGCTTGAAGGGATGGTCTTGAGCTGCAATTGCGACTCCTTCCGGTAAGCATCGGCACCAGTCGGCAGAATGACAGGCACACATGGGAAAGACTGCCTAGAGTTTCGAAGCACGGGTCTAAGGGCTGTCCCAGAGCACTAAATAGCCTCAGCAAGTCCCGAAGTGCAACTCCAAGCATTGTGAAACTAGCCCCATAGCCCCCACACTTTGGTAGCCTGGAAACGCGAAACCCAAAGCGAAGCAGAGAGTTTCGGGTCTTCCTTGCGTGGTCCTTGAAATCGGCACCTGGGCGCCAAGGAATCGCTCCCTGGCCGAAATTACCTTGCTCTTTGGGGCTTTAAGGTTTAGGGTTGTAGGGGTTCAGGGTTTAGGGATATATCGGATATTTAGGGGTTCAAGGGGGGTTAGGCTGCTGGGTTTTAGAGGTTTAGGTTCGTTAGGGGTTAGGGTTTTCTGGTTTTGGTGCAGGGTTTAGTGTCATGGTTTGGGCTGAACATGCTCCAATCTGGTTTCTCATGAGTCTCACCTGGAGTACAGTAGAAGCCAGAAAGTTGGAATATCATTATCGTAACCCCTTTAAGGTAAATTATAGGGGATCCTACCATTAATCCATATTCCAACTTTCTGGAGTTCCCTTTAGGCAATCTTTTCTCTTGTGTGTAGACATTTTGACGTTGAGGTTTCTTGAGCCACGAGCTCCGCAGATGGATGGAAGATAGATCCCCTAAGGCTCCATGTGCCCATATAGTAGGTACTTAGGCCTTAAAGGGGTCCCCATATAGGTACTTTAAGGCCAAAGTACCTACTATATGGGTACATGGAGCCTTTGGGATCGACAGATCGACGAAGAGAAACTTAGGCCCCAAAAACCCTAAACCCTAAACCCTACACCTCTGAACCCTAAACCTTAACCCCCCCCAGCCCCAAACAATAGTAGAGAGTGGGGCCAGAGCTTGGGTTCAGAGTTTACAGAGTCTACTTGGAGGATCATGGGACTTAGTAACTAGGTTTATACATAAGGTAACTATACTTATAACTCCAATTAGGGTACTTATAACCTTACTTACGAAGTCCCATGATCCTCCAAGTATCATGTACCTCTAGAGCAAATGCCTTGGCCTTCAATTGTTTGTGTAGGGACCCTCTCGAGGCCAAAGCACATAATATATAGGTACAGGCGACTTAGTAAGTAGGGTTGTGGGAACCTTAATTGGACATATGTGCACTTAAAACCCCAGTTACTTCTTTTACAACCCTAGCTGTTAGGTCCCATGAAACCTCCAAGTGGCTAAATCTGTAGATCCTCTATAGAATCCTTAAGGAATCCCTAATGGTCCAAGTACCTAATTATCATAAGCTCCAAAATCCTAACCTACATAACTACTATCCTAAAGCCGAGTACCTCCTTATTGGGTCCTTTGGACCCTTGGGGAATCCTTTGAGGAACCCCCAAGGACCCTTCGAATCCCTCAGGGTCGATAGGGTCCACAGTCTCGGGCTCAGGGCTCAGAGCCTGAACATCAGACCCTGCAGTAATCCCCTATAGATCCCTTTAAGGGAACCCCTTATGGATCCCTTTAAAGGAGCCCCCTATAGATCCCTTTAAAGTAGGGTTTAGGGTTTAGGGTTGAAAGTAATCCCCAAAAAGCTGGAAGCCGGATTAAGGACGATCAGTACTCGGATTCCTTGTTCGTGACTCTCAAGGATTGAGGGTATTGGGTTTCCAACCTCTATCCTTCTACTATAAGCTTATCAGGGTTCTGTTCGTTTCATCTTGGACTTGTCAGTCTTCATACTACTGCGACGACGACGACTATATTACGCCGTCGATACGTTCCAGCCTAAAGGTCAGTTATAAGACACCCTCAACAAGGAGCCGTAAAGGTTCGGGCCGAATCCTCATGGTCCTTAGTACCTATATCGTATATACTTTGGAGCTTCAATGCGGCTCATCGTGCTTGTAGGGTAGGGTCGATGTATATGCAAAGATGAAGCTTCCGTAAGATTTTCTAGTACCCACTCCCGCCCCTCGAGGCAAACCTAAACCCCTAAACCGCTAAACCCGAAACCCGAAGCCCTAGACCCTGTTTCCTGGGAGGCACACGATGGTGCTCTTTGACTGGCTGAACGAATTGGCAGGGCCTTGCTCCTTGCCCTTCAAACCCCTTAAGGGGCTCCTTTAACTTGGGGGTACTTAGAATTCATTTTTTATTGTTGGTTATTATAATCTCGAAGAAACAGCTAAAACTATAGGTTTTGTTAGGGTTCTAAGTTCAGTATAGTTAAGGGCTCCTTTAAGGGTTCCGTCTGCTTTGTTGGGCTGTAGGCTGTTAAGTTGTTTCGAGATGGAGTTTTGGGGTTCAGGGTTTGGGGGAGCGTCAGCTAATCCATGAAGAACAAGTGTGTCGTGAAGTACAACAGTTGGCAAGCGCTTGTTAACACTAGTGGCTTCAAATGGTTTCAGTATCGGGGCGAGGGGGCTATGTGTTCAAGCTTAAGGGTTGATTGTTGGCTGAGTTTCGGGGTTCTGGGGTGTGTGTTTTTTCTTTTCATTTCAAGATTTGTGGGCTTGCAGGGTTCGGGTGTATTGCAGTGTTTGGAGTTCACAAGGTTTGGTATTTTCTGAGTTTGTAGTTTCAGTGCTGACTTTATTTTGGGGCAGAGATTTCCAGGATTTGGTGTAGTGTTTCCGGTTGCTTTGGTGCTTTAGGCTTAACACGCCCTCCTAGCAGTAGAGTTTAGGCTTCATTTTCTATGGTGGCATTATGTTCCCCATGTACACCCAAGGGCTAACCTTAAGATTAAGGTCCCCCAAAACGACTGGACAAGTAAGCTCTAGATTGTAGCAAGTTGATACAGAGTTCAGACTTCAGTTGAAGCCTTCTGGGCTTGGGTAAAGTAGGGGTCGGAACAGTTATTGACACTACTCCTTGGGGCTCTGAGTACAACTACACAAGGAAGGATAATGAGAGCATAGTACACCCCGAAACCTATTCTAAGCATAAAGGCCCCTGTGCAGTTTCGGTTCGAGTTTCGTTTGGTAGCCATGGTTACCAGTTCTTAGTAAGGAGCGACCAGGTCTTAATGGGTCGAGGTGTAGAAATGGTGAAGCGCCAGTACTAATTAAGGGATGCGCCTGGAGGACGCGGGGGTGACCCCAGATTAAACACCAGAGCCACGAGAAGAACTATCAATAGCCGATAGCCGCTAGCCCTTAACCCCAATGCCCACCACCAAACAAATCTCGACAAAATCATCCCATGCTCCCAAACCCTACTCAACTCCCCCTTTCTCACCAAACAACAGCGACGTTGCATCCTTTTGAGGTGTATCTCGGTGTTGTGTGTGTGTGTGTGTGTGTGTGTCTGCGTGCGTGCGACAGTGGCCTCAACCGAAACCTCTATGCAGACATTTCAGAAGGGTCAGAAGTGTCCGACACTTTGTAAGCAAGCCCATTATGCTAATTTACCTACAGAGTGGCTGATTAACCTACCGAAATAATTGCACAGGTGCCTATATAGACTGTAAAGAAGGCCGTAGGCCTCTAAATCGAGACCCAACGCAGTCTAGATCATTCTAGCCTTACAGAATGAATATAGTGCCTAAGGCAGGCTTTGGGTTGGGGGTGTAGGGTATTGCGGCCTTTCGTAATCTGCCCCCCAGAACCCTACTCTAATTATTAAGGCCCCTACATGACTCCTTGATGTTGACCCAGCCTGAACCCTAAACTCCTTGATGTCGACCCAAGGCTGCATCACGGGGCCGTGTTTCAATTGTCCCGGACCAGCAAGCAAAGGCCATGCTTGGGAGTTTTTGCTCCGAGATTTACGGGTTTAGTCCACATACCAAGGATTCTAGCATTTAGGGTTTAAAGTATGTTGTTGAAACTCCCAGGATAATTTCAAGGTCCTTTGCCGTATATACACTTGCAGCCACAAAGCCTGCAACATGTCAAGTTTGGTTCGCTATACCCCATATAAGGTAGTAAATCCCGCAGAGCATTATAGGCACTCGTAACTGGAGCAACAGGTACTTCTGGATGGGCTACTGCTACAACTATTGAACCAACTTTGTACGCCCCCGAGTTTCTGAAATAGGATAGATTCGGATAGATGCCTC
Organism: Symbiodinium sp. CCMP2592; assembly: GCA_905221615.1. Lineage (NCBI taxonomy): Eukaryota > Dinophyceae > Suessiales > Symbiodiniaceae > Symbiodinium > Symbiodinium sp. CCMP2592. The sequence goes on along the minus strand of CAJNDT010005557.1, from coordinate 448,104 downwards.
GGGGTCACCCTGAATCTAAACCGTTTAGATCAAGTAGGCAACTCCCAAGCTTCGTGGAAGCTGGCTTCCTTCGGAATGGCCCTAAATTCCTAAATCCCCATCACAATACTTTCATCTAGACGTATGGGGACGACACTGACATGCATTTTCCGAGCACTTTTTTGGACTGAAGCCGGAAGCCTTAAAACCCCGAAACTTTAAACGACTCTACACCATACCGAAACCCTACACCGTGCATATTGCGCAGCTTTGGGCTTTGGCTTGGGCAGGTGGCCGCTCCCACCGCGATCAAATCTTGAGGACCTTGCGCAGTCCCGGCCGGTGGCCCGGATTAGGGGTCAGTGCACGGCCCTGAATATTTGGTAAATTTACAGTACCGGCGCCTGGATAATCAGTATAATTACGTTAGTTGGTTTGGTGGTGGCATGTCCTTGCATAGGTTTGAATTGCAGCAAACGCCCAGAAAGTTGGAAACACCAAACGGATGACAAATGCTGCTCCCGGCATAATAGCAGAAGCCATAAAGTTGCAATATGCGTCGAGGATGATTAGTGCTGAACTAACGCTGGGTTTCCCTCCGTCTCAGAATTTTAAAGACAAGGGTATGAGGATAGTAGTGTAGGAACCTGATTAGGACCATAGGGCATGAAAACAACTAGCTGCCAACCTTATGGCAGATAATACAGAGTCCCCAAAGTTGGACGTAGTCTACTTCTAAACCCTAAACCCTACAAACCCTAGACCGTGAACCCGTCCGGAAAAACTACGTTCTAATTGTTTTTTGAAGTCCCCCAGACAACCTGAAGCCTCAGGGAACTTGGTCACCCAAAGGGTCCTAAGTACCCAAATGGTAGAATGTAGGGGTTTTTTTAGTAAGAGGAGTTACTATTATGAACTCCCATAACAGTACCTAGGATCCTTTGGGTCAGTTTTTTTATTAAGAGGAATTACTATTAATATGAACTCCCATAACAGTACCTAGGACCCTTTTTTGGGGTCAGTAGCAGTTGAAGGACTTCAGCGGTCGTTCTGCAGGGTTTTGGTTCCCAGGCTCACCGGGCGCCAGCAAGGAGGTTCTATGCCAAAGGGTCTTAAAGGGTCCAAGTAATGGTATAGTATATACTTTGGGGGCCAAAATACCAAATATAATGGTACTCGGACCGTTGGAGTTATGAGTACCCGACGCTTTATTTATGCAAATTACACTTCTTAAGTATTTGGTTTTGTACGTAAACAGCTCAGGGCTAGTTGCTTTGTTTGTTTTGGTAGAGTCTTGTCTAACTAGGACCTACAGTAGGCCCTTATTCCCTTTTTTTGGGGTTTAGGTTCCCTTATAAGCCCCTTTAAACCGAAAAGGGCACCCTTTTTATTCCCAGGTTACTCTTGGGTCTAGTGTCTAAAGTGTCCTGAATTTCCGGGGAAATCCTGACCTTCAACGCCCTGAAGCCGAACGCACGATCTTTCATAGAGTAAGCACGGGTCGGAGGAATTACGAACATGATTCCTCAGGGTTTCTTAGTCTCACTATAGCTTACGCTATGGCCAAAAACCCTTGTTTATTGTCTGTTTGGGATCCCCTAGTCACCCCCTTCAAAGAAACACCCTTTAAACCTAATAAGCCCTTTTATCCCTCTCTAAGCCCTATAGCCTTAAAACCCAAAACCCCAAAAGCCACAGCCCAAAACCCTAAACCCCAAACCCTGAACGTTAAACCCCTAATTACACCCCTGAAGCCCCAAAAGCCCTTAACCCACGAAGTGAACACTCCGTGCGAGTAGAACCCGGAAGTCCAGCACCACTAAATGCGAACCCGACATCCTAACACCTAGACCCTGAACCCCAAAACCCCAACCCCGAATCTAACCTAAACTCCAAATGTTAGGGTTTAGGGTTTTAGGAGGGATGGCTACGTGGCAAAATAACTGTTGGGCCACATTTGACACCTCGAGCGCTCGCAGAATCATGTCCGGAAAGGCAATTTGCCACATCTTGGCAACAGGCGGCAAAAGAATCTTGTGGGCCACAGTTTACACCTCGAGCACCAGCAGAATCATGTCAAATCCACGTCGCAAGTATTCCAATGGTCTGTCGGGGTTTGGCCGCATTTCTTTGCCAAACCCTGTGGAGAACCTTAGGGGTTCAGCGGTTTAGGGCTTAGGGTTGAGATTCGTCGGTTGGACCTGCCAGGCATCAACTACACCGCATCCGCAGTCAAGGGGCAGGCATCCGGGTGACCAGGCACGTGCCCAGTACGATGCTGAAGCAAGTGGGTGCTGCTGCTATCTCAGCCAGCCCAGCTGCAAATCCTAAACCCTGAACCCTAAGCTTCCTAAGCCCCATAAAGACAGTGACCTAGAAGATACCGAGCATCCTTTACTAAACCTACTAAGCCCTAAACGCCAAACCGTAAAGTTTCATGAAGCTCCCCAGTCAGCCTTTCAGGTCACGAGGTGGAGTTGGCGATTTCTCCGATTGGGCGCATGAGGCACGGAGCGTGAGGGCTTCAGGATTTTAGGGTTTGGGGTTTAGGGCGGTGCCTATACGGGTTCCTGTTAATGAGTTTAAGGCCTAAGGCTTCTACAGGGGTTCGTAGAAGAGTTCCTGTTAAGAGATCTGGGGTTTGGAGAATTCAGGGGGGGGTGGGAGTGGGTGCATAGGATAGTTGAGTACTTCTCTAAATGAGGCCGGCTTTTAGGTCTCAAGAATAGCAGGGCACCCTTTTAAAAGGATCCTGTAAGGGAGCACAAGTAAGAGAACTTCACGGTTCCGTTATGCCCGGCACGGTTTGCTCTCTTCAAAAATCCCTGTCCCTTCCCTACACGCCAGGGGATTGGCGGGATACCACAGCTCGTTGCTGATCGCTGGAGAGGCTCACTCCGTCTTGGTGTGCTAGGTACTGTTACGGGGGATACTTCCCCAAATCATAATGGTAATTCCTACTATAGAAACCCTACATTCTACTATATAGGTACTCTGGACCCTTAGGGTTGGTGTGCTAGGTAGCATAGCATCGAAACACGCATCGTCACAGCATTCGCGTGAAGTGGTCGTCCCAGCAGCAGCATCGGTAGCAGCAGGAGGCGGAGGAGTGGTGGAAGAGGTGGCGATAGGGATTCCCAAGTACGACGATGACGAGGAAGATGCTAGCGGCGACGACCAGAAGCAGCACTGCACTAACAACTGCCACTCCCAGTTCCACTAACTAACACTACAGCTCCTGCAACCACCACCACCATCGCCACCACCATCACCAGCCCGCCCACCACCACCACCGTCACTAATGCGATACCACCACAATGACTACTACTACTACTACTACTACTACTACTACTACTACTACTACTACTACTACTACTACTACTACTACTCCTACTACTACTGCTACTGCTACTACTACTACTACTACTACTACTACTACGACGACTACTACTACTACTACTACTACTACTACTACTACTACTCCTGCTGCTGCTGCTGCTGCTACTACTACTACTACTACTACGACTACTACTACTACTACTCCTGCTGCTGCTGCTACTACTACTACTACGACGACGACGACTACTACTACCATCTGCTGACGATTCATCACGCTTATTCTGCTTCCGGTTTTTCTGGTGGTTCTTTCTCTCTCTCTCTCTCTCTCTCTCTCTCTCTCTCCCTCTCTCTGACTAGGACAAGGACGACGGTGAGGATTATCAGTGCTACCCTACCGGGACGGCGACGACGGTGGTGATGACGACGAGTGCTACAGATTGCTACAATCAGCTCGACCACTGTGACGACTTCGATAGGGACTTTGCACAAGACGGCGGCAACGACGACGATGACCTCGACCAAGACTTCGACCGCGATCGCGACGCCCGACACGGACCTATTTCAGAGATGTAGACTGGGATTTCTAGTGTTGCAAGAGGTGTCGTCAGTGTCCGTGTCCCGTTTTGCATTGTCACTAGACTCACTGGGCCGCATAAGCTGGAGCCCTCATGACTGGCTGCAGCAGCTCCGAGCCATAATGTCTGCAAAACTACAGTAGAAGCCCAGAAGTTGGAAACCCCATAGCCTCAATCCTTAAGAGTAATGTGTAGGGAGTCCCAGCAATATTTGGCCTTAATCCGGTTTCCACCTTTATGGTGTTTACTGTAGGTAAGATAGACGTTAAGCAGCTAAGCGTTTGTCTGGGAAGCGCCAGGAGTACTACTTCAGCCCCACTGGCATCCACTGTTATCCGAAGATCTACAGCCACCCGGATGAGGCAGAGAAGTTAGCATTAAGGTTTAGGAATTAGGGTTGTGAGGGTTTATTTTGCTAATGATCGGGCTTCTGCAGTTGGTCCTGCTTGATTCCCCGGAAAGAAACTTAAATCTTGGCTTTGGGGTGCGGGGCTTAGGTCATCTGTCACCGATTCAGGATGAACACAGGGCGCAAGGTGGATGTGGGGTTTCAGGGTTTGGTGTAAGGAGGGCTTCATCCCTAACCATTGCCCTGACCGTACCCCCTAAAACCCAGGGTGTTCTCCGGGTTTAGGTTTAATGATCATACCTGCGAGCACATTGGGAAACAGGACTTCGGGCTTTGAACACAGTGAGAGACACAACCCTAAATAAAGCCTTGAACGTCTGAACAAAGCCCCAAACTTTAAGATACCTTGAAGTCCTGAAGTCTAAAGTACCCAGAGACTCCCAAACCCCTTAATCAAGGAACATGCCCTAAACCATATTAGGTATCCTATCGTATTTTAAGGTATATTCGTTCCTTAATTATCGAGTTTGGGAGTCTGAAATACTTTGAGAAGCCCTGCAGTTTTGGTTTTGGTTGAAGCCCTAAAGTCGTAAGTTTTGCTAGAGGCGCACGCTAAGCCCGAACTTTGAATTCAGCCCGAGGTTCATTGAAGTTCGAACTGTTAGTGACTGTCTCTCTGGTTCCTAGCCCAAAGGGTGCAAGTATCATTCTGGTGGATACTTATAGGGTATTTTGGGGGTCTAAGTGTATACCAGAATGATACTTGGACCCTTTGGGTATTAGGGAATGGGGGAATGGGTTATGGGGACTATTTTGGGGGATTAGATAGGGACTACTATAGGGATCCATTCTTCCATTCCCTACTAAGCACCAGACAGCTGTTAGGGCTCACCCGTTCCTTCATCGACATATACTTGTACTGTATGGCTGCAAATATGACGAATGAATGAATGAATGAATGAGTGAACGGCTGATTGACTGAATGAATGAACGCACGAACGAGCGAACGAATTCGTAAGGTAGTCTAAACGTGGAACGACAATCGAGCTTGTAGGGTATGAATCCTCCCAAGCGCAGAAGGCTTTTCAGAGGCCGCCGGCCCCTACCCCTACTGCTTCAATTTGGGCTTCATAGTAGCTGAGTAGGTGACCTTTAACCTTTTGGTGTTTATATAACCCTACCAAAATTGAAAACCCTAAACCCTAAACTTATTTGAGCTATAGTACTCGGCCCTTCCGGGTTTGGGCGATTGGAGAGAGCATATTCACTTCGTGTCCCAGTCCCGTAGTTAATCGTACGATGGGGTTCTATAGTAGGGTTCTCTTTTTTGGGGGGGTTTTGAATACCCTTTCACGAAAACACGGCTGGCAGGGCGTGACCAAAGTCTTCATCGGACTTAGCGAAGCGTTGGCCCTGCTCAGTTTTACGGTTTCCGGCATAGGGTGTAGGAGTTAGGGCATTAAAAAAGGGTGTAGGGTTTCCATCGACTACGGATCATTGAGGCTGGGGGTTTGGGGTTTGTGACTCAGCTGGTTTCAGGTTGATAGTTTGTGACTTTAGGCTTCAGGGCCTTTTAGTGTTCAGAGAGAGTCAATTCGCGAGCCATGAGGATGCTCCTTGTGCACATGGCAAGGCCCCTTCAGCCATCGCAAAGCGCAATACCCTCTGCCATTTTTGCCGGCCGTCGGCAAACCCCATAAAGCCTAAACCTTATAGGCCCTAAACCCTAAACCCTAAACCCGAGGCCTAAACCCCAAACCCTATATACCCCAAGTCTGCGCAAACCTGGATACCCGGATGCTTGAGTTCTCTACGAGCTTTCAACCTTGCTCCAGGCCCGTAGCCCACAGTTCTAGAGGTTAGGGATGGTTGCCCTAAGGCCCCAAAGAGTTCCTTTTTGGGATTACCTTATAGGATTCTATATATGAACCCCAAAAAAGAACTACTTTGGGGCCTTAGGGTAGGGTGTAGACTTAAGGGTGTAGGGTTTGGGGTATAGGTCGAAGGGTTCAGGGTTGAGGGTTAGGGTTTAGGATTCGGTGTAAGTCGTAGATGACTTCACTGCGGAAAGTGGCAGCAGCTCTCAGATCAAGCTCACGATCGATAAAACATAACCATGAAGCCAAACAACTGTTGGACCTTGACTCTAAGCTGTTTGAAACCCCTAAACTCTGAACCTTTAACCCTAAACCCTCATCACACTAGACCCCAAACCCACTTACAACCCAATAGAAGCCGTCGAAACTAGCTTCGAGGGGCTAGCCAGCAGTGGGGCTTGTCCCTATCCCACTTCAGTAGAAGCTCTAGCGCTCTGGACCCCTTAAAATCGTAAGCCTTGAACCCCCTACCTAGCCGAATAGACCCTACCTTAACCCCAAATAACCTACCATTTTGAGGACTTATATAAAGAAATCACATTAGGGAACCCTAAAAAAGTTCCTTAGGGCCCAGGTAGGCCCTAGAGACAGTAGAAGTCCTCGAGACTGGCATGGCGGATGTCGAAGCTGTGTTTGGCTTCGGCTCCAACAGCGTTCGGCAGCTGCTTGGCATACTTGGCAAGTGGATCAAAAGGGGCTGACAGGGGATGGGTTAGGGTTTAGGGTTTTCTGGTTTAGGGCTAGGGTTTTTGGGGTTTAGGGTTTTGGGGGGTTAGGGTTTAGGATTTTTGGGGTTTGGGGTTGTAGGGGCTTGCGGTTTAGGGTTCTTGCCGTTTAGGGTTTTTTGCGTTTAGGG
>CAJNDT010005557.1:53629-436129 GCA_905221615.1 Symbiodinium sp. CCMP2592 | reverse complement strand
TATGGCGGACTTTACATAATGGTCTGTCCGTTTCAGTACATCGGGCTTATGAGACCTATGTACACATTGAGAGAATAGCCGCTAACATGTCAATGACCCAGGAATCAAAATGCGGAAGATGAAGGGTCTCTATCGGGATTACAGTAGGTCAGTAAGTGTTGTCAACATTGGAATATCACGGTACACAAAAAGTTGAGATACGACTGATACGACGTCATTGTAGGGAGAGATAGTATATCAAAGCTTACAGCGTGGTCAGGTTTCATCACTTCGTACATAGGCGAACTGGTTGCAACGTTATGTTCAAACATCGTTCCAAGGAAGCAGGATTTCGATGAGATAAAACTGATAAGAATATGTGTGGTGAGCGATTTGCAACTTGCAAACTGTTAGGTTTCCTCGCTCGGTACGTAGAAAATTCCTTGCAATGCTATTTCCAACTACATGGATGTACCTCTTTCGAGGAGTGATTCGGTGTGTGTTTACCACTTTTTCTAAAACGAGGAGCACGTTCTGGATTGGGAACAATGGCTTCTGTTCGACCTTCAGAAAATATTCACAAGAACACAAACAGAAATTCGGACAAGCTAGATGTAGCTTTATGGTTTTCAGTGAGCTTTACGTGATGGTTAAGGTATGCTGATACAAAAAGCACAGGCCTCATCTCTGAGCATATAGAAACAGTGCCAAGCCTAAGAAGCGACGCTTCATGTCGTCCCCCAGGAAAAACACTGTACAAAGTTTGCCAAGCTTGTAGTGTGCAAGTTTTCAAGTTTGGCTTGGGGCAGCCGTCATACAGAAATAAGGAATGCACCACTCAAATATACCTACCGGATATACCAGTGTCTACAAGCAATCACATAGGGGCACAGGGATATGTCATTGAAAGCTATCAGTTTGCCAAAACGTCATAGCAATGCGCCCAACAACAGAGACTTTGATGGGATTGCGGCATTACAGTACAAAGATGGAAAACTTTTCGTTCCAAAATTTAGTTCGCGATAAGGAATGACTGAACCAGACTAATGACTACAGCACGCTTGTTGGAAAAAACTGAAATATCGCTAATGTATACCTGATTATAAATTATTCGAACGGTTATAACCTAGTCGGCTGGTTATAACCTAATCGGCTGGTTATAACCTAGTCTGGTGGTTATAGCTCAGTCAGATGATGTAGCGAAAAACGTAGGGGACCCCAAATAGGGGTGCGCCCGTATATATATATGTATATATATATATATGCACGTAAGACGCAGCAGAAACTGTTATTTTTTCGAAGGTCTCCCATAAACAAGCCGCAAAGTTCCACTTGGAGAGAGAAAGTTTACAATGGCGAAGCCCAGTGTCTCAGAGCCAACGATGCAGCTGATGCCTTTCAAATGTTCATTTCTGTTGTCCGGCTGTTGTGAAGAAAATAGCTACGACGATACGGGGTGATCAGCTAGAAGGCCTGCTGTCATATCAGATGCACCAGTACAAGTCTGGAAAAGAAACACATGCATTGTCCGGAGCGCCTGCTTATCATATCAGAGGCACCAGTAGAAGCTTGGAAAAGGAGCACATGCATTGTCTAAACCATAGTTCGAAACCCAAACTTGTGGTAGAGTTGCTAAGCCGTACACCCACTAGATCCCAGGCTGATACAGAAAGACGGGCAAGTTGCTTTGGGCACCGTTGTGTACCTCTCCGACAAGCACATGGATGTTCTGGACGGTTACGAAGGCACAGCAGAGCCCGCTCGGACGGTGATGTGCGTGTCTAGGAGTTGACAAGGTGTCTACTGACCCAAATGGGTGGTTGTCAAAATGATGGTCCCTTTTGGGGTCCCTAATAAAATACCGCACCGAATATTCAGGGTACCCAAAAAGGGACCCTAATTTAGAGAATTACCTAAATCTTGTTACGTGGTATTCCCCAGTCTAAGTCGGAGATCACGTTGCATCAACCCTTCCTGGACCCCAAGACTATGAAGAAGAGCGCTTTCTACCAAGACCCCCCCAATGGCCCTTTAATGGAGCCCTAATGGCCCTTGATAGTAGGTATTTGGGGTAAATTAGAGGGTAGTTGGTGGGTCTAGGTACAGGTGTGCCAACTCAACCCCCAGCTGTAAGCCTCACCTAGTCTGAGACCCGGCAACAGCTCATGCATAGGAGTCCGGGCGAAGTGCTACGCTTCGTGATGCATGATTTATATCATCAATCGTAGTTGGGGATTTCGGACCAAAAGAGAGCGGGAGGTTAGGTTTTGTCTTTTAAACTTGGAGTCCTTTGTAGGGGTCGGATGCTACCAAATATAGGGTTTAAGATAAATTTTAGCTGGCAGCTGGGTTTCGAACTTCCACCCTGAACCCCTAAACCTTGAACTGGAAACGAGATTGCTCTGTTGCCAAGCGAGGCGTTCCCTTCGTCTACCGCCGCGAGAAACTTTCGGGAGAAGTCTACCGCTACTACGGCGCAGAGAGTCTATAAGGTTCATAGAGTTTACTTTAACCCCAAACAACCTACCTTTTTAAGGACTTATATAAAGAAATCATATTAGGGAACCCTAAAAAAGGTAGGTTCCTTAGGGTCCAGAAACCAGGGTATGTTTTTTTTGCGCTTGGGTTTGGGACCTTCAGACTGAAAACATGAACATCAAGAATGCCATGGAGGGATCCACAACATGTTTTTTTTTGCGAGGTATAGTGCACTCAAAAAGCCGCCGAATCCTGCCAGCAACTAGAAAGATCAAGACACCGTAATTGTATGCAAACCTGTACCCAACGCCAAATCCTCAACCCTATGCAGCCCTAAACCCGAAATCCCTGGAGCTGAAGCGTTCCTGTCTGAAACTCTGAAACCTCGAAGCCGCAAACCTAAGTTTCAATAAAAAAGTCTGAAGAAGTGCCAGTAATTGCGTATGATTCCTTAGTCCTTAGGATTCTTTGCTATACCTCTAGTATTCTTTGCACTATCAATCTAGTAAGTACCCATATGGGTATGGGGAATACTTCCCCAAATCATAATAGCACTTCCTAATATAGAAACCCGACATTCTACTATAAAGGTACTTTGGACCCTTTGGGGTAGCAAAACTAGGATCTCCAGTAGTACCCTTATTCCCTTTTTGTAGTCCTAGGTTCCTTATAAACTTACCCAAGACCAAAAAGAGAGGCTTTTCTATTCTTAGGTTACTGGGTATCCTAGGAAACCAGACTGGGCTCTTTAGCTCTTCAGGCCAGGTGCTGAATCCCTCGTATATTTTAAGCCATATTCATTAATTAAGGGGTTTTGGAGTCTCTGGGGGTTCGCGGTGGCGGGGGGGGGAACATAGATGGAGGGATCCGAAAGTTTAGCTCTATGATGCGGAAACTCAAGACTCTAAACCCTATACTGAGGATCGCATGAATGTAGATCCCCTGCCAATCTGATTGACCCCGAAACGAGAGCCAATTTAGAAGCAATGTTGCATCCAGCAGTAAGGATCCACTTGCTTTGACCCGTCAAACACTTCCCAAAACTTTGAGGAGATGGCAAATGGATCCCGAAAGAACTCTGGGCCTACATAAAGGCCGGGCTTATTGGGTGCGGAAATTCGGCAAAAAGTGGTTCATGGCAGATTTGTTCGCTGAGTATGTACTTCTGAAGGACGGGTTGGACGAAACTCTAGAACCGCCTCAGAGTTTCGTGTCCAATGCTTTCGGGATCTTGGCGCAGGGTCTTGCGTTCAGGGATTCAGGGGTTCAGGGTTCAGGCTATTGCTTTACCGGTCTGCTTACTTCAGCTGCAGGGCATATGCCGGTTCGCATACCTGGGGCGGGAAGTCTCGCATTGCCCGAGGCTGTCGGGTCTCGGAGTGGGGTTCAATTGGGGTTGAGGCGTCACTTTTGGACTTTGCTTACAGGCAAACGTCTTTACCTGGCAGTTGTCTACTGTAGTCAAATCTCGTTCTCTCTCTTTATCTTCGTTTCTTGATCTATCTCCCTCTCTCCCCCTCCCTCCCTCCTTCTCTCTCTCTCTCTCTTTTTCCCTCTCCCTCTCTCGCTCTCTCGCTCTCTCGCTCTCTCTCTCTCTCTCTCTCTCTCTCTCTCTCTCTCTCTCTCTCTCTCTCTCTCTCTCCTCTCTCTCTCCTCTCTAACAGACGTATATACACCTACCGTTCAGAGGGTGTGTATGTTTCTTTGCAGATCATATGCATATGGACGCCTCGCAGGTCTATGAGCCTGCACTGTGCGAGCATGCCTGGTTTCGAAGCCTGGGTTTAGGGTTTAGGATATTTCAAGTCACGCATGGATATGGGGGTTTCCGAAAATAGGGGACCCCAATATAGCACCGGAAGTAGTAGGATTCTTATTCCAAGGACCCCCAAATAAGATAGCCCTAATTTTCGGAAACTCCCATACAGGGATACCGAGGCTGAGCCGTGCCTCAATTGATGAATCGGTTCTGATACAGGTTGGCAGCAATCCCCCAACGAAAATTCCGATAGACCCGAGCATCCATCGCCGAATCCTGCTGCTAAGCCTGAAATAGCGCCCAGCCTTCATAACCCCAAACCAAAGCTTTGCATTCACTCTGAACTTAATAACCCCCACACTCTAAACTCGCGGGCCATGAAGCCGAATCCGAAAACACATAACACCTACCCCAAGGGTCCAAAGGATCCAATAATTTTATACTCGGTTTTAGGATGGTAGTTATGTAGGTTAGGATTTTGGTGAGAATATGATTATTAGGTACTTGGACCCTTGGGGCTACTGCCTAATCTTGAGGCCCAGCCTACGAGTCCATGTGCCTAACAGTCAAAAACTCCTCATCATACCATCCTACCATCACTGCCATCCAAAACCCACGCGCCTAAGTTTTGGCTCCGTTTGGGATCCCCTCCTCCCCGTAAACCCCTAAACCCTAAATCCCTAAACCGTAAAACCCTAAACCCTAAACCCCTAAACCCCTACACCCTAAACCGTTCTGCCCCTGTCCCCCAGGCCGATTCCATGGATTGGTACCGGCCCAGTGAGGCCCAAACACCCGGCCTGAGGGTTAGTAGCGGATGCTCCGAGACAACTGCCAATACTACAGGAGCCTCAAAATTACCTACAGGGTTCCGTTAAAGGGTTCTATAAGGGGTCTATAGTAAGGTTTTATCAGAGCTCCATAGGGGTCTATAGTATGCTTCTATCATCTAGGGGCCTAAAGAAGTTCGTCTCAGGGTTTCGTGAAATGCTTGGGGCTTGAGTTGTTAATATCGGGGCCTATAATACCTATACGATAGTATGTTGGGCGGGTCCTTCTTATAGTTATAGTATCCTGGCCCCAAAGCCCTATTCTAGCTATTAAGGTCCCTATGTTAAAGAACCCTACCACAGGTTCCTTTTTTGGAACCCTTTGAGGGAACCCCATTCTAGTTATTAAGGCTCTTACAGTACAATATACGATCCTGCCAGTACTACTGTTGATGATATATATATATATATATATATATCCTGCATTACCCATAAAAAGGAATATACCATAATTCCCATAGTCTAGGGTCCCGAAGGTAATGCAGGATTTATATCATCAACAGTAGTCCTTGGGGGCTCCTTGCTACCATGATAGCCTTTATCGAGAACTTAGTAGCTGCGTGGATAAGCCTTGCACTTGTTGGGATAGTACCACCCACTATACAACTAAAAGTGCTTATTATGAATTCAGCAACTAAGAAAACTATACCCCCCTAAACGGGCAATTATTCAATATTCTGGTCCCTCCATCGGGAGTTGGGGAGGATATTGTTCAACGGAAGCCTGTATACCTGGACACCAAAAGGTATGTAGAATGATCGCCGTTTATAGGTGCCGGGCCATTCTTTTACCTACTATTGGGCGTTCAGGTATGTCCTGAAACAGGACCGGTGGAGCGGGATCTTAGCTATCAGAGGGTTGAGTCTTGGCGTCGGACATCAGGTGGAGCGGGCTCAGGGTTGATACGGTCCAGGACTTCAGGATTCAGGGCCGATTAGGGGTTAGGGTTTAGGGTTTAGGGTTTAGGGTTTTTAGGCTTTATGGCTATATCCCTCAACCCAAAAAGTTCAGGAAACAAGTCTGATCGCAAGGCCTATTGCTGCGCAATCCTGACCAACCTTTCTGGCAGCTTTTCGGGCACCTACGAGTTGCCCCTCCGAGATGCTGAAGGTAAGGGTAGGGCTTCGGGGCCCCCTCGAGAGATCTTTTCAATTTCAGATTCCTTGCTTGGGTTTAGAACTTGAAAGACATTCTTTTCTGGGATTTTTGATGCCAGACCTTGCTGTGTCTGCGTATTAGTATAGCAAGTTTTCTTTAAGGCTCATTGAGGTAACCAGGCACTTTTTGGGGCAGACCTGTTTACCCACGCCTCGTTGACTTTGGGTTTCGGAGGTTTGCTGGAGCTTGGGCTGCAGCTGTGTACATTCAGGTTTCATGCCAGACCCTACCCCCAAGGGTCCAAAGGACCTAATAATTAGGTACTCGGGTTTGGGATAGTAGTTGTGTAGGGTAGGATTTGGGAGAGTTTATGATAATGAGGTACTTGGACCCTTAGGGTAATCCCCGGTAGGCCATGATAAGCCTGACCTTATACCTAGCGTAAATGTAGCGTTAATCTTCCCAGGGTGTACCTGGACCCCATAAAACCTCCCTTTTCAGGGTCCCGTGATATGATTTGTTTATATAGGTCTTCAGAAACGTTAGGCTATTGGGGGTTGAGGTATAACATTCCTTAGCTCCCTTCTAGAACCTTTCTAGATCCCTTTCAAAAGGTAGGTTATTTAGGCTTGAGGTACCTGTGGCCAAAAACCTACATGTTCACAGACTTCTATATAGAAACCATTGTAAAGAACACTGGGAAGGTAGGTTTTCTCGGCGACAGGTAGGATTTAGGCGTGGGCTTTTGGCTTTTTGCAGGTGTGGTCCGTGAGACCTGGACACATCCGGGGGTGCCATCTCTGAAGAGCATGGAAGCGTGCCTCTTCGAGGCACCGCAGGGTCCTCGTGTTTTGGGGTTTAGGGTTTGGGGGTTTAGGGATTTGGGGTTTAGGGGTTTGGGGTTAAGGGGTTTAGGGTTTAGGCTGTAGGATGATACTTGTCTTTTTGACGTACTGTGGGGTTGTGGTGACTGCTAGCAGCAGGATCACGATACTTGTGCATGTATCCCCTCTATCATGGCTACGATTCAGGGTCTGAGGATTATGGCTTCAGAGCTCAGGGCATCAAGGTTTTAGGGTCTATGCGTGGGTTTAACGGCTTAAGCTTATGGTTTGGGCTTCTGAGTTTCAACCAAAAGCCCTAAAATGGAAGGAGTCCAGTACTTGGGCCTTGAGGTTTTCGGAGCCTTCCAAGCCCAAATTACCCTAAGGCCCCAAAGTAGTTCCTTTTGGGGGTTCACTTTAAGAATCCTATAAGGTAATCCCGAAAAGGAACTACTTTGGGGCCTATGGGTAGAACACCAGGAGGCAACGGGTGGACACAGAATCCCAACATGCATGCACACCGGCATCGGGTAGAAGCACGAACCATCACCGCCCTACTTCAAACTCCAACCTGTTACAGTTCCTGTTCAACACGACAGTTGAGGCTCGTTGGTTGTTCATTCAGCGATCGATGGGTTAATTTCCTCGTTCCAGGGTCACTGCTCATCATCATTCGACACACGGTGCTGGCCGAGTTAGAACTGCCACAGGGTCTCTAACGTTTGCGGTTCTGATGCAATTAATGGTTGTGGGGACTCGCAGCAGTCTCACGTTGCAAATCTCTGGATGCCCAAAACCTATAAAAGGCTATTATTCTACATCCTTTTGGGGTCCACGTAAACCCTAAATCCTGAAATCTCACAGGTGGGCATTCGCAAGGAACGGCCCTGGGTCATGCCTCGCACCATCGCTGGAAAGAAACTCTGCTGCGCTCGCAGTCGCAATCTAGACCTGCCGAGTGATATGGGAGTTTCGGAAATAGGGGACCGGGGACCCTAGTATATTACCCTAAATAGTAGGATCCTTATTATAATTTAAGGACCCCCAATGAGGTACCCCTAGTTTTCGGAAACTCCCATATCCTGCAGCAGTGGAGGTAGAGTTAGTTTGCGGTTGAGATGTGGGGCTTAGGGTCTAGCGAAGTCTAGTGATACTGCTTTTGTTACTTCGACTCGTAGATACGCAGCATCATTCGTGTGTCGTCGTTTGTGAAGGGGCGATGCATGCCAAGGCAAGGCTACCCCAGCCCGAACCGAAAAAAGGCGACTGATCTGGCAGCCCAGAATGGGTGTCGTCATTTGGGGGACGGCTGGACCCTTTCCAAACTCAGGAAATACGTGCTCATTCTCCTTTCCCGTAGGAAGCCCATCCAACAGTCATTCAACCACAATGCCCGGTCGAACCTTTGTCTTGTCGTCCCTGAACTCCCTGCTCCTCAACTACCGAATTCCTAACCGTACTACCCCCTAAACCCGAAACCCCACAATTTCAGCGTATTTTCTGACGGAGCGAGAAAATCTAACACCTTACACAAAACCCTTAGTACCCCTCATACCCTTAAAATCCTGAGGAGACGGGGCCTGGGCGGCTTGAACCTGGCTGGTCGGCTCCTGAGGAGGGGTGCAGTCATTGCAGGGACTTTTCGAGACGAGTAAATGGGAGTTTCCGAAAATTAGGGGTACCATATTTGGGGGTCCGTATAATAAGGATCCTACGATTTAGGGTGTTATATTGGGGTTTCCCATTTTCGGGAACTCCAAAATGGGTTTAGCGCGTCGTGTGTAGCTTTTTGGGGGGAAAGGCTTTGGGGGTTTAGGCCCTATAGGCTTCAGGGTTTTGGTGCCAGGCTTCGGGTGTTGTGGGGTCTGTTTAGGGTTCATGGATAAGGGGCGGTTGAACCCAAAGCCACGAACCCTCAATCCAAAACGCTGCAAGCCGACATCTCCGCTCCACCGATCGTACCTTTGCTTCGGCTGACGGCTTTTCGCATTCATGAAATAAAGATGTCCAACCAGGCACCGGAAGCCGTTATTGCATTGGATCACTCCCCACTTGAGATGTCGGCAACTACTCTTGACGGACTTAGGAGCCCCATAAAACCGCGACAACCTTTATGAAACCCAAGACAGCAACTGCAACATCCCTGCAGGAGGCGACACCTCCGAACCCAAACGCCACACCTCACATATGCCCTTTGAAGCCCTCTGGCAGTCGACTTTGAGGTATAGTCCAGGCAGTCAGAGAAGGCCGTCCACCTGCAGAGCTCGACGAGGAGGCGAGTGCAGCGGGGCTGTACGGTTTCAAAGTCGTGCTGGAAGGGACTTGTAGGAAGGTTGTATTGGACATACGCTATTTCAGTTTACGGTTTGGGCTCTAGGGTTTAGGGAAAGGCTTTTATAGTTAGAGTCAGAGCTTTGTGGGTTCACGGTTGGTTGGGCAGTTTAGGATTTGAGTGGTTGTCTAAATTATGGTCCTTTTCTTGGTCCTTACTATAATACGGCACCTACTATTTAGGGTACCCCAAAAGGGACCCTAATTTTGACAACTAGCCATTTAGTGTTTCGTGTGTGTGAGGGCTTAGAGTCAGAGCCATCGCGCTCTTGAGCATGGTCCACCTGGGAACTCAAGGTTCAAGTATCTACTTTCTGGGAGTTTCCGAAAATTAGGCGTACCTTATTTTGCGGGTGGTTTTTTCTGAGGACCCTACTCTTTTGGGCACTATATTAGGGTCCCCCAATTTTCGGAAACCCCCGTACAGGCCCAGAATAAGATGGGTGGCTGTCAAAACTAGGGTCCCTTTTGGGGTCCCTATTGTAGCACGGCACCTGAGATTTAGGGTACCCAAAAAGGGACCATAATTTTGGCAGCTACCCACATGTTTACTGTTTAGGGTCTAGGCCTAAGCTCTCAGGACTGCCGGATCCTCCTTGAGCTCACCTCTGAAGCCGAAGGCTACCCGGCCGGGGCTTCCTTTCAGAATTTGTTAGGTAGTATGTAGTATTAGTATTTGTTATCTTTAGTGGAGTCAGCTGTAGATTATTAAGCACCAATACTTAAATAGTTTAGGAAACCCTGAAAGGTTGGGTACTGCCCCCACTCTCTTTACAACTAGATAAAAGCATGTGTAAACAAATTACGTAAAGCCTTCAATATGACACCCTTAATATGGACGATTACAGGGTATATGACTCCCTTAATAGGCTATTACAGGGTGGGGGCAGTACCCAATCTGAAAGGTTCGTTTTTGCGAGTTCCTACGAAGGGTTAGTTCCTGTAAGGATTCGTTTCGGGGTTCCGTTTCAGGGTTCCTTTAGAGTTTCCTTTTGGGTTTCTGCTCCTTTACATAAGGGTTTAGGGTTGAGTGTAGGGGCCCTAATCATTAAAATAGGATTTCGGTGGTTCCTATTGTAATTATAGTATAGTATACCTCAAAACTCCATTCTAATTAACAAGGCTCCTATATGAGGGTTGAGGGATCACCTGTGAGGCTGCCGAGAGACTCCAAACCCCTTGATTCAGGAATCTACCCTAGATTTTGATAGGATCCCTCATATGAATAAGGAAAATGGTTTATTAAAGGGGTTTGGGAGTCTCTGGGTGCTTCAAAGTTCCCAGACCAACATATGAAGATTGTTAGGCGTTTGCGAGGGTCCACCAGGGTTCTAGGAGAGTTATAGATGTGTCTCAGCAGAGTCTCACGGGGTTATATAATCGTATTGTCGAGGTTTGAATAATCAGTATATATCCGTTATGATATATATATATATATATATACCCCCAAAACCTTATTCAAACTAGTGAGGCCCTCAAACTACTTCCCGGATCTGGGGTTTGAGATTTTAGGCTTCAAGGCCTGGGGCTACAAAGTTAAATTTTTATGTGTAACCACGACCCTCCTTGTACCCTCAAATAGGGGTATATGGTCCCAAATAAGGGGCATTTAGGGTCTAATAGAGGGTAGATGGAGGGTCTAGGTAAGACATGTATAGTTCAGGGCTGTGAGGCTTTCTCGGCATTCGGTTGAGAGATTCACGTTGAGGGCTTTAGGGTGTTGCGGTGTCGGGTTTGACGGTTTCAGGTTCAGGATCAGGTGCGTTGGTACGTTAGTTCTTGGGAGAAGGGGGAACTAGGGTTATAAGTTATAAGTAAGAAACTATACTTATGACTCCAATGGGGGTATTTGCAACATCATTTACTAAGTCCCACGTTCCTGCAAGTAATTAGGCCCTCAATGCAAAACCACGTATAGATCCCTTATAGGAGCCCGAGGAGCCCTTTAAGGATATGTATGTGGGCCCCTCATGAAAATGATATCGCGAGGTCGCGACAAGCATCCTGAGCCCACCCCACATGAGGGGGCTGGGCCGACTCGCGTTCCCTTCGAAGAGGCTTTGAAGCTGACCTGAGGCTTCGTCTTTGTGGCTTCGGTTTACGGTTTAGGGCGTCTGGTTCGATTCTCGTAAGCCCTAAACCCTAACCTGGTATTGAAAGTGACACCAAACAAAACAAGGAACATAAGTATATACTAGATGCCCCAAAAGAGAAGCCATGCTAGGGTAAAATCCAAAGGACCCTTTTAAGGTAGAGATTTTGCGGTTCAAGCCGTTAGCCGGAGAGCAAGGCCATTCTGCCATGTCAGCTTGCCAGCCCTCAGTACAAATGAGATGCGGCCGGAAAAGGGGCGGCAGTACAATTCGCTTTGGTGCTTGTGGGGCTTAGGAGTATCGGTTTAAGGTTTCGGGTGGTATTTCAGGTTTCGGGTTCAGCTTTCTCTTTCGGAGCTCCTAACAAACCCCGATGCTGTAGAGTTTGGAAGACCTCCATCCCCCAATCTGGGGTATACTTCCCAAAATGGTACTGCCAACCCCAGAAAGTAGGAACATCTAGGATTCCCCATACTTTATCTTAAGGCCATGAGGATACTGATGTTCCAACTTTCCGGCTACTACAGTAGTTCATAGTATAGAAACCATACACTCTACATGTATCTCGTAATATAGAACCCTACATTGTAGGTGCTTTGGGCCCTTTTTTGTCTGAACCGCCATGATGGTGGTTCTCGAAACTACGGTCCTTGTTTCAGGTCTCCAAAACAGCACAGCACCCTTATAAAAAGACCCTACTTGGAGGATCACGGGACTTTGTAAGTACAGTTATAAGTACCCAACTGGCGTTATAACTGAATATTAGTATAGTTGCTTGATTTATATCCCTAATTACTAAGTTCCATGATCCTCCGAGTAAAAGGGACCCTAGTTCAGAGAACTACCCCTTATAGTACCCGTATAGAACCTTATAGAACCCGTATGTATCCCTTTAAGGACCCCCAAGAAACGGGACCCTACGGTTGATGATATAAAAATCCTGCCTTAAGGACCCTAAACTATGGCAATGATGGTATAGTCCTTTCTCTGGGAAATGCAGGATTCATATCTTCAACTGTAGTTTGAAGAATTACCCCTGCAACTCTGAGCTCCCGAGCGCCCCGAAGCTTCGTGGATGCCAGGAGTGGGGCCGAAATGCTGTGCTTCCTCAGTGTGCCTCGGTGTTTAGAGGTTTAGGGTTCAGGCGTTTGGGGTTTAGGGGCATTACTACCTGTACCTTGACCTCTCTTGATCCCTTGCAGATGTTTGCGATGGTTGGGGGGCCTTGGGATGAAAGCTTTAGTGAATCCGTTGAGTTTGGGGGCTTAGGGAGACTTTCCTCGGCTTACGGCCACAATTAATATGTACCAAATGGGTATGGATATGGTTTCGATGATGGGCATGCAGCCCAGCCATGGCCGCATCCTCGGGACTTAGGACTGAGCCGCGCATGGGAGGCCCCAGATGTCTGGATTTGGCCAAGGCTTATAGAATAGGTGCCTGTGTAGGTAGAATAGGGTTTGGGGGTATACTATACCTATAACTATTGCTAGAATAAGGAACCCCCCCAAAATAGATGCAAGGGGCATGCCTTGGGTGGCATGTAGCCAACTCACTCACCTTTCGGGCAGGGCGAGCTTACGAAAGCAGCTCATGTACAGTCAGCAGGAAGATAACCGACTTCTACTAGGACGGGAGGCCTTGCTCTATCAAGGCTTCCCATCTTTGCCATTCCTACAACTTCAAGAACAACTGTTTCAGTCGCTTCAATGGCCAATCCAAGGGACGGGTTTGCGCCGCAGGCCGCGATTCGCAGGCAAACATCAGAAGCAAGACTTCGTTGGCACCTGTCTTCATCAAGTTTGAAGGTTCATCGTCAGCTCGCGTCCTCAAGCTTGGGCAGAGGGCTTCAAGCCACGGGGACCCCTTCCGAAAGCTTAATGCAGTATTTCGCGGGCAAGGCTATGGCGTTGCCGATTTTGCAGTGTGCTTTCATTGCAGTCTCTTGGCGAGATGCCGGGACTGAGGTGTCCACTGCTGAAGTTTTGCCGATTCGGTTTCGATATGACCTGTTTGATGCGTTAACTGTGACTCTATGTAACTAGCTGTTTTAGGGGGCTAAGGCCTGAGGCTTAAGGTATGACAATTAATGTCTAGTGGTGTCTTCTGTTGCATTGGTGTTGACGGTGGCACTGGTGATGCACATGGGCTGGTAACAGTGATGGTAGGTGCTTCTGTTTTTTTTGCTGCTGCTGTTGTAGTCGTCGCTGTAGCCGTCGCTTTGGTTTCTACTGTTGCGTGGTGTCCTAGTGAGCGCGCCGGCGCTGATTGTAGTAATGTCAAACGTCATGACCGCTTGTATTACCTTGACCAGCCCTGGAATCACGATTGTCACTGTTGTAGCTGTTCGGGGTGTAGGGGTAAACCAGGCCTAAAAAGAGGTACATGGTCAACCCATCTAACCTTATTTAGGGTACTGGTAATTGCTCCACCTTCGAAATCGGATTATGATTAAGACGATGAAAGCTCTGAGGTTTTGAAACCGCACACCCGGGACGTTCAACCTACAAACATCTTCCAGACCATATACTTGCCCGAAGACCTACACTCCCATATTCTAAAACTATGTTTGAAGATATTGTGAAGCAGATAAATATTTTCAGCATAGATAAGTTCTTTCAACATAGTAAAATGCTGTTGGCAGTATTTGGTATGAAGACTGTAGTTCCGACTGAGGGTCATTTCCAACCCGGCAGCTACGACCTGCTCCGCAAAAATTGCGGGGGCCTCTGCGTATGTTTCGAGGGTTGATGATTTAAGGTCCAGGGACAGGGCCTTGTTAAGTGGGTTAAGTCCAGGCTGGAAGCGCAGTTGTACAAACAGTTCGCCGGTTTTTTTCACATTACATTGCGAGTCAGGATGCTTGTGGGCTTTAGATGGCACCCTAGGACAGCAACATACTATTTAGAGCTTTGGGTGGGGCTTTATTTCGACTTTGGGTTTCAGAGCGTGGGACCAGCGTTTCGGCTCAGGTTTTCGTGAAATGTTTGGGGCTTGAGTTCCTAAGTGACTGTTACAGTTTTGGGGGTTCAGGGCCTCGGGTCTTATTGTCAACGCAAAGCTAAGCTCCAAACTCGCAATCCCGAAACTCTTTGCTTCCTGTTTGGGGTTTAGGGTTTAGGGTTTAGGGTTTAGGGTTGGGTTTCCAGCAGGAAGGATCGTGGATGCTTCCCAGTATCGTTTGGGGTTGTGGCATGTGTGGCTTAGCAAGCTTGCATTGAATCCGCACCCGCAATCAGGTTACCGTTAAGACAACTAACTCTCTGTCACAATTACTCTAGTGTTTCCTTACGAGTCCATAATTGTTTATTGGTATGTTCCTCGGTTTGAAAAAAATCCTGTATCGCTTCTTGCCGGTCACGGTACAAGCAGAACTTGTCATTCTCGAAAGCACGCACCGACAATTGCCTGCGCCACCGCCCCACGTTGGCAGTCATTGTGTTGATTACTTTGATTGGTAGGCCCAGGCATCCTCTCTCAGTCCGCTACGCTTCATGAACTTCATGGAAAAGACGGACAGCACAGCAAAACTCAAACCGGGCATCAAAGGTGGCACCTGACAGTGCCGGGATATCGGAGATGCTTGAGAAAGCCGTCTTGGAAGTGGGTGAGCGACATCCGCGGTTCTTCACACCAGTGCCACAGCTATTGAAGGCAATGTTGTAGTTGTAAGCAGGTACAACTCAGATGTTCAGAACTGTACGCCGGGGAATTGCTGTGAAGAAGAGCGCTCTTCAAGCTTCCTGCTGGTGACAAGAGTGCAGAGCCAAATATTGGATGCACCATGGGGGTTATGCGACATATCCACGATGTTGGAAGAGTGACCAAGACCTAGCACCAGCGGAACATCCTTTCAACGTCCCTTGCAGCACTTGGCATAGCCGGTGGGATCGGTTTGTGGAGTCTACGAAGTTGTGTCGGGATGGTTGTCCCAAGGGCAACGGCCATGTCGATTACAAGCAAGGCTTTGAGCGGGAGGCATGGGCACGGCTGACGTTGCAATGACAACCGGCGCTGCCAAGTGATGCGTGGGTTCACGTATAGGTACTACCCCAAGCCGCAATGCCTTGTTATTGGATCTGTTAGACTTTAGACGGCGAGGTATAGGTATTTGGACCATCAGCGCCTCGGTGGGGGAAACTTGCTTTCAAGCCCAAGATACCCATGTCATGTAATTTCACCTCGACAGGCTCAGTCAACAAGGGTCTTGAGAAGGTACCCGAGTAATAGGAGACTCGCTCAGCATCTAGGCGTCTCGGGCCTACGTTTTATCCCATAATCTGCAACCGGGCTTAGACAAGGCAACACCTTCACCGACTGCGCACTGTACTTCCTCTGCGGGAAGCGACTGGACAGCTTTTGGTCCGCTTGTGCCTAGCGCTTCTTGTGTTACGATGCTGCAGCTAGCTGTTCCCGGGAGATACATCGACCGACAAACCGAATCTCCTTTCGAACAACTAACTGTTGTAAACTAGAGGCACTTCCCAGAGCCCTTGATACGATCCAAATTCAAGTATATTGTTTACTTAAGGAGTGTTGGGCACCATAAGGATACCTGGACCCTATACAACCTACAGTTTTAAGGACTTATGTCAGGAAATCCTAGTAAAGAACCCGAAAAAGGTAGGTCCCTCAGGGTCCAGGTAGATCTTGTGCAGGACATGCGATACAAGGCCGTGGAGACCCTGGCCTGCATGGCAGACGAGAGAACAGGACTCCTGGGATGAGGGTTCAGGGCTACTATAAGTTAGAAGCTGCCCCCACCCTGTAATAGTGGTATAATAGGCATATAATAGGGCCCCAATATAATCCTTATAGTCACTATTACAGGGTGGGGGCAGCTTCTAAACTATAAGGGTGGTTGTCAAAATTATGGTCCCTTTTTGGGTCCCTAATATAATACGGCACCTATTAATTAGAGGACCCAGAAAGGGATCATCATTTTGACAACTACCCATAATGTGAATCGAAGGGTTAAGGGATCCATAAGGTTCAGCGAGGGTTTAGGGTTACTAGTTACTGGAATATGAAGGGTTAGGGGATCCATAAGGCTTAGATGTAGGGTCACGTTGAGTTCATCTGTGTTTGGTGGGTTGGGGCGCGAAACGATGACTCGGAAACGATCAATTGAGGAATATACCGCAAAATATCATGGGATCCCTAGTATGATTAAGGTACATTCCTTAATTGAGGGGTTTGGGAGTCTCTGGGAACCTTCAATAACCCCTTTATAGTACCCTTATAGACCCTGTTAAAGGAACTCTGAAATGACCCCTTGAACGGAGCTCTAAACCTCCTGCAACCTACTGTAGTGGCCTGAATGATTGCCAATACTATTTTGGGGGGGGTTCCGTAGACCCCTTTATAAAAGGAACCCATTAAGGTAAAAGCCAGAAAGTTGGAATATTATTATTCTAACCCTTCTATGGTGAATTATAGGGTATCCTACCATGAAACCATATTCCAACTTTCTGGAGTTCCCTGTAAGGCCCCCTGTATTACCCGCCAGGCATTCTTCAGTCGATAACGCGGGGCGAGTACTCGCCGAACCCTGAGGCGGAGGCATCCTACCTCCCGACCCACCGGTTGTGGGTTTTTGGGGTTTAGGGATTAGGGCTTAGGCTTGGGTAATGTAGGAACCTGATTAAGGAACCCCGGGCCTATAAACCACCGGAAATAGTAGGATTCATACAAGGAACCCTATTATATGCCCAAGGTTTCTTAATCAGGTTCCTACATTAGGGGCTCAGGGTTTCAGGATTTAGGTGTTTAGGGGTTGGTCGAGGGTTAGGGTATGGGCTCGTTCCTTTGTCGCTGAGTAAGTAACCTTTGACTTTTTGGGATTGTATAATCCTACCAGAATTGAAAAGGTTGCCTTTTTTGGGCTAGGGCACGCAGCCCCACAGGTTCCGGGATCCGCAATTCTGAGAACCGACAATCTCTCTAAGGTTTCAGAAAGTCATACAGTAGAAGCCCAAAAGTGGGAAACCCCATAGCGACCCTTAAGATTGATATAGAGGGAATCCCAGCACCATTTGGCCTTAATCCGGTTTCCAACTTTATGGGATCTACTGTAGACCCAGAGCCTCCAAAACCCTTTCAACAAGGAATATGTCTTAATTTTTAACAGGAGCCGGAATATAATTTAAGGGCATGAGAGCAGCAGAAGCTTACTGCAACCCTGTTGCTCCGGCCCTTTCATTGTGTACATTGCTGGGTTTACGGTTTAGGGCTTTGTAATGTTCTAACTGTCCAGGTATTCGCCAGACCTTAAATCCATGTACTCGGTGTAAGCAACGTTGTACTTGTGACTCCAAATATGACATGTATGGACGGTTGTGCGTCAGAGAGTCAGACCCGTCATAACCGTTTACTTTGCTGGTTGTGAGCTACAGCTATAAACCGAAACTGTGAGTACCCGTGCCAAAACCCTGCATGGGGTCAGTAGCGGTTCTTCAGAGCCTACATGCGGTTGTAGCTACGAACCAGATTGAGCCCTCAACCCTAAACCCTACAGTTGTAGCTGTTGCCTAGCTGTAATTACCCTATACGAGTGACCACATAACTTGATTGCAACTGCCGAACCGTAAACCCTAAACCCCAAACCTTAAACCCCTAAACCCTAAAACCCTAAACCCATTAACTCTAGGGCCTGAACCCTAATCCGGCAACGACCCAATCAGTCCCTAAACCCTCAACCCTCAACCCTAGGCCTGAGCCAGAAACAGGTGGGAGTTCTTGAAACAGACCCGGAGGAAGGCCAGAGAAGAGAGTCTACATCAACTGCCATTAGCCCTAGGCCTTACGGCGCTAAAACGGAATATAGAAGTCCTTAAAGAGCCCCTGAAAGGAACCCTCTAAGGGGCTGCCATCAACCATAAGCCTTAAAGCCCTAAACCGTAATTTTCTACATGAGCCCTTTAACCCTCAAACCTAAACTAGCCTCTCAGGCGTCCAGGTCGTGACCTTTAACTCCATTGTAGGTGTTTTTTGCCCTCTTTGGAGGGAGCCCTAAGGTGCTGAGGCCCAAAGAAATCAACTCAAGCCCTATACCCCTAAAGCCCAACGATAGAAAATACCATGCGAACGAGGGCTAATGTCTACTGCCCCGGAACCACAACATCTCTCGCGCGCCCCGCTGGGTCAGGATTTCAGCTTGCAAGTCACTCTGCTGCAACTCAGAGCTGTGGGGACCAGTTTTGGTTTAGAGTTACATTACTTGTTCCCAACTAAGTATTTACTTGTGCTTCCTTGTGCACCACAACCCTCTTGAAACTATTGAGACCCTATGTTGGACCCTTATAGTAACCCTTATGTTAGTCTTGCAGGAACCCTTAAAGGGAACCCCACTCTAGTTCAAGCTCCTGTACTTGTTGTTGTTGGGGCAGAGCCAGGGCTCAGTCAGGGCTTAGTTTAGGGGTTTAGGGTGTAGGGTTTAGGGGTGTAGGGTTTAGGTTTAGGGGTTTAGGGGTTTCTGGTTTGGAGTTTGAGGATGTGTGGTCTAGGGGTGTTAAGCTTGGTTGCAGGCTTGACTTGTTTGTGAAGGTCATACTATTTGGATGGGCTGCTCGTCGGAGAGTCCGACACCCTCAGACCCCGAAGGAAGCCCAAAGAAAGGACCCTTAATTTCAATTTTCAAGAAGCCACCATACCTTCGAAGGGGCCCCCACCCTGTAATAGTGGCTATAAGGATTATATTAGGGCCCTATTATATTCCTATTATACCACTATTACAGGGCGGGGGCCCTTCTAAACCATACTGTTAGTTACTTTAGTTCTAAGGGTTGACCCAGTCCTCACATGAACCCTTGGTGCCACAACTGTAAGTTTTGTCTGCTGGAAATGTGGGAGTTTCCGAAGATAGGGGACCCTCATATAGTACCCTAAATAGTAGGATCCTTATTTTAAGGACCCGGATCCTTATTTTAAGGACCCCAAAATAAGGTACACCTATTTTCGGAAAATTCCACGTAGATTATGAGTTCCTGGACCTTAGCGGCTAAATCACCCGAATTCTGCAAACCTTAGGCCTACAGTCTGCTCACTAGATCCACTAGATGGCTAGAGGCTCACATGCTTTCGACCACCTTACTCTGCATGCCTGCAACGCTTGCATAGCATTTTAGTGCCTGGGACCCCATATCTTATATGTTTGGAGCAGAGTACAGTTGTGAAACAGTCATTCACCACACAGGCATTTGTGGCTCTCGGGCCATATACAATATGAACCATAAACTTGCCCTGTACTATGGCATGAGCTTGTTCAGCCATGAACCCTTTCTTATCCAACGGCACCCCTTAAGACATCGGCGTCGCCAGACCCCCCAGCCACCCTTAGGATCCATGCACCCGACTAGTATATACTTTGGGCCCAATGTACCTATATAGGGAATACTTGAAGGCCAAAATACATACATACTATGTTGATCTATTCTGGGTAAAGGGAGCCTTAAACTCTAAACCCTCAACACTTATGGTACCTTTAACGTAGAATTCCTACATGATCCCTTACAGGAGCCCTTTAAGGATCCCTTATACAGGAACCTCTATTTGGGCACATGGGCCCTTAGAGACCATTGATCCCTGCAGCCTCCGATCCCAGACCATCCTTCAAGAAATCGACGTCCGATGGGATGCCTGTGAGAGTGACTGCAGCGAGGAGAGGGCGGTTTAGGGTTTAGGGTTTTCTTAGTCGGGAATGGCGGAATGGATTATGGAGCTTGCTTTTGGGGATTATATAGGGACTACTATAGGAATCCATTCCCACATTCCCTAATAAGCACCAGGGCGTTTGTTGGTGAGACTTGGTTGGGGGGTTACCTTGAGGATTACAAGGTTCAGAGTTTGGGCCAAGGTTTTGGGTTCTTGCTTGGGGGTTACATTGAGGGTTACAAGGTTCAGAGTTTAGGGTTCAAGATTTAGGCCCCTAAACCCTAAACCCTAAGCCCTAACCCTAAACTTTAAAGTTCAAAGGACGTGGGTGTGGGTCCCAAAGGCCCGGACTGGAGGGCCCCGGTGATATTCTGCTTGGAGGTTCATGGGACTTACCTTAACCCCACATAACCTACATTCTCACGGATATCTATATATATATATATATGTGGAAATCATTATAGGGAACCTAAGAAAAGTAAGGTTTATATGGTCCAGGTAGTACGTACAGTTATAAGTACCTTAACCGGTGCTACTTTTATCGTTCTAAGCATAATTAGTTGCGTTATGTACGACCCTAGGCACTATGTCCCATGATCCTCCCAGTTTATACCCGAGTAAAGCGACATGCGCCCGAAGCTTTGGACTGTAAATCCTATACCCTAAACCCTCAAGCCTTATGACATATGAACCCTATACCCTAAAACCTTAAAGCCATCAAACCCTCAACCCTAAACCCTAATCAGCCCGAATCCTACTCTTTCGTCGACGGCTTGCACCTTAGTCGGAAAAAGGGGCTCACACAAAAAAAAAAGTAATCCTACACCTAAAACCCTAAAGCTCCCTTGGAAGCCCACCCTTCGCCCCACGAAATGACTCCTCCTCAACGCTGAAGGCTAATATGGGGGACCCAAATGGGAGTTTCCGAAAATTAGGGGGTACCTTAGGGTTCCTTTGAAGGGATCCTCTAAGGGTTCCTATAAGGGATCTATAGGTTTTAGGGTTTAGGGTCTTTCCGAAAATTAGGGGTACCTGATTTTGGGGTCCTTATAATGAGGATCCTACTGTTTAGGGCATTGTATTCGGATCCCCTATTTTCGGAAACTCTCAAATAATTAACTTCCAAGATTACTCCTTGGGACTATACACCTAAGGGTTCATGTACTCGTATGATAAGCTAGGTATGTACTTTGTTCTTAGAAGTAGTCCCTATGTCGGTAGTTCTCTACATTGGGGCGGTTGACGCCCTTGTAAAACGGACCCTAAAAGGGACTATAGAGAGCTACGCATAGAAGCACGAGTTCAAGCTTAATGCCTTTATGTAGACTTTAGGGTGTAGGATTAGTGTTGAGGGATATAGGCCAAAGGGTGCAAGATCTCGAGATCAAGCTGCCCTAAACCCTAAACCCTACAAAGCTCGAAAAGCGGAGGACGACATCGACGCGATGCGTTCACAGACGCTCTCGCTGAATGAGATGAGACCAGTTCCTCCAGTTCGCTACTCCGAGAGGCCTTAGACTAGGGTTTAGGGTGCCTTAGACTGGGTTGAGGGGTTTAGGTTTGTCTTCAACCTTTAACCCAAAGCCCGAAGACCCTAAACTCTCACAATCCTCAAGCCCGGACCCACTCAACGTCCCGAAGGCTTTGAAACACGAAGCCTTCCTCAAGCCCTGGACCTTAAACCGAATTTGGTTCTGCCACTCTTTGATTTGCAGGCTACCTGAAGATCATCGGTCCCATAATAAATTTAAAGTTCCTTCTGCTGAAGGCTGCCGGTGTTGTTCTGTTCGGGTTCCCTATTCCAAAATACTGCAATATACCATGCCCCAAACCCCATTCCAATCATTATACGGCCCCTTTTTGCACCCCGGTCTACCGGATCTTGCCTCGTCGTATTGATGTCTTCTTCGGGGGGATCTCAAGAGCCGATGCTCGGAGTTCAGATGTAGGATTTCAGTTTTGGGTTTCAGGTTTTCGGATTCCGGGTTCGGGTTGGGGAGTTTGGGGTTCACGCGGGTCTAGAATTCAGGTTTAGCGTTTCGGATTCCCTGGCTGCAATCCCGTTATCTCCAAGTGGGCAAATTGTTTGCTTGAGGGAGCTATGTAAGGATGCTATAAGGTTTAAGGATACTGAAGGCTACCTCCGGGGTACCAGAAGGGCACTACTCTAAGGGTTGGGTTGAATTTAAGGCTAAGGGACACGAACGGGCGAAGCAGCGGCCCATGACGTGTTAATTTAAGTCTCGAAAATTTGGGTAGGTTTCAACACGATGAGATGTTGTTGAAGCTTTGACAAGGTTCTTCAATCCTGCAAATGAAAGCAATGACAACTACATATGCACGTCCGTTTTCGAAAGAATGACCGCTTGAGACACCAATCCCTAGTCGCTAAACCCCGAAGCCCTAAACCCTAAATATATTGGCCGTACATCAACTGAGTCTTCTCATAAAACACCCCGTGCCTCTTCAGCACTGTACTTTCAATGCAACACCCGTTCTTGGCACCATCCCGAGCACCCTTAAGCGCAACCGATACTGTAAATAACTGAAGGATCCCTGGCGTGATCACGAAACCGCTAAACCCCGCAGAGGCTTCCAGAGGAGGCCGAGCTACCCGTGCCAGGACGCCAGCGCTCAGCTTTCCTATTCAATTACTTGTCGGGTTGAGTTTGGGGTGCCCCAAACTTCCATCAGTATGACTACTGAACCTGCCAAATCCCATATGCCTCGACCCCCGAGAAGGCATGCATTCGGGGGCATTGCAAAGAAAGGACGTTGACAACGATTGATTGGTTTAGCATTTAGACTAGGCTCCCTCGTTTCTCATACTCCCTTGAAGCCGCACGCATTCTCAACGTACGTAATACGCAAGCTTTCGTGCGTATCGAAGAAGCTGGAGGGAATCAATTTCTGCAAGACTTGTCATCACATGCATGGTTCGGAAACCCTAAACCCTAAGCCCTAAGTTTCGAGTTTGAAAGCACAGCCTCGAAGACCAGTTACAGCTTTGGCCATAGTAAGCTGGGTTTCTAGGACATCTCAAGCCCGCACATACGCCAGGAGAACGATTCTCTAAGCTTGCCGATGCCGAAATTACCGAGATGGTGGAGATTGTCGTCGACGACGATACCTTCGTCTGAAGTGCCGTAAAATCCAAAAGTCCCAAACCCCAAGACACTATGTTACCGTTATGTTACCAGGTCCTGTAGGACCGTGAAGCCCTGAGCCCGAAACCCTGAACTCTGGTCCCTAACACGATTGAAGCCCTGAAGAGGATTGTGGAGAGCGAGGGAGGGAAGGGAGAGAGAGGCAGGGAGGGGGAGTGAGGGAGAGAGAGAGAGAGAGAGAGAGAGAGAGAGAAGAGAGAAGAGAGAAGAGAGAAGAGAGAAGAGAGAAGAGAGAAGAGAGAAGAGAGAAGAGAGAGAAGAGAGAGAAGAGAGAGAAGAGAGAGAAGAGAGAGAAGAGAGAGAAGAGAGAGAAGAGAGAGAAGAGAGAGAAGAGAGAGAAGAGAGAGAAGAGAGAGAAGAGAGAGAAGAGAGAGAAGAGAGAGAAGAGAGAGAAGAGAGAGAAGAGAGAAGAGAGAAGAGAGAGAAGAGAGAAGAGAGAAGAGAGAAGAGAGAGAAGAGAGAGAAGAGAGAGAAGAGAGAGAAGAGAGAGAAGAGAGAGAAGAGAGAGAAGAGAGAGAAGAGAGAGAAGAGAGAGAAGAGAGAGGAGAGAGAAGAGAGAGAAGAGAGAGAAGAGAGAGAAGAGAGAGAAGAGAGAGAAGAGAGAGAAGAGAGAGAAGAGAGAAGAGAGAAAAGAGAGAGAAGAGAGAGAAGAGAGAGCGGCACCAAACAGATGGTACTGTTTTTAGTTTGTTGTCCCACAAGCTACAAATTGGGTTGAAATGACATTAGCAGCTCGGTATAGGGTAGAGGATGGGTTCGAGAATTTACCGTCGTGGAGGGTCTTTAGGTAAGCATTAACCTTTCGCGACAACACAACCCCATGATTAAGAAGTTTGTGCATGTTTGGGAGGTGAGGGGGGGGGCGGCGAGGGGACTCAGCCAAAAACCACAGAACCCCGAAGCTTGAAATCCGCAGCCAGAGAACTCGGCGATAGTGCATGGTATTGGGGTTTAGGGCTCAGCTCGAGGGGTCTCCTTTTAAGGGCCCCAAGACGTTGCAGACTTTTCCTGCCTCAGTTTGAGGCGTGTAATTCGCCGTTAACGTTTTGAACCCATCATCCTCTGTCTACGGACCTCGCAGTACGTCGCAGGCTTACTGTGGGGTACATCGGGCAAAGAACCCCGGCAAGATGTAGGATGAGCCAATGCTCACAAGCGGCTTGCATATTTTTGAGCTTTCCCAAGCCGCGAACTTTTAGAATAGCCCGTCCGTCGCCAGCTTTTGCGACGGGGGGCCTGGAATCTAGGTGAACCAGGAAGGGCTCCCCCATGTGCTCGTGCAGCTTCCTTGCGGCCTGTGACGTCAACCCCGAACCTGACCCGCCCACCTACACTAAGCACGCTGAACCCTAAACTCTAAACCGTAAGCACTCAGTAACAAAAAACAATCCCATTTCAACCCTGAACGGAACACCCTAAGCCCTGAAAGCCTACATCCACCTCCCAAGTGTTTAATCGAGCAGTTAAGGTTGTTGGAATCGCTGCAAGAGCACTTGCAGCCACCAGGCGTCTGCACTTTGCAGACGCGGATCTAGAGCTTGACGCACTATCGTGCTCTGAAATGAAAGCCGGTTTGAGCGAGCTGGGGGGTCTCAAGTCCGTAGCTATAATCTTAGCCCTAAATATCCTACCTGTTGAGGTCTCCCTTTTTATGATTTCCGTAAAGGTAGGATATTCAGGGTTACGGTAATACATAATTACACACGTTCATGGCAACATGTGTATATGCAGGCGAGGTGGCTGTGGTTGAGTATACTTGCATTAGCGGTTGGAGCTCGCCTCTTCGCCAAAGCCTAGAGTGCATAGATCAGGGCTGGCTTCCAAGACCAAAGAGTCCAAAGTACCTATACAGTAGAATGAATCCAGGGGTTCTACATCAGGAACAACTTCTTTTATGATCTGGGGAAGCATCCCCCATAGCAGCGCCTGCGACCCTTTGAGAAAGCCAAGGCTCGGATTGAGGTTAATTGGGGGTTTAGGGTTTCCCGCTGGTTAACCCTAAGGCTCCATGTACCCTTATAGTAGATACTTAGGCCTTAAAGTGGTCCCTATGTAGGTACTTTAAGGCCTAAGTATTTACTATAAGGGTACATGGAGCCTTAGGAAGGCCGGTTTAGGGCTTAGGGTTTAGGAGCCAAAGGATGCAGATGAAAGTTGCTCAATAGTAAACGAAGTCCCTAAACCCTGGAACTAACCTAAAGCTTGGGAACCACATGACCCTGATTAGGGGCCCTTTAACCCTTATGCTGCTAACCCTTTTAGGGTTCATTTCGTCCTTAAGGAGCCACCAAACGAGCCCAAAGGGTCCAAAGCACCTTTATGGTAGAATGTAGGGTTCCTATAGTAGGAATTCCTAGAATGATTTGAGGAAATATCCCCCATAACAGTATATACTTTGGACCCTTTGATAAGATGGTGCAAACCTCTCTGGCTTCGTGCATGACTGGATTTTTTGGTTGGCTTGCATGGTATCGAGAAGGGCTAAACGCTTTGAGGGTTCCCTAAGGGTCCAAATACCTTATTATCATATACTCTCCAAAATCCTAACCTACATAACTACTATCCCAAACCCGAGTACCTAACTATTAGGGCTTTGGGACGCTTGGGGGTTCATTTCCTCCGCAAGGAACCGCCTCTCTGGCTACGTGCATGACTGGATTTTTGGTTGGCTCCCACGGTATTGAGAAGGGACCCCACTCATGTGCGGCAAGTTGCGGCAGCCATAAACATGCAGGCCTAAGGCCTACCCTAAGGCGCCAAAGTAGTTCCTGTTTGGGAATCCCATTTAGAATCCTATAAGGTAACCCCAAAAAGGAACTACTTTGGGGCCTAGGGCCCAAGGAGAGTGTAGTAAGTGTACAGTAGAAGCCCAAAAGTTGGAATCCCAATAGCCGCGATCCTTAAGAGCAATTCATAGGGAATCCTAGCACTATTTGGCCTTAATCCGGTTTCCAACTTTATGGGGTTTACTGTATATACAGGGGCCGCGCAAAAGGGTTTTGAGGTATAACCCTAAGGGTCCACAGGACCCTTGGGTTTCGGTTTCGGATAGTAGTTATGGGGATTTGGGAGCTTATATAGATATTGGGTACTTACTTGGACCCTTGGGGTAATATCGATTATCATAGTAGACGGTATAAACTGGCTAGGGACTATGAGCGGATCTTGTGACGCATTTTCAGGCCCAAGTATCAACCGTAAACCCTAAATCGAGTCAAAAGAAAGAGCCCATTCATCCCACAATCCATGCAGTAAAAAACACATGCAGCAAAAAGTAACGGCGCCCCTTACGTGACATTCCAATCGTAGGCTGCGCAACGTGCAAGCCCTAATAACCTCTTCTTTGTTGATGATCGTTGCGAGCCCTGCACCCTTAAACCATCAACCCTGAACCCAATGAACCCAAGTTCTATTTATATATATATATATATATATACATATATATATATATATATACAATACCTGTTTGTTTTGTTGTATTTTGAATTGGCTTAGATCTGGGAGTCTGGCCGGCAATGCAGTCGACAGATCTTCGCATGGACTTCGTCGAATAGGTGCCAGCTTGTTGGATGCAGGGGGCTCTGGCAACTTTTTCCCTGAGCCTGGTACTGCAAAACTCGCTCCCAAACCCGGAACCTACACTGAGATTTTGAGCCCTAAGAGCGAAAACCCTAGACCATAAACCCCGAAGCACCTAACCCCTATGTAAACCCTAAACTTTAAGCCCAAACCCCTAAGCCCTAAACCACTATATAAGCCCTAACCCCTGTAAACCTAAACGTCCTTGCAGGCCAATGGAGGCCCTCATTCGTTCGGGCATTCTGCTCCTCAGCGTGGTTCCTTGGATCGCAAGTGTTGGAAAAGTCTGCCGGGTTTAGGGTTTAGTTTAGGGTGTAGGGTTGCCGAAACGGTCCCATTCTTTGCCCAAAGGGTCCAAGCACCAACATTGTATGTTCTTGGTAGATATTTGGGTCCCATGATGTACTATACTGTTGCTTGGACCTTCGGGCGTATATTAGGGCTCTCTGTCTCCTGAAGCTTCCAGCCAAGGTACCCTTAACAGACGTCTTAGGTTCGAAGCAAGGTTCATCGGGTATGCTTATAGAGTCTCATTAAGGCATGTCGGAATCTGAAGAGGGTTATGTGGAGCATTTGGGTTCTTGAGGGGTTTCGGGGTGAGCGGTAAGAACTCTCTCTCCGTCTCTCTCTCTCTCTCTCTCTCTCTCTCTGTCTCTCTCTCTCTCTCTCGCTGTCGCTCTTTCTTTCTTCTTGTTTCTTCTCTCTCTCTCTCTCTCTCTCACTCAATCTCTCTAGACAGGTTCTACCTGTAGTCTCCAGTGTACTACCTTTGCTTTATTTGGTTTAACCAGTCTTATTTTACCGTTCCTCTTGTGGTTTAGAGTTTAGGGCACTATCGCTTCTCCTGTATGGTTCCTTTTGAGTGATCTTGACATTCTCTTCCTTATTAGCGGAAGCCAGTTCTTTACTGAAAGGTTCACACCAGTGTTTGCCGCTGACTAACGAACCCCAATAATAGCCCAAGGGGACTTGGTGCACCCCCCCTTAAGTTATCTACTCAGGAGTCGGTGGATACGCGCAACCCAAACCTTTTTCTAGATCCTTGTGAAAGCACCGTTCCCTTAAAGAAGGGGATTGAAAAGGTCTGTGTGTCCCCTGTGAACCCTAAACCCTATACCCAATACCAAACCCTAAACCCTATAAACCCTATAAACCCTATAAACCCTAAACCGTATAAACCCTATAAGCCCTAAACCCTATAAACCATAAACCCTAAACCCTATAAACCATAAACCCTAAACCCTATACCCTAAACCCTATAAACCCTATAAACCCTATAAACCCTATAAACCCTATAAACCCTATAAACCCTCAACCCTAAACCCTATAAACCCTAAACCCTATAAACCCTAAACCCTATAAACCCTAAACCCTAAACTCTGAGGTGAGCTCCCGCTCCTCAGGGCAGGCTGCCGAACGCGATGCAGGAGGGGCTCTTGGAATTCAGCTGAAAGCCTACTTGGAGGATCATGGGACTTAGGGTTCCTTAAAGGTTTCCTTTCCTTAAGGGATGTATAGGGGTTTAGGGTCAGGGTCTACTTGGAGGATCATGGGACTCAGTAAGTAAGGTTATTAGTACCCTAATTGGAGTTATAAGTATAGTTACCTTATTTATGACCCTAGTTACTAAGTCCCATGATCCTCCAAATAAACCCGAAACGCGACACCTAAGTCCTCACCCTTAAGACCTAACCCTAAGCATCTTTGCTGCCAGATACACTTTGGTGCTGCAGACTCTGGGGTCAAAGCACCCACTCTACATGTTGAGTCGCCATTGTAGTTATTGTTTTGGTTTTACAGTTTTTTAGGATCTTTTTTTAGGATCCCATGAGGTAACCATAGAAAGGAACGACAATGAAGACTAAAGGTGTGTACTTGGGTCCCTGGTTGGGGGTGAGGCGGCTGTAGATGTTAGTAGATGTTAGGGTTGCCGGCGCCGGGCTCCTAAATACCAGACACCTAGACCCTAGACCCAACGTTTAAGTAGTAAGGTGGGCCGGAGTTTCTAGTTCAAAGTTTGCCCGAACAAAGCAACATCGTCTTGAACCAAGAACGATCTTGAGTGTATTCTGTAATTCCCGATCTACATAATTATGCCTGGAGCCTGAACCACATCCCCGGCGAACCAAGCCCTACGCCGCTGCTAGAACCCTAAAAGCTAGGTTGCTCAGTAGCACTCTTATTCCCTTTCTGTAGTCCTAGGTTCCTTATACAGTTACCCAATACCAAAAAGGAAGCCCTTTTTATTCCTAGGTTACTGGGCATCCTAGAAAGCAAACTATCAAAGTCCTGCCTGTTACCAGCCAAGTCCGCAGATTCTTCAAGCAACCTTCTTGGCCCATAGCCGAAATGAAAAAGCAAGGCTATGGAACATCAGCCGTCTCTAAACCCCGAGACCCAAATCCTGAAATTTCAGCACCGTAACGATCCTTATAACCATCAATCTCTGAACCCCTGAAACCGTAGAACATAGAAGCTGCCCCCACCCAGTAATAGTGACTATAAGGATTATATTAGGGCCCTATTATATTCCTAGTATACCACCATTACAGGGTGGGGGCCCCTTCTAACGTAGAACCCAAAACAGCCTAGAAGCGCTACGCCCGGGCCCGACTTCGAGGTGAGCTATGCATCGTAATGGAGATGGCTGGTCCTCGGGCTCTGCGGGCTGCTGGGTTAAAAGCCAAGGGTCTTAGGGGCTTAGAAGGCTTCGAGTTTAGGGGTTTAGGGTTTAAACCTTAGCCCTATCCCTCCAAGGACCTCATAGTTAGGGCCCTAGACCCCTTAAGGCCCCCATAATAAGGTCCCGGGAGGCATAGGGTAAACCCTTGGGGTATTGAAGGGCGTAGGGCTTCAGGGTTTGAGCGTTTACAGGCTCTAAGGTCCGACACAGGAAGCCTTACTTGGAGGGTCGGGGGATTTAGTCACTGGTTATTTTAGGGACTTATAAGTACCATATCCCCAATTAGGGTCCCTTTTGGGGTACTTATAAGTCTACTTACTACTTACTTACTAAGTCCCCCGACCCTCCAAGTACCCCCCGACGCTGAAAGGGCTTCGATCCTTGAAAGACCCACACCATGAGGACCAAAAGAACTCTATGATGTCTTATGCCAGCACCTCCCCAACTACCCTGCGAAAGCACCCGCTGGACTGCATAAATGGGTACCTGGAGGGTGCTGGTGGTTCTTTTGCTATTTTTGGTTTCTAGTCCAAGATGTAGAGCCCCGTACATTTTCAGGATCATTTCGTGGCTGAGGCGATGCCACGGTCTAGCTTTCACTAGTTTTCACAAAGGGTCCAACGGTTGATGATATAAATCTTGCATGACCTATTAGGGACCCTAAACTATCAGAATTATGGCATATTCCTCATTATCGGTAATGCAGGATTTGTACCATCCACCGAAGTACTATTATAGTAGGTATGTTGGCCCTCAAAGTATATACCGTACCATTACTTGGACCCTTTGAGTTTAGGGTCCGAGAGGTGCGGGGCAACGGTGGACGCCGGCTTTTTGATAAGGAGGATCTCGAAGCACCTCACCTGTCTAACAATCCTGGCTTGAACGATTTCCTGGAATCCTAAACTCTGCCGCAAATTCTATTCCGCAGACTTGAAGCACCCTTCCGGATTTGGAGAGTGTCGGCGATTTCGGATTTTGCACGGAACCCAGAAAACCATGGAACCTTATCCCCTTAACCCCTATAAACCCGTAGAGGAGTTTTTTGAGGAAGCCCTAAACACACTCTCACACTCTTCAAGCAAGCCGCTAAAAGTTGCTGCAAAGGAACGCAAAACAAAACAAACCCTTGCTGGAAGCCTCTTCTTTCCCCAGGCTATCCGTGAAACCTGGTTGGACAACAGAACGAGCATCTTCTTCGTCAGTCCTGAACATCTCCCCAGGCCGGCCGTTGTAGGACTTTTAACAGCGGGTTTAGGGCAAGGGGTTTAGGGTTCCTTTGAGGGTTCTATGAAGGGTTTAGTGTTCAGAGTGTCAGGATCCTTTTAGGGTTCTCTTCTGGGTTGCATTCGTTTTTCATGTCCGTGGAGTGTTGACGCGATGTTGGAGCTGTTACTTCTGGGGTGTTGTTCGCAGAATTTGTTTATTGGGTGTCGTAGAGTTTCTTTTGTTTAACCTGGTTTAAAAGGTCTCAGACAGGAAAGTATCAGGTCAACCATAGTCAGGCACAGATATACCTAAAGCCCTGACGGTCGATGTACCCACGTGCTATATACTCTGGCATTGGTGTAGTCCGCCAAAAGATATTTTAGGGCCAACATACATGCTATCTGAGTACATGGACCCTTACCCCAAGGGCCCAAAGGACCCAATAATTAGGTACTCAGTTTTAGGATAGTGGTTATGTAGGTTAGGATTTTGGAGAGTATATGATGATTAGGTACTTGGACCCTTGGACTTAGGGATACCAGGCAGGGTTCGAGGTTGTGGTGGATTCTGCGCTTCAGGAATTCAGGATCGGATAGGGCTTTGGTTACGACGGCAAAGAAAGGTTCCTTATCAAGGGCCACCCCCATTGCCCTTTCATGGAGCCCTTATGCTCCATAGTAGTGGGTATTTAGGGTAACGGGTTTAAGGTTTAGGTTGGGAGTTGGATAATATTCATAATATAGGTATATTAGGCCCTTAATAGTAGCCCTAGTATAGACTGTTACTGTATGGGGGCAGTACCCAAGGTTTAGGGTTGGGATTGGTGGTCTAAATTGAGGGGCTCCGTAAGGCTTGGACGAACTTCCACCACGGCGGAAGCCCTAAGGCTCCATGTACCCTTATAGTAGATACTTAGGCCTTAAAGTGGTCCCTATATAGGTACGATAAGGCCTAAGCATCTGCAAGAAGGGTACATGGAGCCTTAGGGGAGGACATTGCTAGAACAGAGTGACCTCGGCAATCCGATTCCTAGAGGAGCCTAAATAACTACTAATTCTATTCTGGTGGTGCCTTATTATACAAATTATCGCAGACTGGGCCCCCAAACCCTAGTCTAAGTAATAAGGCCCTTATAGTGCCGGAGCAAGGGCCTAAACACCGCTGTGAACCACGAAAAATCCCCATCCCCAACCCAGAAGCAGCGACGGACCTTGAAACCCGCGAAACCGAAATCCCGAACCTCGCAATCACACCCTAAATCCTAAACCCCTAAACCCTGAAGGAAAAAGGTGCTCAAAAAAAAAAAAAACCCTAAACCCTAAATCCTGAACCCCTCAACCCTAAACCCTAAATCCGAAGTTCCGAAGTCCGAGTTGACCCGAAACACTGCCTGGATCTACCCTCGCCTACTTTTTGCATATGGGTGGTTGTCAAAATTAGGGTCCTGTTTGGGGTCCCTATCATAGTACGGCACCTACTACTTAGGGCACCCAAAAAGGGACCATAATTTTGACAAACACACATATGAATTCTATGAGTCTACATTAGGTGGTGAGAACCTAGAGAAAAGTATGTTACCTTGGTTCAAGGCAGCGTCTCAATTTCTCATGCAGAGTTCTCGCCCCCCAAACCCCACGACCTGATCTGCAAGAAGAATTGAACTCTAAACCAAACCCAGCCAGGTGTACCACCCCATCCACCCCATGTCCTAAACTGAAACAACAAAGAAGAAGACCGCACTCTTATTTACTGCATAGCCTTGTGTTTAGGATGTCTTCTTAGCGTGGATGCCCTCCATGATAAGGTTACTCCCCTAGCCCTAGACCTAAAGCCCTATTTCCTGAACCGTGCCAGCTGGCCCGGCGACGGCGGAAGCCCCACATTCCGGCTTTGGGGCACCTGGGTACAGCGGCTTCCGACGCGCCGCTCGTCCTGGGCTGCCGTTTAGCCCTGAGGGTAATCATAAACACTCCCAAAGACTAACCTACATAACTACTAATTACCCGGAAACCTACTGTTGATGGACAAAATCCTGCATGACCTTAAGGACCCTAAACTATCGGAATTATGTATATTCCTTATATTGGGTCATGCAGGATTTTGTCCATCCACCGTAGTACTTAATCGATCTTTAGGTCCTCCGGACCCCAAGGGTAGGGTTTGAGCGTGTAGGTCTAGGCGTGCAAGGTGCAATACTTAAATACTTGGCATGGGGCCCTCTGGGTAGGCTGTGCTCAAGGGTTAGCTTACTTGGAGGGTCGGGGGACTTAGTAACTGGTTGTTCTAGGGACTTATAAGTACCATAACCCCAATTAGGGTCCCTTTTAAGGTACTTATAAGTCTACTTACTATCTACTTACTGAGTCCCCCGACCCTCCAAGTAGGAACTAGGCCAAGGGGCTTGCTGTTTTCATAGGTGCCTGATAAAGAGTTTTGGACTTATGCTTTGTTCGTTTGTGGTCAGCTCTTTTCCAATCTCTTTGGAATTTGGACTCATCGTAGGTCGTAGGACCTTTGTAAAGAGTCAGGAAGATCGGGTTCCCGATTCTACCTCGAGGCCACACGCGCTTCGCAGGTAGGCTAGAGTTGGTTAGCGTGTTACGACCCGTGACTGCGCTTGCTTTGCTTTTAAACAGCATATGTCTCCTGCATACCGGACTGTAGTACTCATGCAGAGTGTCCCTTAGACCGTCAACTCTAAACCCGAAAACCCTAAACCCTACAGTCGTAGAACGTAAACCACAAACCCTAGACCCCCAACCCTGCGCAACGGACATGGCCCAAGGTTGCACTTGGCTGCTCAAGGCAGGATTCTCTTGGGTGTAGACCCTAGATAGCTACAGGGCAAGGAGTGTAGAGTCTAGGCTGAGGGTAAAGCCCCATAATTAAGCCCTTATAAAACCTTTCAAGACCCTTTTAACATCTAATGTTGCAAGCATAAGAAACCTTATAGCCGGGTTCCACTCTCGACGGCCTCTCGCTTTGTAGAACTCCTCCAGCGGCTGAAGCCGAATGATCCCTCAGGGTTCAGGGCTCTGGGCTTTGGACTTATTGCTGATGTCAGGTTTAGGACTGAAGGTTGGGAAACTTTAGTTTAGGACTTATGAGTTTAGGCTCTGGATTTGGGGCTTGAGTTTAGGTTCTGGATTTAGGGCTTAGAGTTTAGAGGGGTTTTCGATCAGGTATGTCGACAGGACGGGCCCCTATTGCTTAGACTCCCATGTCGCACTTGCTCGCGGTCTGTTGTTCTTGTTTCCGGGTTTAGGGGTTTAACGGGGTTTGGGGTTTAGGGCTCGGAATTATAGCCTTATGAGCCCCTTCAACGTCCGTTGGAAAATGCAATGCAGACACCATAATTACTTTGTTGATCCGTTGAGGTATGCCCCTAAACCGTAAAGTCCCATCGGGTTTCGGGCTTAAATCTAAAGCTCGAGATCCCTCAGCCTCTCAAGTCCCTTGAGCACAGGGACCCTTAGGGGAGTAGGGGGCCTTAATGCCTGTAATGAGGACTTAACAATGAGGCTTATTTCAGCAAGTATAATCCCCTACCCCCCTCCCCCTTACCCCCCTCAAGTCCCTGAATTATGGTTTAGGGAGACCTTCCGGGTAATGGCTCGGGACCCGGGGGTGACCTAAGCCGAGGATACTCCGCGCGCATTGACCCAAAAACATGCCTCAATAATTGCCTAAACTGTTTTGGGGATTCCTTGTTATAACTGTAGTGTAAGGGGCCCCAAAACCCTATTCTAGTTAATTATTGAGGCCCCTTATTAGACCCTACAAGTCCCAATGGAGGCACCTGCCTCCTCGTATCTCAACCTCAATGCCATCAGGCGGGATGACTGCACAAAGCTGGGGATGAGGCTAATATAAAGGCTTCTTGTTAATTAGAAGAGGGTCCCTTTAAACGGGCTCTTCAACGGGTTCCTTTGCTGGATCTCTAGCTTTTGAAGGCTTTTTATAGGGTTGAGTATGGGGGCCTTTATCATTAGAATAAGGCTGAAGGCCTTTGGGTACATCAAGGTGCAACAGGCTCGAGAGTTTGTCTTAAGGCCTCAACCTGAAACTCTTGAACCCAACACCTTAACCCTGGACGAAAGGATACTAACCCAAGACCCTGAACCAGATACCACCAAAGCTAAATCCTACATTCTCAACCCTAAATCTTACACTAAACCCTAAACCCTAAACCCTAAGCCCTAAACCCTGAACCGTCGTTGTGCAACCAAGCGAGGTAAGTCTGAGGGGTTTTTCTCGAGTGTCTCTACTGCAAGTAAGTGAGCATGTCCAGAATAGGAACCCGTATAGCCCTTATGGTACACTACGGTTTAGGGTTTAGGGTTTAGGGTTTAGGGTTTAGGGCTGGTACACTTGTATAATCTTGTATACCAACCTCCGTAGAACCCTTGATTAAAGGACCCTCAGGGTAATTGCCGCGCAGGTCTCGTCTTGACTGCTTGGCTCGGGATCCCTCGTTGCTGTACTTGGGCATCGGGCAGGCTTTGTTGGGGCTAAGGGTTTAGTTTTTTGGCCCTTAACCCTGAACCCCAAAACCTACACGTTTGGCGACTTAAAGGGTTGAAGCATCTATTGCTTAGGGTGCAGGGTCTTGCTGTTGGGGCTCTACGGTGCCTTTATGTAAAGGTTTGCTGGACTTACAACCGATAACCTGAAGATGATCATGGGCGCGGCACAGCACGGAACCTCAACTCCAGATCCCTACATGTACACGGAGACCTCAGGACGTTTGCAGAGTAACATCCTGTTAGTAGTTGCTTAGAAGTCACTTCTCACATTCAAACAGCTATGATCGGTGAAGCGGTAAAAGTTTGTACTGAGTATTTGTTTAGGATCCTTGGGATGTATGAGATCAGAGTTTCCTTCATCAGAGAATCGATTTGGGCATGTGGGGCCTGGCCAGGCCGCGTTGCAGATGTTTAGGTGCTACCTTACTTAACCCCCAATAACCTACCTTTTTCAGGACTTATATGAAGAAATCACATTAGGGAACCCTAAAAAGGTGGGTTATCATTTGGGGTCCAGGTAAGGCTTGGGATGTAGGGTGGATGGGGATGAAGGAGTCTTGCTGTGTACGTGTCATCAACTTAAGTGAGCGTGAGAGGCGTTGTATGACGGGTTTCCAGTGGTCGGTATTCGTTGGAAGTTTGTCATTTGTGTAACAAGGTCAGACCTTGAATTGAGCAGTAATCAGAATATTTTAGCGTGATGCCTCCATAGAAGCCGCAGGCTCGTTTTTGTTCTATTTTTGTTATCGTCTGGGGGTCCAGAAGGCTTAAGTGAGTTTCATTCCCGCACCACCTCTTGCCAGCAGTGTGCATGCGAAGGCAGTATACGATGAGAAGGACGACGAGAGTCCGGTGCCGAAGCTTGGATGTATAAGAACCTTCACAGCAAAAAACCGGGATAGCTCGTGGATATGAGCTTCTTCCTGTTTCGGGGTTTTCTGGACAATGCTATAAACATGGCCCAAAGCCTTCTCAAAATCATTAAGGCCCCTATAGCGTAGGAGAGCCCGTTGCGAGTGTTCCGACGAGGTTAGTCGCGCAGCCGACAGCAGGAGTGCTGCTGCATCGATCACTGTTTCAACGGCTCTCGGGCATGCCACTCGACTTTGGTGGGTGAGCCGCAAGCCTTACCTGCACCCTATAAAAATACCATAATTAAAGCCTTCCTTTTGAAGGTTCCCTACTGTGATTTCCTTATATAGGTCCTTAAACATACCATAATCAAAGGCTTCCCTGTTAAGGTTCCCTATTAATTATGATTTCCTTATATTATAAATCCTTAAAAAGGTAGGCTATTTGGGGTTGAGCCTTCAGCCCCAAACCTCTCATGATGCGAAGCCTTCTAAAAGAGGCGTCAGGGAGGCCTTTTTTGCGGCTTCTCGTTGTTCTCCATTTGGGTGTTCCAGAGAATACCGGGTCCAGGACACCTGAACTATGAGGGTTTGTTTTTTGTTGTTCTAAGTTGTTTCTTGCTGGCATTTGAGGGGAGTAGAATCAGCTAGCTTTTTGATAATATTACTTATAGGTAGACAGATACAGGTAGATGTACCATGTCCATATCATTGGGAACTGCCCACCCTGTGAAAGTATATATATATATATATATATACTAAGGGAGAAAGTAGAGTATAAGTGTTTCCCACCTGTTGCATAGTGGGCAGTAAGTATCCAGAGAACCCAATACCCGGCAATTAAGGAACATAGCTTAAACCATAATATTAACCCCCGTATTATGTAAGATATATTCCTGAATAAAGGGGTATTGGGCTCTCTGGTTACCCAACACATGCACACCCACCTCAAGTTGCTATCTCGAGCTGAGGCTTGAGGCACCTCGAAACCCTTTCGCCATAAGGCATAGGGACCCTTGCAGGGTGTAAGGGGGATGGGGGGAGGGTATTACTTATTTCTTAAACAGGTCTTATTTGCCCTTAAGCTTTCGGCCCTTATCAAGTCCTTATTAGGGCTGTTCAGGCACTCGACCCCCGTTCCCCTTACCCGAAGGGTCCAAATGACCCAATAATCGGGTAGTCGGTTTTCGGATTGGATAGCTTTTTTCACAGGTTAGTATTTTGGAGAGTGTTAAACTTGATGATTAAGTACTTGGACCCTTGGGGTTCCACGATACGGAAGCAACGTAACCTTTAACATGAATTACCATGGGGAGCTTTGCAACCCTAAACCCTATGTACCCCAAACCCCATACTCAAATTCTATACCCACCCTTAACCCCCCAAAAAACTTCCATATGCCCTAAACCCCAAGCCCCCCTAAACTTCCTTATGCCCTAAACCCTATACCCTCAACCCCCCTAACTTCCTCCTGCCCTAAACCCTAAACGGCTCAATCCCCGGCCGGGCCATTTAGCCTTTCCCGAGCCTGGAACCGAGATTTCTTGGGCGCTAAACTGCTGCTTCTACCCCCGAAGCTTCCTTAAAGCCTACTTGGAGGGTCGGGGGACTTAGTAAGTAGGTGGTAAGTAGACTTATAAGTACCCTAAAAGGGACCCTAATTGGGGTTAT
Source organism: Symbiodinium sp. CCMP2592 (assembly GCA_905221615.1). Lineage (NCBI taxonomy): Eukaryota > Dinophyceae > Suessiales > Symbiodiniaceae > Symbiodinium > Symbiodinium sp. CCMP2592. The sequence goes on along the minus strand of CAJNDT010005557.1, from coordinate 398,399 downwards.
GGTACTTATAAGTCCCTAAAATAACCAGTTACTAAGTCCCCTAAACCCTAAACCCTATACCCTTATAGAATCCCTATAGATCCCTGTAGCGGGGCCCTTAAGGAACCCCTTATGGTTACTAAGTGCCCCGACCCTCCAAGTAGCTCGCGCCGAGGCTGGAGGCCTGCGTCACGCAAAGCTGGTTCCGCCGCAACAGCCACCTCGGTGAGGCTCCCGCGAGGAGATCCTCAAGAGGTCTTTGGCTTATAAGGTTTAGGGTTTCAGGTTTAGGGTTGAGGGTTTAGGGTTCATAGGGTTTAAGGTCCAGGGTTTAGGGTTTAAGGTTTAGGGTTATGGGTTTAGGGTTTTTAGGGTGTCTACCGATGGTCTCCATTGTAGTTCCTTTTTGTAGGTTGAATCGGCTACATGTATTGAGGAACCGATAAGGTAACCCAATAAAGTTCTACAGTGGAGACTATAGGTAGGTAGTCTCTATCCAAGCTCCTGAGTAGCACTCTTTTGCCCTTTTTGGTGTGAGTGAGGTCTCCCTGCGGAATTGAATATTAATATTAGGGAAAAACCTACCCTAAAGACCAAAATACTCTGCAGGCCTCCAAGCTCTGGATCCGACCATGTTTTTGAATAGAGGCCTAAATACTTGCAAATAGGCGATTCCTTGTGGGGGGTCTTGAAGATATGTCCTAGGGTTTAGGGTGTGGGGTCTATTGATCGTGGCTGGGTTGGAATGATTACTAGCAGGAAGGATGCCCTTGTTCTCTCTCGCTCTCTCTCTCTCTCTCTCTCTCTCTCAGAGCATAGTAGTTGAGTTTGTTAGGCAAATCTAACTACTCATCTTGCTGATTTCCTTATACATGTCCGTAAACGGTCAGATTTTTTGGTGGTTCCAGGTAGCTATATGGTACATACCTTCGCCCGAAGGATATACCACACAGGCACATGGACCCTTAAAGCATAAAGACCTACCTAAAGGATCCCCGCTGTGCCTTCAATGCAAAGGGACCCTTGCAAAGGGCGGACTTCCATTCTTGAAGGTGCCCTGACGGTTTAGGGTTTAGGGGCTGGAAGTCAAAAGCCCTAGCCCCAGCAATGATGTTCTAAACCATCGGGTGCACCTTCACTGAAAACTTGAAAAACCCTGGACAACCGGTACATATCGAAGCCTTACAGACCCGAAGCCTAAGGTGTCAAGCCATGTCTTCAGACCAACCGTAGACCTCACGAGAAACCCTAACTTACAGTCCCTATAATCGCCTCAACCTGATCCCTTTGAGTCCCGACGAAACCCTCAGCCTAAACCCTTTTTAGCATTTTATGCTTTAGGGTTGAGGGCTTAGGTATACAAGTTGTATTCAAGTCCCTATATACCGCCACCTGTCTGCACCGTGTTGGGTGCCGGAAGGCACGCCTTGGTATTTGCCTCCTGAAATACAAAGCCGCCCTGCCAGTGTTGCTCTAATGGTTCTGGGTGTGTACGAGTGCTTTAGGGTTTGGTGCCTAAAACACTTAATATGATTGTTAGATCTTGGGCTGAGGGAGTTAGGATGAGTTCAGTGATTTGCTCACATTGTCAGGGGCATTTCGAGTGTCAGCAGGGTTTCTGGCGAATTAATGGGTTGCAGTAGGGATTAAAGCAGGACCTTCATGAATCCCCCAAACCCGATAAAATCCATGTGAACGAAATATGTGAAACCTACAGGAGTTCGTAAACCCTGCATAACGGTCTTACAAAACCCTCTCAAGCACGAGACTATTCCTAAACCCTAAGGTGACTCTGTTCCAGCAGAACTATTGTCGATCGATAAGCCTGAAACATGAGTCCTGAGAGCCGTTGGGTATAGCCCCTAGCTCATCATCCTGTTCGAGCCCTTAAACAAGTCCTTTCAACCCCCTAACATCAAGAATAAATCCCTAAGCCCCTGAACCCTAAACCAAGAACCCTTGACCCTAACTGTTTCTGTGGGAGGCTCAACCAGTCGAACCAACACCTTTTAGTCTCAACGGCAATGTTTTTTCCCGGAGGGTTCCTGCTAGAATTCTAGCATACTCGCCCCCAAAACCCTATTTCTTTTCTTAAGGTCCCTATGGGGTTCTTTTGTGTTCATGTTGTGTGTTTACAGTCATGGGCTTTTCAGGCGAGGTTACTCCAGGCTTCAAGTTCTGTTTTGGTACGCGTTTCTTAATCATTTGGGTTTTCGCTCAAGGGTTTATAGTTTAGTTGAAACCCCGAGTCCGAAACCCTTTCTCGGACCTCATGCCCCAAACCCTAAACTCGGGGGTGGGCGTGACGATCCGATTGTTGTGTAGACGACATGGCGGTTTAAGTTTGGGGGTTTAGGGTGAAAGGTTTGCATGGTCCCTAGGGGAACGACACAGGAGTGACCCTCGGGCCAACGGATATGCTATTTACTATAGGGGCCTATACTATTGTGGGGGTTCATTGTTAGAATTATAGTATAGTGGGCCCCAACGATGAAGGCCCCTACACAAGCTAGTTTGAACTTAATGTCAAGCTCAAAGCAGTCGGAAGAACGAGTTGGCCTCATATCCTTTGTCACACCACCAGGGTTCACCAGGCTAGAGTTTAGGGTCATGTGGATGTCAGAATTTGTTTGTACTAGGGCCCTATGTTTTGCTTTGAGATTGGGACGTACATGTTTTTTTTAAGTTCAGGTTTACATGGTTGGCGATCAGGGTCATTATAGGTGTAGTTGTGCACTTTAGAGTCTCTTGTTGGATCTCAAGCAGATCACATGGTTTTTCAAGCTAACTCACCGAACTGGAGCCCTGGCCTAGAGACTTGTAGATTTAAAGCCCTTGTGTGCAAACGTCCTGACCCAGAAAACCTAACACCGCAAACCCCCGAGGCCAACAAAAACAAAGCCCTGAAGGTCTAATCATCCCTACCTTATGAATAGCTCGTCCCCAATCCTTTCTCAAGCCCATAGAATCTCAAGAAAGACAGGTTGAGATGTCTAGCTGGCTTCAGACTCACGACGAAGCCATCTTCAATGCTCAGGCTGGTCGAGATTGGTCCGCACAGATTTCACAGCTTCGGGGTTCAGCAGTTTAGGGCTTAAGGTGTAGGATCCAGGGCGCTAGAGTTCAGGGTTGCGGATTTACGGTTCAGCGCTGCAGCTCGCCAAAATCGACGAAATTTGTGGGGCCTGCATGATTAGCAAACTTAGGCTAGAGTTCCTTCCTCCACATAATTGTACTATATCCCCAAACCCTATTTTGACTATCAAGGGCCTATTTTAGGCCGTAGGCACAGTCGTGGAACGTCATTCTCAGCTGCGCGGTTGCACCTAAACTCCATGAAACCCTCACAAAACCCTTCTTGCAGGATCATGGGGTTTAGTAAGTATAGCTATAAGTAGCTTAACTGGTGTTATAACTAGTTATGAGTATTGTCACCTTGCTTACAACCTTACAGGACTGTAGTTAGGAAGTTGCGTGAACCTTCAAGTAGACTCTCAACCCTAAGCCCTCGAAAGAGAACCCTACTCCACGGAGCTGTATGGTATGCTTAAAAGAGACCCAAGGCTCTAATTAAGTTGGCCTGTGCAGGCCCCTAAACCCTAAAACCTATAGACCTTTAACCCTGTATATAAACCCTAAACCCTGAACCCTATAAACCCAACCCCAAACCCCGAAGCCCTAAACTCCTAAACCCTATAAACCCCAAACCCTTGAACCTTAAACTAACCCTCAACCCCAAACCCCCTAAACCCCCAAAGCCCTAAACCCCCTAAACCCTAAACCCCTCAACCCCAAACCCCCTAAACCCCCAAAGCCCTAAACCCCATAAACCCCAAACCCCTAAACCCTAAACTAACCCTCAACCCCAAACCCCCTAAACCCCCAAAGCCCTAAACCCCCTAAACCCTAAACCCCTCAACCCCAAACCCCCTAAACCCCCAAAGCCCTAAACCCCATAAACCCCAAACCCCTAAACCCTAAACTAACCCTCAACCCCAAACCCCCTAAACCCCCAAAGCCCTAAACCCCCTAAACCCTAAACCCCTCAACCCCAAACCCCCTAAACCCCCAAAGCCCTAAACCCCATAAACCCCAAACCCCTAAACCCTAAACTAACCCTCAACCCCAAACCCCAAACCCGCTAAACCCTACTATCACTATTACTATTACTATTACTATTACTATTACTGTTATTATTACTATTAAAAGCAGGCTGTCTCAGATCTCGACCCAATCTGGAGCGCCTCCTTCCGCAAGCGCCGGGGCTGCGATGTGACGTTTAGGGACTCGTGGAGCCCACCGTAATGTCAGGGGCCTTCATGATAAGAATAGGGTCCCCTTTAAAGGGCTCCTTCAAGGGATCTACAGTAGGGTTCTATGGTAATTATAGGGGCCTGGATAATTAGAATAGGGTTTGGAGCTCCCTTATAGTCTGATTATAAGAAGGAGCCGTAAGGAATGATATTGGTAAGGGGTTCTGCTAGGGCATCAATAGGGCTTACTGTGGGTTTTAGTGGGTTTTGTTTGGTTCTGTAGTGTTTTGCACGGATTCAGAGGGTGCATGTACCTACATACTATGCAGCTTCTCATTATATCTAGTAGCTTTAGGGGCAGAGTGTATGCTGTATGGGCACTTGCACTCTCAGGGTACGGTCAGGTTCAAAGCGCTAGGTTTCCAAGCATTCCGGACTCCACGTTGGGAGGGTTTACATTATCGGCTGATTCTGATTTGGGGTGTAGCCCATGAACATCAAACCCGAAAGCCTAGGGTGCGGATTTGGGTGAGGGCCTGGGAGTTTAGGGCGGTGGTCTGTTGGCTCAACATGCCTGAGTAGGGCTGTAGGGATGCCAACTGTTTCTTCGACTCTACACTTTGACTTGAAGTACCTTTAAGGGTTCCGTTGAGGGGTCCACATGTAAAGGAACCCCATCAAGGCCAAAGGGTTACTGCGCATGTACATGGACCCTGTAAGACCTTTGCAAATGCCGTTATCCTCATAACCGTAGAAGGCCCTATGCGCCCCGACAGTAAGCCCTATGATAGACCCGTCACCCCAAACCCTAAACCTTAAGCCAAAAAGCTGAAACCCTTCTGAAAGGGTCTACCCCCAACCCTAAACCCTTGAAGCCCAAACTGTAAACCATTAAAAAACCTATTCTAATGAATAAGCTCCCCTTGAATAAACCCCCTTGAAAGGGTTTCAGCAGATCCTCTTAGCAGCTGAGTAGGTAACCTTTAACGTTTTGGTGTTTTCGAATCCTACCATAATCGGAAAGGTTAGCCAAAAGCCCTAAACCCGGTTAGCCCTAAACCCTAAACCCTAAACGGTTAGCCTTTTTTATGGGCCCGGGTGTTCAGCCGCTTGGTCATGAGATCTTTCCCAGGGGGGTGTCATGGCATCAGAGACTTCAGACTTGTGGCTTTGGGCCCAGGGATGTACAGTAGAAGCCCAAAAGTTGGAAACCCCGTAGCCTCAATCCCTAAGAGCCATGTATAGGGAATCCCAGCACTATTTGGCCTTAATCCGGTTTCCAACCTTATGGGCTTTATTATAAGGTTTAGAGTTTTCTGGATTCCTTACAGACTGAAGGTCTATCAAAGGGGAAAAGGAGGGACCCTTAATGGGGACCCCTACCCCCTAATGGGCTATATAATGGGTATATCATAGCTATATTATGGGTATATACCTAGGGGTCCTTACTAGGGGCCCCTCCTTTTACCCTTGGAGTCTAGGGTTTAGGCAGTGAGGTTTAGGGTTTAGGGGTTGTAGGTCAAGGAATTAGGATAGCAGTCGTAGAGTTTCAGAGCTGTGCAGTAGCCTGCTGTCTTGCGGCGTTTCTTAGGCAGATGGCTTACATGACTGCCCTGACTCCTGCATCTAGGATGTCAGTGTTTAGGGTTCCTTACAGAACGGTAGGGAATAATCCAACATTATGGGCGGTTTGTGGTTCCACCCGCAGTGTCAACCTCTCCGCTTTTCCCAGAGTTGAACTTCATCCTTCGAACTCTGAAACCACGTGGCCTCGTCCAGTCTCGCCCTGAAGTCATCCCCCGTTCGGCCCAAGTGCCCAAATAGCTTTAGGCTTAGGGCTTAAGTTCGGGGTTACCTAGCTAGAGTAACCAATCTAGCTTAAGAAGGTAGATGTCCCAATGTGTCAGGGTCGTATCCCGTGATGTAGAGGTGCATTTTCTCCAGGTGGGACTTATTGTAGCTTCAGTTTATGTCAGCCCCTAAAGTCCAAGTGCCCGAATCGTCGACTAGCGTAGTTTTACGCACCACGGGACAGTATTCGGAACCCGAAGCCCTACCGATTAGGTACTTGGACCCGCATAGAACCTCTTTAGAACCTTTTTAAGGAACCTAGTATACACTACTGATATAGCGGCCCTGTGTGGTATTTTGGGGGTTCCTTCTTATATAATGATTAAGGCCCTTACAGTACTGGGTTCATGCTGTAGGTTCGTGAGGGAACTATAAGGGTCCTTCTAAGGGTTCTATCAGAGTTTGGAGTTTAGTGTTTGAGGGCTTACCTGGACCCTATAAAACCTTCCTTTTAAGGTCCCCCTGTTATGTTTTCCTTGTAGAGATCCTTAATAAAGAGGCAGGTCACCCGGGGTTAAGTTTGGGCTTCGAGTCCGGGGTGCAGTAGTTGTTTTCTGTGTTTTTGCTACCGCTTGTAGGCAGTTTCTAGGTATCCTCCCGAAAAAGAGCGCCATTCGAGAAGCCTACAATATCCAAGAGTCTGGAGTGAGCTGACAGGGTCTCGATGTCTTTCGACGCAGGGTTTCTCAGCCGCGTGTCACATGGCAGCAACTGTGGCCTTTCGCTTGAAGTTTGACACGACCTTAGTGACGAAACGCACCTTAAAGGGCTTGAGTTTCAATTGCCACATAGGCTCATATAGGGGGGTTCATGGTTTTTACGAGTCATTCCGTGCTTCAGTCCTTCAGGGGTGATGACATGGGGCCCAGTGAATACGACCCGAAAAGCATGTACCGAGGGCCCAGGGGAGAAGTACTCCATTCTACAGCAACTCACATGGCCCCATGCTCAGAGTTCAGAAGCCCCGTGCAAACCCCTTACTTGGACGGTCGGGGGACTTAGTAATTGGTTATTTTAGGGACTTATAAGTACCATAACCCCAATTAGGGTCCCTTTTAGGGTACTTATAAGTCTACTTACTGCCTACTTACTAAGTCCCCCGACCCTCCAAGTAAGCCTGCACCCGATCACATCATGGTATTTCTTTGCACCTTTAGGATGTGGCCACTCTTCCTAAGCATCCATGCGCCCATGAGGTTTCCAATAAGGGGGTCCTTTCAGGGTTCTATACGGGTACCATAAGGTTTCAGAGTATAAGGGTCCATCTGCCATATAGTGAAAACTTTGGCCGTAATGTAGCCCCTGCATGTAGGTGCCTTAGGGTTAAAGTACCTGCTGTATGGGTACGTGACGACCCTTAGTCCGGCACTTTGCCTGCCGCGGCAACCGACTATGTGAGCTCTTTGAAGCGTTTGTTTGGCAACATCGTCGATCAGGTCCCTGCAGGTTCTACCTAAACCCTAAACCCTAAACTCTAAACCCTAAACCCTATACGTGCATATAGGGACGTCAGTGGTACCTCTCATGATATCACTGGAGTTTAGGGTTTTTGGGGGATCTAGGGCCCACAAGCCCTTGAGAAGTCCAAATCCGCGACATGAAGACAAAGCCGAAGCAATGTCCCGGGAACCCCCAACATATACCGTAATAACCATTGTCAAGGACCATAAGGGCTCTATGAAGGGGCACTTGGGGGGTCCTGGAGGGCTCTGGGCCCTTGAACCCTATAGACCCCGCCTGGAACGTACAAAGCTTGCCTTAATTTAGCACAGAGCCATCAACCGGACCCTGGCTGGACCATACAAAACCTGCTCTTCTTCTATAGCGCCGGAACCTTAAAGACGTAGGTTCTGTAGGGTTCAGTTCTAACGCTCAGCCAATAATGCTGGTGAGCCAGACAAAGGTGCCTGTTCAAACATACCCCAGATCATAACCCCTGAACCCTAATGACATCGAACACTACCTCAAATGCTTAACCCTCTTAAGAGCTCAGCATCTTTTAAACATCAACAAAAGAACCTCCCGAATGAGGCGCTGCCTTTTCATCGTGTCGGGTCTCAGACCCCAGGAGCATGTCGGTTTTGGGCTTTTGGGGCTTCAGGCCTTAGGGTCTTACGGTTCTTGTCATTTTTGATTTAGTTGCAGAGTTTTAAGACTTAGAGTTTAGGGATGTTTAGGGCTTGAGGGTTTAGGGTTCAGACTTGTTAGTTGGGTTTGTGGTGTGACGATCTCACAGTCCGCACATGCGTAGAAGAAACGGACGATAGAAAGCTTGATGGTACGTATTTCCGAGCAATCTACAGTACGTCTGTGCAGCTGGTTGTAGGACCATGGCATGGACGAGGAGACGGCAGCCATGCAAGTGAAAGGAAGCCAATCGGCACCAGGCGACTTGCCATCCATGCCAAGCGAGATGCCCGGCGGATGGGAGACTTGCCCTCCAACCCGAATCGCGGACTTCGTGCAGTCAGCAGAGATGAAGCTGACCCTGACATACTGCCTGACGATCGCTGTCAGGAACCCTATTCTTTACGACGGGGTCTTCACGGATCACGGTCGTCTTGGCTCAAGTTGGTCCGACGTCTCCACCGAAGACCGCAGCGAAACCAGATGGATGGTTTCCTACATTGCTGGCGAACGCAACTGGGCTTCTGCTGCTGAGTTGAAGCGCGAAAAGACCTGTAACCCGCAGTCCTCGTTATCTTAAATGTGCACTTTCTACTGCAGCAGCTGTGGTTTTGTTATCATGCTCCTACATGTCCTAAATCCTTCCATTAAAAAAGCCCTGTAACACGATAAGAGTAGCAAGCAGCGCATGAAGTGGATCATACAGTCCTGTAAAACGACAAGAGTAAAACACGATGCCCATGTTGAGGGTCAAGCAAACGGGTAGTGTTTTTTGTTCACGCACCCTCATTTTGGTTTACACCATGTTGGGCAGTCATGAACCAATATAATTAACTCAGTGCTAACCCGAACGAAGAAGCCCTAAGCGCGAAACCCTCGCACCCTAAAGCCCTGCAGCATGAACCGTAAGTCACTACACTACACCTTATATACCCTTTTGCCGTAGAAGCCCTAAACTAAACCTTAAGTCTCCTACACCCGTAAAGTCCAAAACCATGTAGATCAACTTGCACAACTCTTACAAATCATACGTTCAAGAGATCTAAACCCCAAACCTCTACACCTAAACCGTAAAAGCCTTAAGCCCTTAAAACCCCAAACCCCAAGCCCTAAACTGTAAAAACCTAATTTCAATAAGCCCTGTCGTTGTAGACACCTACTTAACAGCCCAAGCCCGAAATCCTACTCACCAAGCCCCCAAACCCTGCAGATCTGCATGGAACCCTTAAATTCAAGCCCTTTGAAGGGGGTCCTGCTAACTTACCGTATAGAGGGGCACCCCTAAAATTTCTGAAGGTGCCTTAGTAGGATGCTTGAAAGAACCTTTCCAAAGAAGCCCTTGACAGGAACTCTTACAAGGAAGCCTGCACCCTAACTCCTAAGCCACCCTACATCCCAAAGGAAGCCTCAACTAAGCCCTGACAGGATCCCTTACACCAATTGAATTCGTAAACCCCTAAACCTGAACCTTAAACCCCATAAGCCCTAAACCCTCAAAGGAGGCCTAATTCTCAAAGGCTCCAAGTACCATTGTAGTAGGTATTTTGGCCCCCAAAGTATATACTATACCATTACTTGGACCCTTTTGTAGGAGATCTACGAGCTTCATGCGATGATGGGCAAGAGCAGCCGCTGGTTCAAGGGCATTGCCAGGGCCTGAAGCTGCTTTACGGATCTCGGTTTAGGGTTTAGGGTTTAAAGTTTAAAGTTTAGGGTTTGGGATTTAAAGTTTAGGGCTTAAAGTTTAGGGTTTTGGGTTTAGGGTCTCGGTTGCGGGTTTAAAGAATTTTCGACGGGTCTCGGTTTACGGGTTAGGTCTCTGCACCCAGGGTTTGTGGTACTTTATGTATTAAAGGTTTTTGTTAACCAGGTTAGTTTTGTTTTACATGGTTTTCAAGGGTTGCCAAAGGGTTTTGTAGACTGTAAATAATTGTGGGGGTTGTCAAAAGGCTTCTTCGTTTAGGGGCGACTATAGGAATGCATGTTTTTGCTCTGGCCCTAGAGGGCTCCAAAACAGTCCAAGGTCAAAGCAAAGGGAACAGCCTGAGACTATAGCTTACTACGAAAGAGACAGGGAACGGGAAATGTTGGCGATGAGAGCATGCCTGTGTTGTGCAAAAGCGCTCATCCTCACGGTATGTAGAGCTTTGCAAAGATTTGCAAGTAGCACCTGCTAGAAGCACACGGGAAGCCTAGACCGTAAACCCTATAAGCCCTGAACCATGAACCTGCAGCCATAAAGCCTAATTAACCTGAACCTTAAGTCCCAGACCCTACACAACCTGAAGTTCGGCACCCTAAGTCCTTACGAACATGTGCGATCGTTTCGTTGTCGTAGACTTATCTGAAAGATTGCAATGTTGACTAATTATTAGGGTTACGGGTTTAGGGCTTGGGAGTAGTTTCAGCGAAATGGGGTCTTTTATTCGGGTGTGAGCCTCAACACTAGCCTGTAATCCCAGCAGCCGAGACCATGTTTTCGATTTCCCCGACTAGTAAATTCCTGACCCACCCGAAAACCTAAACTCTAGACCCTCGGGGTCGTATAAACCCGAAACCCTGACACGTGACCCTATAAATAATACCACAAGGATCCACAGGACCCGATAGCTGGGTACTCGGCTTTAGGAAATTAGGTATGTAGGTTAGGATTTTGGAGAGTATACGACTATTAGTTACTTGGACCCTTGGGGATAGGATAAACTCTCAGCCCCTAAACCCTAAACCTTAAACCCCCAACTCCTCAAACTCCTAAACCCTAAACCCCTAAACCCTAAACCCTAAACCCCTAAACCCTAAATTCTGAACCCTACTGAACTCCAAGCCCTGAGCCCTGAACTCTGGACTTCCAAGTCTTGCACGCCTTCCGGCCTGACGTATCCTGAGCTGACGCGCCTTTTCTGAATTTTGGGCTTTGGGGTGTTGAGTTTGAGTGATGAAGAGCTCGTAGTTCGAATGAGGGTTTTTTGTCTGAAAAGTTACCCAATTGAGCTTGCTGTCTTGTTTCAACCTAATTGTTTTTTACTAGCAGCGGCTTACAGGTGGTTCGTTATTGTTTTGCACCTTGGCCCATAGTGGGATGTACCGAGAACTTGTTCCATTGTTTGGATCTTACAGCGGTGTTCTCCCTTTTTAGAGTTCGGTTTTTGCCACAGTCCATTCGTTTCAGGGAGGCCCATTGAAACAGTGAATCCAAGCTATCGCTACGTCCTGCAAAATGTACAGATACAAGTCTCTGTGTCGACTGGCGTTGTTATGGAACTAGGCTTCCTTGCAGGGTAGTAATTTCAAGAGCCGCTCAATCCGGTTGCCACAGTCACTGCAGCAGCCTGCTGTTTGCTGCTGCTACTGCTCCTACTTCGGGGTGTGGGAGTTCAGGACTCTTATCCTGAACCGAGCCAAAACCCTAAACCCTAAAGTTATCTTAGGGTTTAGGGAACTCGGTGCCGCAAAATGTTGCCTTAGTATTAGTAGTGGGTAGGTAACCTTTACCCTCTTAGGGTTTATGTGATCCTACCAGAGCTGAAAAGGTTAGTTTTTCGGGGGGGGGGCGGGGAGCTACCCTAAACCCAAAACCCCACCCCGAGGGTACTGAGCTGCTGGGTCCCAGAGAGCCCAATACCCCTTAATTAAGGAATATGGCTTAAATCATAATATGAACCCCCTGACTATTTAAGGTATATTCCTTAATTGGGCTCTCTGGGGTTGCTGGGGCCCAGGAGCATGGACGTCGGCAAGGGGCCCAAGCTCCCGATCTTCGCACCAAGGGTGCGGACCGCTCTGCAGGCAGTGGCGGTTTAGGTTTTAGGGTTTGGGGTTGAGGGCTTAGGGTTTGAGGTATAAGGCTTATGTAGAGTTTACGGTTTGCGGAACCGGTTCGGTGGTATGGCCACCGACCGCGGGCTCTTTGAGCTAAGGTCTTCTCGCTGGGTCTTGAGGGTACGTTTACAGGGTGTTTCAGTACAAGCTTGACCAGTTAAAACACACAACATGTAATCTCAACCCCTAGAGTTGCAGAAGTGTTTCATGCGAAGTTTCTGGCAGAAGGAGGGAGATAATTACGGGGCTAGTCGGGGCTGCATGTTCGTCTAAGGGTCCCCACACGTACCGATACTGGTGAGTGCTTTGAGCATGCAGCCCTCAGTGCCAACATCCTTCAGAATTTATATAGGTACGTGGATAAAGGCCGTACACTAATATCTATAATCCATAAGAGCCTTGTGAAACCCAAGAGCCATCTAATATAGATACCTGGACCGTTAGGATTAGTCTACGTGCGCGAGGGATCGTTTCTTGAGAGCTTGGGAACTAAATCCCTGGCCACCTTCAAGAGATTGGGATATAGGATCTCGACCCAGCGGTTCTATATATATATACACATACAACATTGTGTAATTAGGTCCCTAAAACCACAATGAGGGAGTCTTCTTGGCGTAATCCCATCATGGTAGTCTATATGCCTCTGGGAGAATCTAGGTTTGGTCTCCTCAGATTCTTCGGGGACTTATGGCTATGCAAAACATCGCAAACCATCGCGGTTCTCAGTGGAGTTGTGGCATAAAGCACCCTAGACCGCTCAAAAACCACATCCTAAGCAAGTTTACAAGAACGGATCCTTGAATGGGAATAGACGACATCAGCGACGCATGAAATGGGACTGCCGCACTGCTAATCCCACATAGCCGTGAAGCTTGAAACCTAGAAAGCAACCACTAAGGTATAAGGCCTAAGGCCTAAAAACGCCTTAACCTCATAAAGAATCAGTGTGGCCCCATATGGGAGTTTCCGAAAATAGGGACTCCAATATAGTACCCTGAATAGTAGGATCCTTCTCAACATAAGGTACCTTCTAATTTTCAGAAACTCCCATATCATGCCAATCCCCTAAACCCTAAACCCTACATCCTCTCGGATGATCCCCAAACCGACAGGAGTGTTTCCTGGCCCGAGCCTTCAATGCGATGCAGACTTCTGCACGGGACGGCCCCTGGCTTGCAACAAGAGACCCTGCAGCACCTGCTGCAAACACACTGAAGAAGCATTAGGGGCGCACAATGCTTTCAGAGGTTAGCAGTATTTTTCACCACTACAATCGTGGTGCTCCTGTTTTCTGGTGCTTACTGTTCTGTCTAGCTGTGATAGTGCTTCGGGATTCGGGTTTAAACCCTGGGGGATGCCTTAATGTTAGGATTTCTAGTTTAGTCGTTCAAGGGCGGCAGTTTCTCATATCAACTACGGTTCTGCATTAAGCCCAAAACTCCCGCAATCCCCTAACCCCAAGGGTCCAAAGGACCCAATAGTCAGGTACTCGGGTTTGGGATAGTAGTTAGGATTTTGGAGAGTATATGATAATAAGGTACTTGGACCCTTACGGTAAACTGCTAAACCCAAAACTCTCCTTCCCTAAACCCTAAACCCCTAAACTGCTTAACCCAAGAACTCTCCTTCCGAACCGTCCTTCCTTTGCAAGCAGAAACTCCCATCTCGAAGCCGACTCGCTATCACCCCAAGCCTTTAGGGTTTAGGGCTTAGGGTTCTAATACCTGGACCCTACAAAACCTTCCTTTTTAAGGTTCCCTAGTATGATTTCCTTATAAATTCTGAAAAAGGGTAGGTTATTTGCGGCTAAGGTAGGGCTTATCAACTTTATTCTTTGGGGTCTAGTGGTTTCAGTTTAGGGTTTAGGTAGGGCTCACGGAAAGAAGGCTTGGGTTTAGAGTTTGGGGCCAGCCACCAAAACCCATTCGACAACCCGTGGATAGGCCTCCGATAATCCTGCAGCCATAAAATGTAAACACTGAAACCCTAACTGCACATCTCCATCTAATGCTCTAATGTAGACCTCTGATGAAGAACCCCTGTTTCTGCAAGGCTCATGTTGAGGCTGGTGCAGCCTTGGGTCGAGGCAACTTCAGATGTCCCCGTCAGTGTGCATGTGCAGCCTGCGATGCATGAATGAGGAGAGCCTGGCGACTCTGCTTTGCACATTTGATGGATTGGAGTTGCAGGCTCGCAGCGCGGCAAGTTCGGCAGAAGTGGATGGAGGAGCTGCGCCCGCTGTGGCAGCATGTTGGGCCTCCGAATGTCCCGTTGGGCTGCGGGTGAAGTATTTTATGGCATGTCACTTGCACGGAATGTGCAGACAGCCTTATTGCCAATGAGATGCTCCGGACGTCACTTGGGTTGACTTCAGCAAGGCGAACAAAAGGAAGGCCCTGGCTTACAACTGCACAACCTTTGTGGAGTTTTGGTGCTATTGAGCATGGATCATTTACCAACTCTACAGATACCTACTGCCTACATGCATCCTTACACCCATGCACATCCTGGAACGAGGGGGTTTGCATTGATGCTTAAGCCGGAGACTGCAAGAGAGATCTACGGGTAATATAAGTGCCTCAATCATTACCTAAAATTATCTTGGGGGTGCCTTATTTTAACTATAGTCTAAAGGGGCCCCAAACCCTATTCTAATCATTAAGGCATTAGGGCACTAAAGTTTTCTCTTTGATTGTTGGCTCTCCGAACCACACAGTCCTAATCGATAATGTGCCTGAGGTTGACCCCTGGTGAGCACACCCCCTCACGAGCTTTAATACCAGCATCCCTACTATATGCCTAACCCCAAACACTAAACCCTAAACTCTAAACCCCTAACCTTAAGCCGTACCCTAAACCCTAAATGAAAAGGGAGGGTCCTGTAAGACGTGAATTGCATTATGTAAACCCTAAGCCCACAACCCGAATCCTAAACTAGATTGCTGAGTATCCTTCAAGGGCCCCGTAGAGGCTTCTATAACTGATACTTACAGGGTTCTATAAGGGATCTATAGGGTTTAGGGTCTACTATGTTCCTGAGTAGTACCCTTTTGACCTTCTTATTTTAGGGCCCCCTCAGTAAAACCGATAGTAGGAAAAGGGCTACCCTAATAATAACGAAGGGGCTACCCAGGAACCTAGTACATCCCAACCCCACAAGGCTTTGCAACGCTTGAACTGCCTACCTAAGCGATATAATCCAGGATCTTTTCTTGGTTGCCTCAGGATCCTAACTATAACAGCTGTAACTAGGTACTCCGCTCACAGTGTCCAGGCAGGTATGAACCCGAAATCCTCAAGACAAAACCCAAAGCCCCAAAACCCCAAGCCCGTAAACCCTCAACCCCAAGCCCCTAACCCCTAAAACCCTAAACCTTAAACCCCCAAACCCCTAAAACCTTAAACCTTAAACCCCAAACCCCTAAACCTTAAATCCCCAAACCCCTAAACCTTAAACCCCCAAACCCCTAAACCTTAAACCCCCAAACCCCTAAACCTTAAACCCCCAAGCCCCTAAACCCGAAACCCCTGAACCCGCGGACGCCCAAACTCTCAGACCCTAAAACCATACAACCCTTCACGATCCAATGGTAAAAGGAGGGACCCTTAATAAGGACCCCTAGCTATATACCCTTAATAATATAGCTATTATATACCCATTATATAGCCCATTATAGGGTAGGGGTCCCCATTAAGGCTCCCTCCTTTTCCCCATTGATGATCGCTAAACCCCAAACCCCGAAACCCCTAAACCCTTAACCCCCAAACCACTAAAACCCTAAACCCTTAACCCCCAAACCCCTAAAACCCTAAACCATACAACCCTTCACCATCCTAAACCCTAAAACCTAAACCCTAAACCCTACTCCTTAACCCTAAACCATAATCCCTAAACCCTAAACCGGTAAACCCCGACTCCCCAGGGCAGCGTCGGCAAAGAGCGACCTTAAGCTCGCCAGCCGAGCTGGCTCAGGAGGGCCCGGGGTTCCTTTAAAGGGATCTGATAAGGGTTCCTCAAAGGGTTCCTTAAAGAGATCTATAAGAGTTCTATAAGGGTTCCTTAAAGGGATCTATAAGAGTTCCATAAGGGTTCCTTTAAAGGGAGCTGATAAGGGTTCTATAAAGGGGCTCCAACAAAGGGTTCTAGAAGGGTTCCTTTGAAGGCAGCTATAAGGGTTGTTGAGGGTTCAGATTTTAGGGTTAGGGTGGAGGGTTTAAGTTAAGGTTTAGGATTGAGGGCGTCGGGTTTGGGGTTCAGTGTTTGGTGTTCAGGGTTGAGGATTCAGAGCAGATCCCACTACTGGCTCTTTGGATCATGGGATTCTCTCGGTCTTTCTGAGGTTTACTCATAGGTTTTCATGGGCCTCAAGCGGTTTGCATAAGATGCCGTTCAGCATTCTAAGGCTTACATGGGTGTTGCAAAGTTGCGAGTTCAGAGCCTGTGGGTTTAGTGTTGATGGTTTGCTCACAGTTTCGGCTTTGACGTTGGAGAGTTGGCAATTGAGACCTCTTGGGTGCAGGGTTTCGGTTTGTGGTTCAGGGTTTCCGTGTTGGCAAAGAGCAGCTAGCTAGCTGAAGTATTTTATTTGGAGGGTCACTGGTACTTGTGGTCGGCTGAAGTGCTCCAAGGCGCTCGCATGTACTGGAACAGTACAATATGTGTATGCATATAAGTACGCACATGTACATAGCTTGATCGAACATCAAGTATATTGTATATAATATACACAGTGTGTGTGTGTGTGTGAAGTCTTCTCGGCACTGGGGGCTGTGAAGAAAACATACAGTATATGAAGGTTTGTCGTCACGTATAACACAATATACTGTGATCAACAGAATGAAGTATCATGTATGTAATACATTGTCAGATGAAACGAAAAGATGTAATATTGTGCACTTCAATGTTGTATAGTTTAGTGAATTTCTGATCTCACACGACAAATGACGTACATGAGAATGTCAAACATGTAGTTTGTAGGGTAAGTATGCATATGTACACGTTCGCACCTGTTCCAAACATGTACGGCATCACGTAAGTATATCGTACAAAGGATAATACGACGGTGATAACAGTAATCATAGCAATAGTTATATTCAACAACAAACATGTTGACAACAAAAGCACATGTTTCATTTCATGTATAATTGCGCAAGTCGTGTATAACACGAAAAGTTGTGACATATGTATGTATGTGTATGTATAAATATATATATATATATATATGCATACAGGCACGCACACACCCACCCACCCACACACACACACACACACTGGTATACAACGTCGACACATTTGGCTGTATTCACGTGCTTGGATATATGGGTGTGCATATGTATCTACATATGTGCACTACTGACTACTGTACAGAATGCATGTGTACATAACCATATGCCCTGTATGCATATGTACATGTAGGTGTGTATATACATATACATATATATATATACACATGTGCATGCAAATGTCTAATGCTCAATCTCGACATCCCAGCTGTGTGTGTGTTTAGGGATTAGGCTTTGTGGTCATGCATGCATGTATGCACGTATGGAAGGTTCCGTTTACCGGGACATACAATGATTGCACATGTTGTGCAGTTGTATACAGGCATACATAAACATAGGTGTATACATGGACACGTACATACAAACAGAGCCAGACGGCCATGGATGCATGCTTAAAACCATACTTGCATTTGTACATACCACATACATCCATACTCAAAAACCTGCAAAATGTATAAACAGATGCAGGCATGCATGCATACATACATCTCTCATGACGGTCTTGGGTGAGTACTCCTGAGCACCTGTGAGTGTGAGTCTTGTTCCACTGGCCCGTTTTCTTTCAGTGGTTGAGGAGTGGAAGCATCCGCAGCGCGGATCAGGCCGCGAGGGCTCTTTTCAAGGACAACTCCTGGTAGTCCCTGGGTTCCGTGTGTAAAACCTGTAATTACGAGAACTGTGTGGACCTTGCACAACTTGCCTGCAGCAGCTTATGCTAAGCCCCAGCCCAATAACACAATCCGTCTCCAGGAATTTGGGTCCACGGTTCAGTTGCTTCTTAGCGTGATGCCCGATCACATGTGCTATAATAGCGCTTGCAGAAGAATTTGGACGCTTGTAGAGTAGGGACCCCATCCACAAAGAAGCAAGAGCTTTGGAAGGACACTCTTCGAGCGAAAGTCAGCAGCACCCGCAGCAAGGAGCAGCAGATGACGAGGAAGGTGCTGGTGAGCGTGAGGAAGGAAATGCTCATGAACATTTCTAACGTTGATGGTGTTGGGTGTTTATGCTGGTGCCTACGATGATATGAAGAGGAGGAGCAGGATTCTGATGGTGATGCGGTTACACTGGCAGGCTGCCTGGGGAAAGTCAACGTTTCAACTGAACCCGGTAATGTGAGTGAACATTGCGGCCTTTTAGGTTCGGGTTTCGAACCCAGTTTACATCAGCTGTACATATCGGGTTTTATGAACTCTGAACCTGAAACTCGACTCTACCTATAGTCTTCATTGTATTTCCTTTTTGAATTAACCCAGCTTGTTTTCAGAAAACAAGGTTCGCCCGAAAAGGAATTACAATGGAGACTCTAGGTAAACCCCCCACCCTAAACCGAACGCCTGAATGGGATCAGGTCTCGAACGCTTCCTCCGGACCCCGCTCCAGGTGCCGCTGTCGATCGCCTCTCCCGTGGCGGGCACGAAGTTTGTGTCGGCCGGCAGCATTTGCCTTTCTAGCGTTCGATTGATTTTTATAGAACGGTGTATGAACACATTGACATGGGACTGGTGGTGCGAGGAATATGACGGTGACGGCGATTCGCGATGAAATTGTTGGCGATGACGGTTGTAGTGATGTTGTTATACTTGCGATGACGCTGACGATGGTGGTGGGGGTGATGTGGCGAATGTGCGCAGGTGAAGGTGCCGATGCTGACGATGATGATGATCAATACCATGACTGCTGTGACACTGGAGTCTGCGACGAGGATTGTGGGTGTTGCGGTTCGGTACGCTTCGGTTTCGGGTTTACACCGGTGTACTTCAGTAGTGCAATGTTCCGTGCGGTGCGGTACTTGCACCTGTCCACCCTGACTCCCTCCACCCCTTCACCCCTCCACCGCTTCACCCCTCCACCCCTCCACTCTCCACCCCTCCATCCCTCACCCTCCACTCATCCTCCCCTCCACTCATCCACCGGCCGCCCCTCCACCCCACCCCTGCACCATGTTGATGCATGTGAGGACTGCAGCGAAGGCATTGATAGCGCTTCTGATGAAGCTCATGCTGGCAAAGATGCTGAGAACGTTGATGAAGGCATTGGCCATCATGGCCATCACGCAATGCCCGTGGTACTGATGAGGGTGCTGATCGTGGTGGTGATTATCATAAAGCAGAAGAAGGAGACGACGCAGATGACGGTCATGATCATCAGGGTCAGCTGGTTGTGCTCATTAACACCACTATCATCACCATCCTAACAGTGCGCTGCATCCGTTGCATGTTTTGTCGAGCTCCATATCCATGATCGCGCCTCAAGAGGAATGGAGGTTCAGAAAGGTTTCACAGTCCCATGTGGCGTCAAATGGATTTCTTCTACAGTAACTTTGAGGCCGAAGTAGATAATCTGTTACCTATCCCTCAACAATCATGTAACACCCCAGACTGAACCCAATTGAATCCTGTTTGGTATACTCCATGGTGCTCAGCAGCCCTAAACCCCAAACCCCTAAAACCCTCAAAACCCTTAAAGCCCTAAACCCTTAAAGCCCTAAACCCCTAAAGCCCTAAACCCCCAAGCCATCCCAAGCCCTTACCTGAAAACCCTAAGCCCAGGTCTTCGTCCTCACTGCAGCGGCCTCCGCCAAGCACCGTGCACATGTCGGTGCCTTGGTGTTGGGCCTCTGCTTGCAATGGCTTCAATGAAGGGCTTTTACTATAGGGGGCCTAAATGAGTACCTATACTTTGGGGGTTCCTTATCATAGGGTGAAAGTGAAAGTTTAGGGTGTAGGGTTGAGGGTTCAGGGATTAGGGCATTACCACGATTCTGCAAGTGGAGGTACGGTGGATGGACAAAATCCTGCATGACCCTATATAAGGAATATACCATAATTCCCATAGTTTAGGGTCCTTAAGGTCATGCAGGATTCATATCATCAAACCCTAAAACCATAATAGATCCTTTAAAGGAGCCCCTTAAAAGGTACCCTTATAGCTCCTTTTTTTTGCATATCAGGCTATCAGGAACTGGGGCCCTGAACGTAAGCAAAACACGAGGTTTCAAATTAGGGACTCCCAAAAGGACATAAGCGTAAGCATTTTATGGGGATATCCCTACCTTATTGGGCTTCGCTATAAGGGGCTTATATGGGATGTCCCTACCCTAATTTTTGCTTATGTGCTCTTTTGGGGCCCTATCAAAAGGAGTTGATCATAAGCGATCACTGGGTTTCGGGGCTTCGTATTCAGCGTTTTGATGTATTTGTTTCAAGTGTCTTTTGCGGGTTTGCCAGAGGGTTTACTAAAGGGCATTTTGGGGTGTTGATATGGTTTGGGGGATATCGGGCGCTCGGGTTGCTAGCTTCAAGACTTCGGGTTTATTGCAATCCTGGAGTGCAGGTGCAGCTTTATCGGGGAGAGAAGCCGATTCCTAATCCCTAAAACCGAGAGCCTCAGTAGTGTAGTAGTTATCATTGTTTTGGTTTGTAGTTTATGACTCAGCGCTTATATTGCTATCAACATCACTATCAAAGTCCATATGGCAAGATCCATGACGAACTTTCAATGATTCAATTTTTGAGCCCAAATGAACGCTTCGACCTGAACTCCAAAGTGCCAGCGACAAGTCTGCCAAGGCGTACGTATTCCTTCGAAGGGAATTAGGGCAGTTCTCAGAGTGGATCCATAAGGGCACCATAGCGTTTAGCGTTTTCCCTTAAAGGGTCCAGAAGGGCTCTACAGGGTTTAGGGTTGGACAAAACTGTCTTCCGTTTGCTTCGGGCCATGGCACCTCTAGAAGATAAACCGTCATGCTTGCACCCCTAAGCTCTAACCTGAGGCCCATAGTATAGCGAAAACTCCTCAGTGCTACTCTGAAACCGATACAGCTCTAAGCAATAAAACCCAGCCAGAAATCGCGAATCACAAACACAAACCAAAACAGGATCGAGAAGCCCAAACGCCCTAACGTTGCAAACTCTGTAGTCCCTGAGCTCCCCATGCCCAAAACTCCAAAGCCCTAAAGCCCATTAGTCAGTGTAAAAGACGCTCTAAACCAAATGCGCTATCAGCCCTTCAGAAGCCTAACAATCCTAAACTCTCAAAACCACTTTCCCAAAGGCTCCCTGTACCTTTATAGTAGATACTTAAGCCTTAAAGGGGTACCTATATATGTGCCTTAAGGCCGAACTATATTATGTATGGGTACATGGAGCCTTAGGTTTTGAATACCAGGTACATAATCCTATATCCCAGAAACCCCAGAAACCTTTGGAACTTGGTGTTCGCATGTCTCCCTTTGAAAGCCCTCACAAGCCCCTTTTCTGCAGAGCCCCAAACCCTGAACCCCAAAACCCCAAACCCCTAAGCCCTAAACCCTATAGATCCCTCCCCTTACAGATCCCCGCTGCAGAGCCCTCAACCCTTGAACCCCAGGCCCGGGCGAGCTATGAGACCTGGGGCTCTCAGAAACCACCAGGCGGGTCATCCTGGAGAGTCGTCTTATTGGCTGTAAACTCAATTTTTCAACTTTTGGGGTTCTTATAAGGTAGTCGGTTCGGAAAGTTTCAACGTTTATTTCCTTGGGTTTTGGGCCAGTGAGTTGTAGATCTGGGTTTAGCCTGTATTTGGACCCTTCAAGGGTTCGATAAGGGAACTATATAAGGGTCGATCTAAGGCTTCTATAAGGGTTTAGGGTTTACCTACAAAACCCATCCGTTCGAAGGTTCTGTATTTTGATGTCTTTATATAAGTCCTCAAAAAGGTGGGTTTTTTGGGGTTGAGGTAGGATTTACCAGTCAACCGCAGAAAGTTGGAACATGGATTTAGATTAATTCGTGCTGGGATTCCCTATACCCTACCCAACTTGAAGGCCATGAGGATAGTGATGTTACAACTTTCTGGCTTCTACTGTGCGGTTTTCGGACTTCGGGTTTTCCAAAAGCGAATTGATGAATTCGGTTGTTACGCTTTCAAGGTTTAGGGTTATGTGTTTTTTGTTGTTTAAGGGATTTAGCTTTGGGATCGCAATCCTTGTGTTTGCCTATGTGCGTTTTTGGGGCCCTACTAATGGAGCGGAAGCTCAGCCCAGGAAGCCTGACCTTTCACCGATTTAGGTACATGTTACAAATGCGCAATCCTGAACCCTATACCGCTTGTAGAATCCCGATACCCAAAGGGTCCATCTATCAGTATGATGTATACTCATAGGCTATTTTGGGTTCTACAGTATATACCATACTGATACTTGGAGCCTTGAGGGTAGAAGAACCCATACGCAAAAACATAAACCTCGCGTAACCCTTCCAAGCCCTAAGTCCGATACTGGCAGGGGTGGAAGTCTTCTTCGTCAAAGACTCCTCGTGGACCGCCGAGGAGCTGACAGGCCTGTGAACCCAGCATTTTGTAAACCCTAAGGGTCCTAATACTTTAGGGGGAATTCTGAGACCCCAAAGAGACCCAAGGGCTCTCCCTAGGAGATTCCGGACCCTCCTAAGGAGATACCTGGACCCTTAGGGTAAACCCTAAACCGTTTGGGTACCGGATGGGTTAGCTGCAGGAGGGTGTTTGGCGTACAAGGCAGGCCCGTCGCACGAGGGTTCGTCCTGAGTTAGGGCTGAAGGGATCGGGGTTTAGGGTTTAGGAGTTCAAGGACTCACCTTTTAACAGTTCTTGAGCTACAGCCGCAGGCTGCATATGGTTTCTTGACTCAGTGTTCAATCCTACACTTGTTAATCTATACACTACAGGCACGGCGCCGTAATACCGAACTAGACCATTCTACTGCAAGCCTCTGAACGCCCAAAGCCTAAACCCAAAACCCCAAGCCTTCCCCGGCATGTTGTGACCCAAGGCCGACCTCATGACGAGGATCCGGAAAACATCTTGTCTTTGTGCCTTGGTACACCCCAGAGAGCCCAATACCCCTTAATTAAGGAGTATAGCTTAAGTCATAATATGAATCCCCTTACTACTTAAGGTATATTCCTTAATTAAGGCGTACTGTCTTTGTGCCTTGGTACACAGCGCGAGGGTCTCTTAGGGTTCAGGGTTGAGGGTCTCGGGCTTAGGACCTTAAACCCCGGTAAACCCTGATTAATGGCCAGCCCTAAACCCTAAACTCCTAAAGCCCTAAACCCAACATTAAACCCTAAACCCAACCTAAAACCCAAACTCAAACCCTAAACCCTAAACTCCTAAGCCCTAAACCCCGTTACTAGCATCCTTACCCTTCGGCTCCCCAGTCGTGGAGCCCGGCACTAAGTTTCAGTCAAATGCGGCTTCACCCATGGGTTTAGGGTTTAGCGTTTAGGGTTTAGGGTTCAGGGTTCAGGGTTTAGGGTTAGGGTTCAGGGTTCAGGGTTTAGTCGGGTTTAGGGGTTTAGGGGTTTAGGGTTGTCCCTTTTTGGGATGACCCCATAGGATTTTATATATAAGCCCCCAAAAGGAACTACTATGGGGCCTATGTCTAAGGTCAGGGGTTGACGAGATTTTTTGTAGAAACTGCCACAGAGCTGGGAGTTTCCGAAAATGCGGTACCTTATTTTGGGGGTCCTTAGAATAAGGATCCTACTATTTCGGGCACTATATTAGGCTTTTTCGGAGCATCTTAGGAGGGAAAGAAAGTGGCAGGATTCCCAGAAGTGATCATCGTGAACCCATGTTCCAATGTTTTGAAGCTCATTGTGAAGTTAGGATCAGGGTTGCTACTTGAAGGTTCCAAGTATCATTATGCTATATACTTAGGCCCCAGAACACCCTATGAGTATAGCCACTTGGATTTTTTGGGTTAAAATTCTTGCTTACGGATCTAAAGCCAAGAGCCGGTTGTGTTGACACACGGGTGGGGGGTTGGACTTAAGGCGCGTGGATTTGGATGTTCAAGACCCTTCCTCTGCGTTACGTTTTGGTTAGGGTTTAGGGTTTGAGCATCTTGCAACGCGTTCAGAACTTGGGGTGTTTGCACTTTGGCTGTCATCTGGAGGTCGCCGGGGCTATGTAACACAGTGAAACCACGGCTTTCCGCAACATGAAGAGTTTAGGCGGTACATAGGGCTTCCTGGTTTAAGGTGTAAGTAAGGTTTCTAGGTACGGGGTATAGGAAATTTAAATGGGGTGCAATGTTTTTGGGTTTGTTTACGACGAGAGCATGACGATGTTCGCACACACTGTGCTCTCGTGCTTGCTGCTGAGCGGCAATCCTGTTTATGATGTGACAGGCCAATGCTCTCAACCTTGTTACTTGGTGCATCAGCCTCGCTATGGATAAGTGTAGGGATGTGATGCACGTACTTTGCAGGCCATGATCTTTCCGACTTCTAGCGCCACATGTACACTGTAGAATTTTCACACCATGTCGAAACCCCAAAACCTTAAACCTTGAAGACTAAACCCCACTTCTAACTCCTGGACCTGTAAGAATCCTAAACCCCTATCAGAGAAGAGCCCCAGACAAGCTTCTTGGAGGATCAGGGGACTTAGTAACTAGGGTTATAAGCCCTAAACCCCTAAACCCTAAACTCCACTTCAGGGTGCTGATGGCCCAGGCGCGGCGACGTCGACCTGGGATTCCTCTACAATCCGGCATCTTGACTTGGGCTTTCACTCTTAAAGCGTACCATAAAAGCTTCTGTTAAAGGGGTAAGGTAAGGGTTCCTGCTAAACGGTGCCATATGGGTTTCTGTTGAACGGTACAATGAGGGTTCCGATTTAAGGGTGCTATAAGGTAAAGAGGCTTTATAGGTGTTTAAGGCTCGGTGTTTGAGGGTTCAGGGTTTAGCGGGTTGAGGGTTGACGGTTTTAGGGTTTAGCCAAATACCGGAGCCGAACTATTGTAAGGAGAGGTATACAGAATGGACCTGAGCAGAAGAATCCTTGCTATATACCATAAGGATGCCGACACTGACTTGTGGAGCCCCACCTGGGCTTTGAAGCGATAGGACCCACGGTTCGCTTTATAACCTTAAGTACAGTATCCATTGTAGTTCCTTTTTTTGGTGTTTACCTTACAGGATCCTAACTATAAAAATGGTTGAACTACAATGTAGACTATAGGCACAGTCAAGGATCCAGGGTTTGTTGTAGCCTTTGGAAGCTAGTTTCCGGTTTCTGGGTTTGAATCGCAGGCCTGGGATATAGAAGTCGAGATTTCGGGGTTCGCTCAAAGTTTCTGCAGATTTGGGAGTTTCAGAAACTTCGGCAGCTTAATCCAAAGCTCAAAAGTTTCAAGAAGGTCACATCCTACTCTCCCACCTACAGGTACATGAATATGTATGTATTTATCTAGTATATATATATATATACAGACACCAACACCTCGACATCTGAAACCCGCAGCCAAACCCTTGGAATCTTAAAAGCAAGAAACATCTTAAACACTAAGTAGGGGTCATGGTTTCGGGATGAATATAGGGTTTAGGACCCAGAACTCACCCTTCCAATTGATCAGAAAGTTTCAAGCACATGAGAAGAACAACGAACACGACTTTACGAATGATACACAGGAAAGGCCAAGTCAACCAACGACACTGAATAAACCGAAATCAACATAAATAGATGAATCCTACCTAGAGTAAACAAAGTACCCAAAAACGTATGTGCACCAATTGTTTCGGGTCATATCCCTTTCTTAAAGGTACATTGGTGAGTCTCGGTGAGCCCTAAGCTGTGAAGCCTGCCTAGAGTGACCAAAATACCAAAAACCCACATGTACCAATTGTTTAGAGTCATATCCCTTTTTTAAAGGTACATTGGTGAGTCTAGGTGATCTCCGCCCAAAGGCTCCATAGTAGTTCCTTTTCGGGATTAGCTTATAGGATTCGAAGTATGAGCCACAAAAAGGAACTATTTTCGAGCCTATGTCTAAGGTCAGGGGTTTATGTAGAAACTGCCACAGAGTTGGGGCATCCTTCAAAGCAACCTTAGGGGTTCCATAGACGATTATTAGGTACTTCTGTTGATGGTATAAATCTTGCATTACCTTAGGGACCCTAAACTATGGGAATTATGGTATATTCCTTATTTATGGGTCATGCAGGATTTATATCATCAACCGTTGGACCCTTGGGGTAAGCTGTCAAGCCTAGGTGCGGGCCTTTTACCTCTGGCTCTACTTGGCAGTCGGGGGCTTTGTCTGTAGCATACCCTTTGAAGGGCCCCCTCGGAGGATCATGGGACTTAGGGTTCCTTAAAGGGCTGCTTTTAAAGGGTCCTATAAGGGATCCACAGGGGTTTAGGGTGTAGGGTCTACTTGGAGGATCATGGGGCTTAGTGACAAGGGTTATAAGTACCCTACTTGGAGTTGTAAGTATAGCTACCTTGTTTATAACCCCAGTTACTAAGTCCCATGATCCCCAAAGTAAGGCTCCCAAAGGGGTCATGGGCTTTCTGGGCGAGGGTTTGGGCTTTAGGGGCTGAGGTTTGGGATCTCACTACGAGGGTTCAGAAGCCTTAGGATAAGCACCAAGCGGAGTCGACCGAGGATATGTGGGCCTCGCCTTTTGTGTTAAGGCTAATCTAAGGGTTCTGGACATCCGGCTTTCCGTGTTGATTTTGGAAGGGGCTAAACATAAAGTAGTAGGATTGTTTCAGAGGGTCCTTTTGGGATTCCTTGTAGGGGCTCCTTTAAGGGATCTATACGGTTCAAAACGGATCTGGGTGTTCAGGGTCTCAGGGCTTAAGTTATTGGCTTTTTGGTGCTGTAGGTTTGGCTTTTGGTAGTTGCTTAGGGTTTGGTATTCAGGGTTTAGAATTTGAGGGTATTGAGGTTGTTAGGGTTTAGGGCTTTGGGGTGTGGGGTTTGTCAGGCCGTCCTAGACTCTGGATTGACGTAGATTGTATACCCTATAGCCCCTAAACCCTCAGCCCCGAAAATCTACACCATCCTAAACCCTTACTACGGCAGATGGAAAGCTTAAGTCCCACATCCGCGTGTGGCATCAAGTTTCGAATGTCGGCGTCATTCTTCGAACTGGGTTCTTGTTAGGGAACTTAATTCCTTCAAGAACCCGGTGAACTTTTTGACACCCGATCAAGTGATCCGGATGGCTCAATTGCTTTAATCAACCAACCGAACAGTCAGCCACAGCACTTTATGGGTGGTTCATACCTTGTTAGAGTGGTTGAGGATTCAGAACTCCGGGTGCAGGAGTTGCGGTCTTCAGTGTTCAGGTTTCAAGAGCTGACATCTTATCTCAGTAGCTAACCTTCAACATATCCTGTGTGAGAGCTTAAACCCTACTGAAACGTTATCCGATGGTATGGCTAAAAGCCCTAAACCCCTGAACCGGTAAACCCTTGAACCCTAAAGGAATTAAACCCCTAAGCCTTGACCCAAAGCTCCTAAATCCTAAACCCTAAACCGCACTTTATGCCTGTATAATGGATCCTAAAGACTAATTACACCCTCGATCCCTAGAGCTTACGATAACAATGCAAACCCCAGACTCAGGAGCACATGTACATGTAACTTCGGTATTGCAGGTCAAGCCCTAAAACCCTCAATCCGACGGATCCCTGAAACGATACAACAACAGTGAACCCTTATAGTAGCCATTATAGTAGCCCCTTATAGACCCCTTTTAAAAAGGATCCCCAATTAAAACCCAGACTCAGGAACATCATGCTTCCGATTGTGGTTGGTTCGTCAAGGCCAGGGGGCGAAGTGCATGATGTCCCACATGAGGCGGCAAAGACATCCGTCCTACCTTTGGTTAGGAGGGAATGGAGGAATGGGGTAGAATCACAGCTACTATTGCTACCATTCTTCCATTCCCTACTAACCGAAGGTAAGCTGTGCTCATCCGGCATCCTGTGCACCTGTCAGCATCCTTGGAGCTGTCGATCCGATGTCGTTTTTGCGCAAGGCGCCTCCAGCTCTTGTCCCCTATCCTGCTTGATCTGTCTAGCCATGGCTCCGCAGGACGTCGCACGCTCCTGGCTGGAGAATTTCTCCCTGGCCTTGGAAACCCGCGACTACGAAGGGCTCTCAAATCTTTTTGCGGAGAGTTGCACGTGGCGAGATCTGCTGTCTTTCACATGGGACATCCAGACTACGGAAGGTAAGAGGGCCATTCTCGAGATGGTCTCATCCGTTCTGGACCGTGTGAAGCCACATAGTTGGGTCCTCACCGGAGCGACCGATGCAGATGGGATCGTCACCGCGCAGTTCGTGTTCCAGACGGCCTGCGCAAGCTGCATCGGGCAGGTGAAGCTTCGCCAAGGCCTGTGCTGGACGTTGCTGACCGCTGCCCAAGCACTCCACGGGCATGAAGAGAAGCGGGGGCTCTTGAGGGATCTGGGTGGCCATCCGAAGGCCATGCGGCGAAGCGCATTGCAGCCAGCATGCGCAGAGCCAGAGCCCTTTGTAGTGATCGTCGGGGGCAGTCAATGTGGGGTGACTTTGGGGGCCCGGCTGAAACAGCTTGGAGTGCCTAGCATCGTCCTTGAGCAGAACGACCGACCGGGTGATGCTTGGCGCCACCGCTACGACTCCCTGCGACTGCATTTCCAAGTCTCCTACTGTGAGTTCCCTTACCTGCCCTTCCCAGATCATTGGCCTAAGTACCTCACAAAGGACCAGATGGCAGACTGGATCGACATGTATGCCAGGCTGATGAATGTTGATGTGTGGACCCGCTCCCGCTGCGTAAAAGCGGAGTGGGACGAGGTGAAGAAGAGCTGGGCCGTGCATGTTGAGAAGGACGGCACGCGCGTGCAGCTACAGCCACGACACTTGGTCATCGCAACAGGCCTGAATGGCACTGCCTACAAACCGAAACTCCAGAATCAGGAGACATTTGCAGGAGTCACCATGCACTCCTCGCAGTACGTCTCAGGTGCATCTCACGACGGCAAGAAGGTCGTTGTGGTGGGATCCGGCACTTCGGCTCATGACATCTGCCAGGACTTGTGGGAGCACGGTGCGGATGTGACAATGATTCAGCGCAGCCCCACACCAATCACCAAGGTGAGCACCCATCAGCAGATTTGCTTGCAACGGCTTCTTGGTACTACTAGTAAAGTAAAGTAGGTAACCTTGAACCGTTTTTGGGTTAATTACCAGAACCCCTATATCATCAGCAAGGTTAACCTTGAGTTCCCTTAGGATACCGGACAAGCAACCCAAAGGGTGCAAGTATCATTATGGTATATGCTTAGACACCCCAAAATACCCTATAAGTATACACCAGAATGATACTTGGACCCTTTGGGTACCCTAAACCCCTAAACCCTAAACCCCTAAAACCTAAACCCCTAAACCCTAAACCCCTAAACCCTGTAAGGCTCTACTCAGAAGAAGCAAGAGCCGCTGGGATGAGCGCGGCGGCGGCTGACTTGGAGTCTCTTAGACTCAGATAGCCGATCCATTAGGGTTCCAGTGACCTAAAGTAGTAGGCTGCTGGTATATATTTCTATAATAGAATATATATATATATATATATATATATGTATATATATATATGTATGTATAATGGCTAGTAACCTATCTTTTAGGGGAGCTAGAGCCCTTGGGAATGGGATGGCCTACAGTTTTTGGCCTCATACAGATTTGGGCTATCATAGAAAGTTGGAACTTTTTGGGGCCTGGCTACTTAGGGTTTAGGGTTAGGGTAAACCCTACACCCCAAAACCCCTAAACCCTACTGAAGAAAGAAGGTTCATGTCAACGCCTTACCGGCTTCTCTTGGAGAAGCAGCGCAGAGCCGCCGTGGAGCTCAGGGAGCAAGATGCTGATCTGCTGCAGCGACTGGAAAAGGCGGGTTTTTTTAGGGTTTAGGGCTGAGGGTTTAGGGGTTGCGGTTAGGGTTTATAGTGTATTATGGTGTATGAAAGTGAGTGGGGGTGGGGGTTACCTGCAGATTAGTCTAGGACCAGGATGTCCCTTGTGTTTCGCCTGTAGAAGGATAAGCAGTGGCCGAGAAAGGTATGGTTCGATTATATGCTGCATGAGTACTATGACTAATCCTACTGCGGTACTGCCTATTTAAGCCGGTTTATTTATGCCCATGGAGATATTGGGACGCGTAGTTGTAGAGGGACTGTAACATGCTGCAATCCACCAACGGCCAAGCCTGTTCCCTGTACTTTTCATGCGTGATAAGGCGTGGTAGATGGTAAGCGGCAAGCAGCAACAAGCACAACTATGATTAAGTTGGGGATGAGGGATGCATAACGTCTTTTAGAAACCCCAGGTGGGCTTTCTCCTGGATTCAACTTCCACGAACACCTCCAACTATCTGTCGACTGGATCGGGTACGTACTTGGACGTAGGTGCTTCAGAGCTCATTGCGGATGGGTTGATCAAAGTGAAGACTGGCAGTGCCATAGCTTTCAGCGAATCTGCAGTGGTCACCGACGATGGCACCCATCTCAACGCCGACACTGTAGTCTTTGCCACGGGCTATGCGCCGCTTTCGAAGCTCATCGCGGAACTTTTGGGGAAAGACACGGCTGCACGCCTCGGCAGGATATGGGGCCTGGGCACGGGCATTGATGGAGATGAAGGACCTTGGGAGGGAGAGCTGCGGAACATGTGGAAGAGAACTAACGTGGAAGGCCTTTGGCTGCACGGCGGCAATCTTCTGCAAAATCGCATCTATTCCCTCTTCCTGGCCTTGCAACTCAAGGCCCGATATGCTCACATCCCTACGCCCGTCTACCACGCGCACAACAAGGGCTTCGAGTTCCTCGGGGCTTGAGAACATGTTCTCTGGCTAGGCCCAGTTTTGTTTCAAGAGCCTTGAACGGTGCAGTGTACAGTTGTAAAGAGCACTTGCAGACCTTTTATAATGGTAATTCCTACTGTACAGCCTGGTGCTGCAGGAAGACTGCACACATGTTGATCTTTTGGTTCCAGCTCGCTTCTTTGCGACGCATGAAAGCAATTGCCGTGCACATACGGCACAAAGTGGTGGAATTGCTGCTCTATGCCTGCTGCTGCCACAGCACTCTCCCCATCTGCTTGCAGGTGCTTGCGTTGTTGCACTGTGGGGGCCTAAATAATTACCAACACTATTTTGGGGGTTCCTTCTTTATAAGTAGAAAAATGGGCCCCCAAACCCCCATTCCAATTAGTAAGGCCCCTAGGCGTAGCCCCTCAGATGGGTCTGTGGTATCGACTTTCGGTGTTCTGCGAAGCGCCTTATGACGAGACTATTCCGGCCGTTTCTTTCCACCATGTTCCCACCGAATCGCTGCATCAGAAGTCCTTTAGTCCCGGTCTTAAATCTTAGCTCGATTGTGGCTCCATGCTTTTATATAGCGTATACATAGGCCTTAAAGCACCTATGTTGGCACCCTGCATGGCCTAAGACTATATGTACTATATGGGCACATGGACCCTTAAACACTTAACCCCTAGAGAGCCCTTAAAGGAACCTTAAGTATATACTATATAGGCACCACAGGTTTTACTAATTGGGTACATGGACCCTTAGGGAGTGCGAAGGTGTTCAGCTAATAAACCTTCCTTCCTGTCGTCGAGTAAACTGTGGTGGAGCAGCACCAGGATTCTGGCCCTGGCGGGCCACCGAATAGGGTTCCTTTAAAGGGATCTATAGTAGGGTCCCTTTAAAGGGTTCTGTAGGGATCTATAGTAGGGTTCTATGGTATGGGGGGCCTTATTCATAGAATAGGGTTTTGGGGCTCATTGTACCAAAATTAAGATAAGGAACCTCCAAAGTAGTACGGGTAATTGTCAGGCTCCTTTAAGTATGTCCTTAGCGAACCTACATTGTTGTCAAGCCCTGCAGCCTTGGACCAATGCAGAATCCTCCGCTACAACAAACACCGCATAGCTTTGGAACATGGGTCGACGATTTTAGGACTTCTTAGCTTCAAGACGGCCAACTTCCTGCTCCTGTCAGCATCCTTGGAGCTGTCGATCCGATGTCGTTTTTGCGCAAGGCGCCTCCAGCTCTTGTCCCCTATCCTGCTTGATCTGTCTAGCCATGGCTCCGCAGGACGTCGCACGCTCCTGGCTGGAGAATTTCTCCCTGGCCTTGGAAACCCGCGACTACGAAGGGCTCTCAAATCTTTTTGCGGAGAGTTGCACGTGGCGAGATCTGCTGTCTTTCACATGGGACATCCAGACTACGGAAGGTAAGAGGGCCATTCTCGAGATGGTCTCATCCGTTCTGGACCGTGTGAAGCCACATAGTTGGGTCCTCACCGGAGCGACCGATGCAGATGGGATCGTCACCGCGCAGTTCGTGTTCCAGACGGCCTGCGCAAGCTGCATCGGGCAGGTGAAGCTTCGCCAAGGCCTGTGCTGGACGTTGCTGACCGCTGCCCAAGCACTCCACGGGCATGAAGAGAAGCGGGGGCTCTTGAGGGATCTGGGTGGCCATCCGAAGGCCATGCGGCGAAGCGCATTGCAGCCAGCATGCGCAGAGCCAGAGCCCTTTGTAGTGATCGTCGGGGGCAGTCAATGTGGGGTGACTTTGGGGGCCCGGCTGAAACAGCTTGGAGTGCCTAGCATCGTCCTTGAGCAGAACGACCGACCGGGTGATGCTTGGCGCCACCGCTACGACTCCCTGCGACTGCATTTCCAAGTCTCCTACTGTGAGTTCCCTTACCTGCCCTTCCCAGATCATTGGCCTAAGTACCTCACAAAGGACCAGATGGCAGACTGGATCGACATGTATGCCAGGCTGATGAATGTTGATGTGTGGACCCGCTCCCGCTGCGTAAAAGCGGAGTGGGACGAGGTGAAGAAGAGCTGGGCCGTGCATGTTGAGAAGGACGGCACGCGCGTGCAGCTACAGCCACGACACTTGGTCATCGCAACAGGCCTGAATGGCACTGCCTACAAACCGAAACTCCAGAATCAGGAGACATTTGCAGGAGTCACCATGCACTCCTCGCAGTACGTCTCAGGTGCATCTCACGACGGCAAGAAGGTCGTTGTGGTGGGATC
Source organism: Symbiodinium sp. CCMP2592 (assembly GCA_905221615.1). Classification (NCBI taxonomy): domain Eukaryota; class Dinophyceae; order Suessiales; family Symbiodiniaceae; genus Symbiodinium; species Symbiodinium sp. CCMP2592. The sequence continues at coordinate 365,234 of CAJNDT010005557.1, read as the reverse complement.
CGGCACTTCGGCTCATGACATCTGCCAGGACTTGTGGGAGCACGGTGCGGATGTGACAATGATTCAGCGCAGCCCCACACCAATCACCAAGGTGAGCACCCATCAGCAGATTTGCTTGCAACGGCTTCTTGGTACTACTAGTAAAGTAAAGTAGGTAACCTTGAACCGTTTTTGGGTTAATTACCAGAACCCCTATATAATCAGCAAGGTTAACCTTGAGTTCCCTTAGGATACCGGACAAGCAACCCAAAGGGTGCAAGTATCATTATGGTATATGCTTAGACACCCCAAAATACCCTATAAGTATACACCAGAATGATACTTGGACCCTTTGGGTACCCTAAACCCCTAAACCCTAAACCCCTAAAACCTAAACCCCTAAACCCTAAACCCCTAAACCCTGTAAGGCTCTACTCAGAAGAAGCAAGAGCCGCTGGGATGAGCGCGGCGGCGGCTGACTTGGAGTCTCTTAGACTCAGATAGCCGATCCATTAGGGTTCCAGTGACCTAAAGTAGTAGGCTGCTGGTATATATTTCTATAATAGAATATATATATTATATATATATATATATATATATGTATGTATAATGGCTAGTAACCTATCTTTTAGGGGAGCTAGAGCCCTTGGGAATGGGATGGCCTACAGTTTTTGGCCTCATACAGATTTGGGCTATCATAGAAAGTTGGAACTTTTTGGGGCCTGGCTACTTAGGGTTTAGGGTTAGGGTAAACCCAAAACCCCAAAACCCCTAAACCCTATACTGAAGAAAGAAGGTTCATGTCAACGCCTTACCGGCTTCTCTTGGAGAAGCAGCGCAGAGCCGCCGTGGAGCTCAGGGAGCAAGATGCTGATCTGCTGCAGCGACTGGAAAAGGCGGGTTTTTTTTAGGGTTTAGGGCTGAGGGTTTAGGGGTTGCGGTTAGGGTTTATAGTGTATTATGGTGTATGAAAGTGAATGGGGGTGGGGGTTACCTGCAGATTAGTCTAGGACCAGGATGTCCCTTGTGTTTCGCCTGTAGAAGGATAAGCAGTAACCGAGAAAGGTATGGTTCGATTATATGCTGCATGAGTACTATGACTAATCCTACTGCGGTACTGCCTATTTAAGCCGGTTTATGCCCATGGAGATATTGGGACGCGTAGTTGTAGAGGGACTGTAACATGCTGCAAGCCACCAACGGCCAAGCCTGTTCCCTGTACTTTTCATGCGTGATAAGGCGTGGTAGATGGTAAGCGGCAAGCAGCAACAAGCACAACTATGATTAAGTTGGGGATGAGGGATGCATAACGTCTTTTAGAAACCCCAGGTGGGCTTTCTCCTGGATTCAACTTCCACGAACACCTCCAACTATCTGTCGACTGGATCGGGTACGTACTTGGACGTAGGTGCTTCAGAGCTCATTGCGGATGGGTTGATCAAAGTGAAGACTGGCAGTGCCATAGCTTTCAGCGAATCTGCAGTGGTCACCGACGATGGCACCCATCTCAACGCCGACACTGTAGTCTTTGCCACGGGCTATGCGCCGCTTTCGAAGCTCATCGCGGAACTGTTGGGGAAAGACACGGCTGCACGCCTCGGCAGGATATGGGGCTTGGGCACGGGCATTGATGGAGATGAAGGACCTTGGGAGGGAGAGCTGCGGAACATGTGGAAGAGAACTAACGTGGAAGGCCTTTGGCTGCACGGCGGCAATCTTCTGCAAAATCGCATCTATTCCCTCTTCCTGGCCTTGCAACTCAAGGCCCGATATGCTCACATCCCTACGCCCGTCTACCACGCGCACAACAAGGGCTTCGAGTTCCTCGGGGCTTGAGAACATGTTCTCTGGCTAGGCCCAGTTTTGTTTCAAGAGCCTTGAACGGTGCAGTGTACAGTTGTAAAGAGCACTTGCAGACCTTTTATAATGGTAATTCCTACTGTACAGCCTGGTGCTGCAGGAAGACTGCACACATGTTGATCTTTTGGTTCCAGCTCGCTTCTTTGCGACGCATGAAAGCAATTGCCGTGCACATACGGCACAAAGTGGTGGAATTGCTGCTCTATGCCTGCTGCTGCCACAGCACTCTCCCCATCTGCTTGCAGGTGCTTGCGTTGTCGCACTGTGGGGGCCTAAAAAATTACCAACACTATTTTGGGGGTTCCTTCTTTATAAGTAGAAAAATGGGCCCCAAAACCCCCATTCCAATTAGTAAGGCCCCTAGGCGTAGCCCCCCAGATGGGTCTGTGGTATCGACTTTTGGTGTTTTGCAGTTTGCGAAGCGCCTTATGACGAGACTATTCCGGCCGTTTCTTTCCACCATGCTCCCACCGAATCGCTGCATCAGAAATCCTTTAGTCCCGGTCTTAAATCCTAGCTCGATTGTGGCTCCATGCTTTTATATAGCGTATACATAGGCCTTAAAGCACCTATGTTGGCACCCTGCATGGCCTAAGACTATATGTACTATATGGGCACATGGACCCTTAAACACTTAACCCCTAGAGAGCCCTTAAAGGAACCTTAAGTATACTATATAGGCACCACAGGTTTTACTAATTGGGCACATGGACCCTTAGGGAGTGCGAAGGTGTTCAGCAGCATAAGCCTTCCTTCCTGTCGTCGAGTAAACTGTGGTGGAGCAGCACCAGGATTCTGGCCCTGGCGGGCCACCGAATAGGGTTCCTTTAAAGGGATCTATAGTAGGGTCCCTTTAAAGGGTTCTGTAGGGATCTATAGTAGGGTTCTATGGTATGGGGGGGCCTTATTCATAGAATAGGGTTTTGGGGCCCGTTGTACTAAAATTAAGATAAGGAACCTCCAAAGTAGTACGGGTAATTGTCAGGCTCCTTTAAGTATGTCCTTAGCGAACCTACATTGTTGTCAAGCCCTGCAGCCTTGGACCAATGCAGAATCCTCCGCTACAACAAACACCGCATAGCTTTAGAACATGGGTCGACGATTTTAGGACTTCTTAGCTTCAAGACGGCCAACTTCCTACGCTAGCCACTTGCCAGGTCGATGGTGACACCTTCGTGAACCTCTGGTCCCTGAAGCTGCGTCTGCAGCGTTACTTCAACTCGCTGCCTGACGGTGAAAAGTTGAAGGCAGATAAACCCTAAACCCTAAACTAACCCTAACCATCAACTCTGAACTCTACCTAGATCCTCAAAGAATCACCCTTGATTGTAGCAAAAAATGAAGGCAGATATTGAACAAGATCCCTCGGGCTCCAGTTTGGGCTACTTGGTCATGTATGACGTGGTTACTAAACCTACTATGTAAGCAACTGGAGCCCTAGGGAAGTAATAACCCCACACCTTATGCCCAACTAGCTGCCCGTTATGGTAACTCATAATACCTCCGAATGAGGAATATGAGACCCCTATAAGGGATACTCGGGGTGCTGGTAAACACGAAGCCCAAAACCCGCAACCTTAAACCCCCCAGAGCAGTAGAAGTAGTAGTAGGAGTAGTAGGAGTCGTAGTAGTAGCACAGTAGCAGCAGTAGCAGCAGTAGCAGCAGTAGCAGCAGCAGCAGCAGCAGTAGCAGTAGCAGTAGCAGTAGCAGTAGCAGTAGCAGTAGCAGTAGCAGTAGCAGTAGCAGTAGCAGTAGCAGTAGCAGTAGCAGTAGCAGTAGCAGTAGTAGCAGTCGTAGTCGTAGTAGTAGTAGCAGCAGTCGTCGTCGTTGTCGGTGCAGTAGTAGTAAAGGTGGTAGTAGAATAGTAGTCGTAGTAGCAGCGATAGTCGTGGTGGCGGTGGTGGTGGTGGTGGTGGTGGTGGTAATGTTTGCAAATGAGGATCCCTAGTCGCTTTTGTTCCCTCCCCCGCTCCAAAAATGAGACGCGGAGCAGCATCGCATCAACAAGACCCTGCAGACCAAAATTCCAGGATAAAGGTCTAGGTTTTCTGAAGCCATGAAGCCCCAATGCAAACTTCCAGACAACCTTTCTCCAGGGTGCCAAATTCCTTCGACAGTTAAACACCTTTACCCTACAGCCCTGAAATTGGGATCTTAACAGTCAGACTGGTTTTTTTGGAGTACTGTAAATGTATGTACAGGTCTACAGGGACGCTGAGGGGAAGACGTTCTAAGCGTTCCCTCTAACCCCTGGCGCTGAATTTCTCAGCATTCCCCCAAGCCCGAAGTCATAAACAAACTCTAGACCTTCAACCCCAAAGCTTAGGGGTACTTAGACACAGTTTTTGATCTTTGGTTATTGTAATCCCTAAGAAACAGGTTTTGCTGGGGGTCTAAGTTCAGTGTAACCAGCCCGACAACCCCAAAATCCTAATCCACAAACCGTTAACTCTAAGCCCCCATTATATACCCTGAGCCATAAAAAGAAAAGGAGTGACAGCCACTACCTTGGTTCGCCCAAGACCTCACATTTGGCGTCTGGCACGCAGTTGACCCTCGGCGGGGTTTTATGTTCCGGGTGGGGCTTATAGCGTCTGGGCTAGTAAAGCTGGTTCTTATGGGTATTGCAGGATTTTCATCATTAGCCATAGTGCTGGCTTGGACCCTACAGCTATGTTTTTGGGATCTACTGAATCTACTGACCTTTGCATTGCAGAATTATTGTAAGAGCTGGCAGGGTAATAGAATGATCAAAGGTATTTGGGGTTCAGGGTTTAAAAGTTTCAGATTTATGGTGTAATGCGCTGTTGCTGTTGGGCTGTTGCGTTAGAGCTGGAGGTTTGAGAAGGCAGCGCTGTAATTATTTGTCGGCTTCCGTCATACCACCCGGGTGCTGGCATACTACACCCCACAACCATGTGGAAGTTTCCGGCGCATAGGGACCGCTTATTTAGTGCCCTAAAGAGTAGGATCCTTATAATGAGGACCCCAAAGTAAGGTACCTTAGGTACGGCCCCCTTACAGTAAGAGTCTATATTAGGGCTACTATTAAGGTCCTAATATATCTATATTATGAATATTATTCAACGATTACTGAGTGAGGGCCGTACCTAAAAGGTACCCCTATTTTTGGAAACTTTCATGTTCTTCTCGCGCAAACCCTTTGGTGCTTTACATTATAGGATCCTTAAGGGAGGGTGGTTCAAGGGGGGAGGATATAAGGAATCCTTAGGGGACTGTAAGGGGACCTTAGGGAGTACTAGGGAGAATTAGGGATCACTAGGCTATATACCCCCCTTGGACCCCCCTCCCTTAAGGATACTATAATTGGTGCTTTACATGATGGTGTCGTTGGAAGGTTCCATGCTGGCAAGTTCCCAGAAGCGCGAAATCTCACAGCCCTAAAAGGGGGTTTCCGAAAAAGGACGGGTACCTTATCTTGGGGTCCTTATAGTAAGGGTCCTACTATTTAGGGTACTTTATCAGGGCTCATTATCGTCCACAGTTTTCGGAAACTTCCATATGGGTGGTTGTCAAAATTAGGGTCCCTTTTTGGGTCCTTAATACAATAAGGCACCTAATATTCAGGGTACCCAAAAAAAGGACCCTTATTTTGACAACCACCCATATAATGCTTTTGGAAGCGGCGGGAAATCCGGAAGCTGGTGGCAACTAGATCCAAGGGATAGGCTTGGGGGGTTTAGGGTTTAGGGCCTTTTCCCCGTTCGCTCGATTGTTGCTGTTGTGAAGTAGGTCATTCTTTCCGTAAGTGAGAGGACAGAATTTTGTACTTGGAAGGGCAGGGGACTTAGTAAGTAGGAGTTATAAGTACCCTAAATGGAGTTACCTCAACTATAACCCTACTTATAACCTACTTACTAAGTCCGCTGCCCCTCCAAGTACAGAATTTTGTAGTTGTCTGAAAAAACCCTAAACCCTAAACCTTAAACCCTAAACCCCTAAGGCCCGAATTTTGTAGTTCTCTGAAAAAGGGGCCTTTCAGGGCCCTTTCTATAAGGGCCGTGTTTTGTTGGGGACCTCTTTCTCGAAGCAGGTTGCAATCATGCAGAGAGACGGGGTGTAGGTTTGAGGGTTTAGGCAAACTAAAGCTCTAAACGCCAGAACCCTGGACCCTGTCATGTGTTTTGAAGCTTATCTTTGGGTTTGTTGAGCTGGCGGTTGCGCACTATCGAACCCTAAACCCTAACCCAAGAACGCAGGGAGCTGGCACAAGGGGATTGGGCTTACCCAGGAATGCTCCACAAAATAAAGTGTACTGCCTAATGCGGGCTGTGGTAATCTCTGGGTATGGTGAGGCTTTGCTGTATCAAGTCCTGCAGCATCCTACGACTCCTATATTGCCCACTGGAGACCCCGAACCACCGGCTTTGACCAACATGAGGCGCTTCGCTGTGAACTCCATCGCAACGCGGCTGCATATTACTCATGTGCCCATGTAGTATATGCTTTCGCCTGGATGTTGTCTCTATATGGGAGTTTCTGACATTAGGGGTACTGTATTTGGGGGTCCTTATAATAAGCATCCTACTATTTCGGGTATAATATCAGGGTCCCCCACTTTCGGAAACTCCGACATAGGTACTTTAGGTCTGTAGGACCAATGTCTACAGATACTACCTGAGTACATGGACCCCCAGGAGATTTTCAGGCTTTCTGCATAGAGCCCTCCACATTTACTGGCTGGAATACACTTGAGCCCCCCACATTGGTGCTTGAGACCCTTTGGGGTACATTTCCTACTTGGAGGATCATGAGACTTAGTAACTAGGGTTATACATAAGGTAACTATACTTACAACTCAAAGCAGGGTACTTATCACCCTAGTTTACTAAGTCCCATGATCCTCTAAGTACCTTTCCGAATCCCCACGCCCCACAACTGAAAAGCCTAAACCCTAAACCCTAAACCCTAAACTGCAGCCGAGCCGGACAAACCGGACGCTCCTTTCCAAGCGGGGTTGATGTATAAGACCAAGGGTTTAGGGGTTCAGGGTTTAGGGCTTACTAGTTACAAACACTGTCCCTGATCCGATTATAGTTTATGGTTGAATCTACCCCCTGATTCCTGTATTGAAATTAGTATTATAGTGTTAGCACCAATTTTGGTATTGGTATTAGTCCCCTATGTTATGGCTATGGCCGAATGCCGCAGACCAGGATTCGGCTGCCAAGGCTTGTTTGACGATGGCTAATATAGGGGCCTTAATAATTGCCTATACTATCTTGAGGGGTTCCTTAAAATCATTAGGGCATAGTATATCCCCAAACCCTATTCTTACCATTACAGCAATGAGTTCACTGAGCAGCTTGCTTAGAGGTTTCATGGTCTACGAGTCGACCTGGTTTAGTGTCGAAGTACCTAAAAGCTCCAAGACCTGAGGTTTGGGCGAGCCAAGTTTGTCGTGAGTGTCCTTTACCCTAGGGATCAAACTAGCCCAAAAGCCTGAAATAGTATGGTCTTTAGGCCCAAAAGCCTTTATATGGGGCCTTAGATCCCTGGGGTTAATGCAGATTCATTTTGGAGGGGTTGTGGTCTCCTACTAGCACCGAAGTACCTATGCCCTCCAATGCAGCTCTTTCGTCACTGAGCTGCCTTGTGGCTAAAATACTTTTCCAAGGGAGCACATAGTAGCCAAGAGTAGGAAAACGTTTGACGCTTTGATACAGAAAGAAGCTTGTTGGTTGAAGACTACGAAGTCCGCGGCGTTCTGGCACAAAATGCCGCCCGAGTGCTCATGGAGCTGTTAAGGTACAATGGGTTGTGTCGTTCGGCACTTTCCGTTCAAGTCACCGCATGGTCGAGAAACAGTGACAAACAGTTGAACCGTTTTGTCAGCTACGTTGCGGCTACCCTTCAGATTGGCTTGGAAGCGGTCGTGCTTGACAAGCTTGAAGACTGTCGCTTTGACTTGTTCTGTGATGCGGACCTCGGTGGATGTGTTCACGCGGCTAAATCCACGTCTGGGTTGGGGCTGCAGGTTTCAGGTCCTAAAAGAACTCGGTTTCCTCTGGCTTGGGCAAGCCGTAGGCAACAAGCGGTCAGTAAAGGTCAACGACAGAAGCTGAGCTGAGCTGGTGTCGATGGCCGCAGGCTTGTTTACCGAATACCTTCCATGAAGGAGCTCCTCAGCGAAATGGAAGAAGAGTACAACGAATCCTTGAAGCAATATATGTTGAGTCGATGATATTTCAAGTATCATTGAATGCCCCACCCGCTGCCCCACACGATGATCCTTAAACTGAATTAACCTCGCTTTGCCCGTTTTGGGAGTTACACTACCTTAGCACATATGATATTCTATGTGGTAAAGTTTTTTGTGGATTCGTTGGGCTATAGTTGGGCGGTGGCGGTAGTTCCCCAGACTGGGCGAAGCTTTACCTGTCCGTTTTGGGTAAGCGCACCTCGAAGTAGGATATTAATTTTCCATACAACGATGTGTTTCGGGGTATACTTGGCGAAACTTGGGCGGTGGTGGTGCAGTTACACAAACTAACTTGGGATATGGGCAATTGTAATTTCTGCAAGCCCTTAAACCTTAAAGCCCCCTTTAAGCCCCCTTAAGCCTCCTTCTGCGAACGGACTGCGATGCCTTGTCAAGTTCTAAGGTGTCACTATAAGAGCTGTGAGCAAGACCGTGTAAAGTGCAAGAGAAGGGGGCACGCTACGCGTCCCTCGACTCTAAGGGGGCACGCTACGCGTCCCTCATCTTTACCTTTCTATGTGACCGCCCACGCAACGTTTGGCTCAAGTCAATGCCCATAGCTAAGTGCTATATGTGTCTTCTATCCTGAGCAATCAGAGCTATCCCGTTGCACAGACGAACCGCCGCCGGCAGTGAGTGCAAAAGGAACGGCCGCCGGTTCTGCCTGCATAGGATTGCACGTGTGGAAGTGTAAGAGAGACAGGGTCCAGTCTGTGGAGAGTGCAAGCCAGCCACACCTACATTCATTACAGCTCTGGTGGGGAGAGCAGCAACCTAGTCGAGATCAATCCCCCACGCAGGTTATCAGCCGTACGCGGCTCTGCCTTTCTACAGCAACGACTACTTGATCTACTACGACCACAATGAACTCGGGATCAAGCCAAGATACGACAATGACTTTCGGTGCCGATGTGGCAGCGCCAGCCGTTGGTGAGTCAACAGCTGATGACACAGTGGTGCAATCCGTTGATAGCTCCACGGAAGATGACAAAGGTCAATCTTCTGCGCTTGCCATTGCAAAGGCAGTTCCCAAGGTGAAAGCAAAGAGTCTACCAAGAGCATCTACGCCTTCGCGTCCGACATCCACAGGTTCGAGGACGGGCAAGGCTCCCGAACGACGAGCCGAAGCGTCTGGTTTTCAGGCACCTCGGACTACGTCCAGGGCCAAGGACAAAGGAGTGAAGACCTTGGAAAAGAAGTCAAGACCATCATCTTCGAGAAGCTCTTCAGCACGATCGAGGACTTCGGCTACTCGTGGGCGTGACAAATCCATGACTTGGAATCGGATGGTTACCAATCAACCACGTGATGCTGACGATCTGGATATGACTCTGGACACTATCCCAGCACGTGGCGATGCGTCATCGGTGACCACGCCAGCCATAGCCGATGGTCCGAATGCCTATCAGGAACTGACGATTTCGCAACAGCTCGAAGCATCTAACCTTGCGCAGCAGATGTACTATCGCAGTCAGATGCAAGAATACGAAGGAGTTGTTCAGACCCTGATGGACAAGATCAAGGAGATGCAACAAGAAGATGAAGGATCTGGAATTCGCATTGAAGAATTGGAACGACAACGTGACCATGCATGCTTAGCCATGAGGCACATCAACAATGTCAATCAGGAGATGAAGCGAGACTATGAAACAGCTTTGTTTCGCATGGATGAACAGAACTCTGCTCAACAACGTCAAGCACATGCCGTTGCCGAGGAGTTAGCTCAACAGCTACACGTGTTCCGCACGGAGGCAGCCACTAACTTTGTGCAGTTGGAGGCAAGAGCGCAAGGCGATGGTGAGCTTATGGCACGTGAGTATGAGCGTCTGACTCATGAACTTCATGAACATGCCAGAGAGAACTTGGTCCTCCGGTCAAACACAGCAAGTTCGGAACAAGCCTTACAAGCAATGCAGGAACGATTCCACTTGGTCAAGAACCAGGAGTTGCGGGCCGTGAACGAGATCCAAGGGCTAGCTGGAAACAGCGCAGCCATTGATCAAGAACGATTTCGGCTTCGCGAACGTCTTGGTGAAGAGGAAGAGTACCGCAAAATGGCTGTGAAGAGGATGCAAGATGCAGAGGACCGACTTCATCAGAATGAAGATCATGCAAGGCGATCATTGCCTACCTTGCACGACGAGCTGAGTGAACTCAGGAAAACGCTCAAAGCACAAGAAGATCTTCAAGCGAGGACACGCAGCGAATTGGAGGCAGCGCGGAACTCCAACTATGGAGGAGCGACACGGCCTTCAAGCATGCCCATGTCTTCGAGGACTACTGAGTCTGGCTGGGAGCACGTAGGAAAGGAAGTAGTGCCTGCATTTTCCGTAGGAGGTGAGGTACGATCCCCTGAAATACGGTCCCCAAGTCAAGTTAGTCCAGTCGCCAAAGAGAAGTTCGCATTCTCGGAATCGGACAAGGACAAGAACCTTGTGATGGATGGAATTCCATTCACCGGTGGAAACTTCTTCACTGGCCGCAGTTCAATGCCAATCGTGGCGGATGCAATGCCCGAGCACTACGTGCCAGGTATTAGCAGCCCAGCACTTGCGCGTTCCACGCCTAGTGCAGCCACTTTGTTCGGCATACCAAGCGGATTTCATGGGAAAAGTGATGCGGCAGCCGTGCGTGATCGACAGCTACGCGAACTCTTGGAGGATCGCGGGATGTTGGGATCGAAGTCCACAGCATCTGCCAGCTCCTCAAGACCTGTTGGTGTCGACGGTATCACCGCATCTACGAAGGGCAACGACCTCATCGGTCCCCCTATTGCCTATGACGATTCCATTCATGAAGCAAGGAGACGTCAGATCGAGAAAGAGGTCGCGGAACGGTACGAGGAGAAGATTGCCGATCTGCGAAGCGAAGTACTCAAGGCCCAGAAAGCCGAACAACGTCTCAGAGCTGATCGTGATGAGTGGAAGTTATTCGCTGAAACGATTCAGGAGGATAATGGAGACGATGACGGTGACGAGGCTGGCGACGAGAACGAAGATGGAGAGCACGATGAAGGAACCGGCACGGGGTATGACCCTCCTGACCCGCCTGACGATGATGATGATAAGAAGAAAAGCGGTGGAGGCAAACCTGAATCGGATCCTGGATCTCATGCGCGTGATCCTGATGGAGACGCAGATCCTGAAGTCACGGAAGTGAGAATTTCCAGGAGGGAGGCCGACAAAGTGACCGTACCTCCATGGCCTACTCTCACTCACCTCAACAACTGGCGATCCGTATGCACGGCGAATGTCTTAGGAGCATCAGCCGATCCAAATCATGAGGACTGGATGTTATGGCTGGCACCAGCATTCAACCCATTCCCTGATGTCGAAGCACTGAACGATTCAGGACACAAGAAGTTTAAGAGCGTAGACGTCAAATTGGGGATCGCAATGGTCGCAATGCTACGTGCTGGTGGTGACAAATCTGCTGACCTGTACTTGGAGGTGAACCGGAAGGCCAACGATTACATCAGCAGGCCCGAAGGGAAGATCATCAAAGGACGACAAATCATTGCGATGATGTATGAAAGCTTTCGAACGCATGATCGTCTCGACATGATCATCACTCTCGAGTATCTGGTGAAGCTCCAGTACCAAGGCGACAACAAGCTTCATACGTTCAAGCAGACGTGGTTGGAAGTTCTGGGACGGATGAGGCCAGAAGACATACCATCCAAAACAGCTCTCCGTGATTGCTTGTACAGCAAGATCAAGGACTCGCCCGCAATGAAGATGGAGTTGGGCATGCACTACGAACACTTGCCCTACAATCATGAAGACCGATCGTACGACAATTTGATGAAGATCATTGACCGTACCATCATGCGGAGACGAGAACAATCAAATCTCACTCAGACCCAAATTGGCTTGCGCCAGATGCTTGAGGGCAAGGATTTGCTTGCTGCACCGGCCAAGGTACCTGAGAAACCAACGCCTAACGCAGCTCCATCCGCAAAGGTCAAGGCTTCGCCGACCAAGCCGGATAAAGCAACACCTGTACTACCTCAAAGCAAAGCGAAGAGTCATGCGAAAACCAAGCCAAAACCCAAGAAGAAGACGAGGAGTGAGTCAGCGGACAACAGAGGTGACAAGAGCAAGAAGCAAATCCGCTGCAAGTTCCATTTCACAGATGCAGGGTGTCGAAATGGTGACAAGTGCCCATTTAGTCACTCGAAGAAGACTCCAGAGCGACCCTTTACGCCGAGGACGAGAACTCCGAGTCCATCTGGAGGAGGAGGAAACAGGATATGCTACTCGTTCAAGAACACAGGCTCGTGCTCAAGAGAGAATTGTCCTTTCAAGCATGAGGCAGCAGCTACCCCAGCTCCGGAACCAAAGGCAAAGGCTAAAGCCAAATCCGAAGCGAAGGCAGCTCCAGCGAAGCCGAATGCCAAGGCCAAGGCGCTCCCTGCGGCACCCGCCATCAGATTGTGCCGAAGGTGGAATCCATCAGCTCCGGCGATATGGAAGCGATCTTCAAGACAAGATGAGGAGGAGTCAGATTGCCCATCCGTTGACAGCGACGCTGATTCGGATTGTTCAACAGACGACGAATCCTCGGGACCGACTACGTCGACCCGAAAAGGGATCAAGCGTAATGTGACATTCGCCGATAACGTGAAGTTCATTTCTTCGTGTCCTAGAAGATCGAAGAAGGACAAAGAGCGGAAGGTGAAGTACGTCGACATGGAAGCGCTTGTTAACGATGAGGATCGCGCCGTGAATTTGGAATTCGCCAAGCACAAAGCGAGATTGAGGGCACAGATTATGAGAGACATGGTTGACGACGATGATGATCAATGTGGAGATCGAGTTTCATTCGTGCGAATCCCAGGAACGTCTCGGGTGGAGGAAGTCTCCTTCTACGACGGTGAGGATTCCATCGTTGAGCGTGAACTCGATGCTGCGCACAGCAAGCGGATCATCAATCAAGGTGTATGCAAATGCATGGTTCAACCAGTCATCCTCAAGAAGAAGATCAAGTTTCTCATGGACACTGGGTGTGGCCACGACCTCATATCTCAGAAGAAGATCGAGAAGCATAGTCTCGAGACACTCGTGACTCCAGAGCCCATATCATTTCAGACAGCAAATGGAATCACCGATACCGATCTCGTGTCGAACTTCCAGACTGAGTCGTTCGAGGAACCGATCAACGCTTACGTGTTGGACGACACACCATCGGTGCTTTCCATTGGCAAGAGATGTATGAACTTCAACTACGGGTTTGTGTGGCCACCCGGAAGGGAACCATTCATGATCAACCCGCAGGGCAAGAGAATATCTCTGTTCGTGAACGGTGACATCCCGTACGTTCGTGCCGGGAGTTCTAAGTCATTGGTTCATGATGATCCGGAGGCCAAAGCGATCACCGAAATCTTCAAGGGTGCGCTAACAGCGGGCAACGTTGACGTCAGTGTCGCAGCTGCCGCTGAAGCTGCACCGAGCGAGATTGAAGCAGAAGAAGAAGGTGACGATCATGAACGACCTCCTGATCCTGAACCCCAAGAACCTCCTATAGAAGAAGTGCCAGAGTCCGAGGCCGGACGACCTCCGGACGACGACGAAGGAAAAGGAGTGGGTGAAATTCCATTGGACGGTGACGATGAGGTGATCATTGATGTAGAAGGCGACGGTGCGCCGAGCCGCAAGGCCAGAGTCGGAACACTGAAAGCCGAAGCTAAGACGTTGGCACATCTGTGTACTCATCGCTACCGCAACCCATATTGCGAATCGTGCATACGCGCGAAGATGAAGCACTTGCGGACACAACGAGGTGCGTTTCAACGTGTGATCAAACACTGGGGAGATCTTGTGACGTTCGACTTCCTGATATGCGCAAGGCCGCCGAAGCAGGTATCGGACTCGATGATGGAGCACGTGAAGTTCTAGTCATCAGAGACATCGCCACCAAAATGATCGCAGCGATTCCCACGGCTTCAAGGAGCACTGACGAGGTCGTCATGGCCATCAGACGCCTAATGGGAAGACGCAAGATTCATATGGCGTACAGTGATGAAGCACCAGAGTTCGATTCAGCTATGGCGCAGTTGAAGATCGTGATAGATCATTCCCTTCCAGGGAAACCCAGTAACAATTCACTCGCTGAACGGTCAAATCAAGAAGTGATCAACACAGTCGCAGCATCCATGCTACACGCCGGATTACCTGCCCAATACTGGTCTTTTGCGTTGAATTGCGTGATGCAGAACCTCAACATCGAAGACGTGGAGGGCGATGGTGATTCAGCATGGAAACGTATGACTGGAAAGGACTTCGAGGGAAAAGCCATACCCTTTGGGGCCAAAGTCTTCTTCAAGCCTACGGATACAAGGCCGAAGACATATGGCAACAAGTTCGATCCAAAGGGGATCCCAGGCATTTTCGCCGGATACATCATCACTGCTGGTCAAGGATGGTCCAAGAAGTATCGCGTGTGGGACATGAAGGAATTTGCCAATGCGAACTTGTCAATGGACGCATCTGTTCCCAGGAAGTTGATGAGACCGTACGAGACAGAAGTTATCTACTTCCCAGAGGAGATAACGTTTCCCCTGAAAGCCGAGTACGAGAGGATGAACTCAACCATTGAGGGACTAAGGGACAACGTTGACCTTGCTGGCAAGGAGATAAAAGACGTCGATGACGGGGATGACGGTCCGCCTGGAGGAAATGGTGGCAACGGGGATGATGATGATCAAGATGGTCTTCTTCCTCCACCGGATCCCGGAGAAGATCCCGACTTACAGGACATAGATCCATCTGACATAGAGACGGAGCCGTCCGGCGAAGTCTTCAAGTCAGCAGAACATGAAGCTATTGATGCTATAGGAGACAAAAGACTCGAAGAACTAGACGAAGAACTAGGTCTACGTGCAGCACCGCCTCCTTCTGAACCAAAGGTCACTGGAAAAGATCGACGATCGCCCCGCGAAGTCGGTCCAACCGGTAGACTCATCCCCGAAGGAGACATCGAAGAACCTGGAGAGATTATCAAGATCTTGAAAGAAAAGAAGTTGGCTCCCGAGGAGATTGAACATTGGAGTACGGGGAAGAAAGGGGACGGCATTGTATATCTCACCGATGATGGTGAAGCCTGCAAGATCGACAAAAGGGGAGTTCCGTACAAGATCCGAAGTGATGGTCGACGAACACTTCCTACACGGCGACCTATCCATTCCTATTCTCCGGAAGCATGGAAGAAAATGAGTGAAGCGGAGAAGAAGGCAGCGTACAAGAAAGAAAAGCGAGACAAAGCTCGAGTTGCCAAGAAAGACCGGAAGAAGGCTGTGATAGGGAAGAAGATAGTCACCAAGATTTTGGACAACATGATCTTTCCCAAGATTGTTCCATGTGAAGAAATCGATCTGCAACTCAACGTGTCCATCGACGACGACGATGGATGGTCTTGGGCACAATCCTATGTGGATCAGTACACACAAGAACAATTCTTGGCGGACGTCGTGCCGGCTGTTCCGGCACACATGGTCATGGATGACAACTGGATTCCGTCTATGCCGTGTACGACTTCTCACAGAAACGTACATCGGGAAAAGAATCAGGCAGGAGGATCATGCTTCAATGCCATGGTTACTCGACCTGTCACACGCAAGGAGATGGTCAACAACCCCAAGGCCATGGAAGCTTTCATGAAAGAATGGAAGGGATTGTGGGACCAAGAGGTGTTTGATTTCTCAACTACGCGTGAATATGACGACGTCGTCGCTGAGGCAAAGAAGAAAGGTGAGAAAGTGCATATGGCGCGAGTACATGGACTGATATACGAGAAGAACTATCAGCTCAAAGAGGACGATCCTGCCAGGAAGTTCAAAGGGCGAGGTGTACTACTCGGTGATCAGGTCAAAGACCAGAACATGGAAGCCGCATTGTTTCAGGATTTGGGGAATTCCCCGGCTACGTTTGACGCCTCACGGTGGGCAGATTATTACGGATGCCTTCCTGGCAACGATGTCCAGATGGCGGATGCTATCCAAGCATACATTCAGGCGAGACTATCGGGAACTCCATGTTGGGTTGAACTGCCTGATGAAGCCTGGCATCCATCTGCGAAACGGCATAAATTCCGTAGGCCTGTGTGCCGCCTGATCAAAGCTCTGTACGGACATCCTGACGCAGGAACCATGTGGGAACAACATTGCCACACCGCGGTACAGAAAGTAGGATTCAAGCCGATTGGCGACGAATGGCCATCATTGTATTTCCACCCGCAAATGAAGCTCTTACTTGTCATCTACGTGGATGATCTCAAGATGGCAGGACCCAAAGAGAATCTACCCAAGGGCTGGGACATGCTGCGCCAAGAACTCCGATTGGAAGAAGAAACGCCACTGGGTTTGTATCTGGGTTGTCGCATCTCCAAGGGCGAGGCAACGTTGCATGACAAAACGAAGGTGCAGACCGTTACCTACGACATGGAGACGTACCTGGACATGACAGTCAAGAAGTACTGCGACGTGACTGGGTTCGATCCGACAAAATTCAAGACGGTACCATCGCCGAGTCCGGCTGAGGAGACTAAGAATCACCCAGCTCGCGCTCCGGCACAGTCAGGTAAAAGCCATCGATGCACGTGGTGTGGACACACCATGCCTGTTGATAAGGATGGTCGGCTTGTTCCGCCTCCACCTATTCCCAAGGCGCCAGAGGAAGAGGAGATCAACGAGGCTAATCGCGGCGCACTTGCTCCGCAGGCAGCAAGCATTCTCATGAAATTGCTTTATGCCGCGCGCATTTGCCGCTTTGATCTTCTGCGCAGTATCAACAATCTCGCACGCAAGATCACGAAATGGACCAAGAAGGAGGATGCTCTTCTTCATCATCTCATGGCCTATGTGCACCAGTCCAAACATCACATGATGATTGGATGGGTCGGGAACTCCTTGGAGGACTCGTCCATCGGGCTGTTTGCAGATGCGGACTATGCAGGTTGTGGAGAAAGTTTGAAATCTACCTCCGGTGCTCATTTGCACATTCAAGGTTCTCATACAAGATTTCCCTTGGCGGGACTTAGCAAAAGGCAGGGGTGCTTGAGTCATTCCACACCTGAGGCCGAGATTGTCGCGGCCGACTTTGCCATGTCACGTCTTGGATTGCCTGCTATCACGTTGTGGCAGCAGCTTGGGGGGCAAGACCCCAACTTCGTCTTCTACGACGACAACCAGACCATGATCGGGGTGATTCGCACGGGCAAGAATCCGACTATGCGTCACTTGGAACGTACCCACGGCATCTGCATTGGTTGGATGCATTCTATCTTTCAGGAAGGTTACGTTTCTCTTGCCTATGAGGTCACTGCCAAGATGTCCGCGGACATACACACCAAGTCGTTCAAGGATTCTGTGTCCTGGACACATGCGTGTCAGCTCATCAACATTTTTCCGCCGGCTCTCATTGGCTCCCAAGAGATTATGGATCTGATGCGCCCTACTCATACCCAAAGCACGGATGAGAAGGGGCAACAGCATTACTCGTTCAAGAGCGAGGTGCCTTGTTTTCCTTACACGCAGACGCCGATCCTCCCTCAGGTGTTGTATCGCGCTGGATTGTCGAGTAAGGAAGGCTTGCAAGAACATGACAGTGTGGACCCCATCCTGGTTGTCAAGTTCCCGCGCATGTTGCGGGGGCCGCCTTCCGCGTTGCCGCCTGGTCGTTACCTTCGGTCGACTTGGATTCTTCGTGAAGGGCAGTGGCACCAGATGGAGGATCGTGCTGCTATCCTTGATCAACCGGGCAAGTTCGATCGCTATGTGGAGCGTGCTGTGTTTCAGTACCATCCGGTCCGGGGGCATTTGCGCCCCGCAGCTATCGCGGACGTCCTTGCGCCGCCGTTTTTGCCTCCTCCTGAACCGCCTTTGGGACAGTCTTATGTGCGCGCCCTGCCCGCCAAATGGCGAGCGGTGGTTGTCACACTGGCGCGTGCCATCCATGGGGGGTACCAGGGCTTTTCATTGCCTCTTTGTTTCAACGGCCAGTCCAAAAGTCAAGCCTCTCAATTCGGTTATGACCAATGGTCGTCAGTGTACGAGGATGTATGGCATGATGCGGCTGAACAGAAACGGGAATATCAAGGATATGATGGAGCAATTGTGCCCCACGTGGTCAATTTCGCCGAAAACAAGCCCAAGAAGGGCCTGGTGATCCAATTCCTCGACCACGATGGAGGGTTGGTCCATACTTACAAGAATCCTTACAGCCGGTGGAAATACCGTATCACTATCAAAGATACTCCAAAAGCAGTGACGGTGTGGACATTGGTAGGGGTCGATGAGGAGAACTGGTGGAATGAGTATGCTCCAGGCAAGGATTGCATTGCACAGCATGCTCCCGATTCTCACTATGACCCTGGGCTGCAAGTAAATGTTCTGAGTATGGGGCGAGAAGTTGACGACGCCATGTGCGCCTACCTCTTCGATGTGGTGGAAGCAAGGAAAATCAACCCTAACTCCGTGATCTTCATTGGTGCAGGGGTGTTAGGCAAGAATTCGTGGCTGAGTCGGAAAATCGCTGACAACCCTGAAAAGGGCAAATTGCGGACAGACTACCCATGGGGGGAGGTCGTCCAAAGAATTGCGCGCAGAGCGGCATCATGGGGGTTCCAAATTATCATCGAAGTACCTCCTCGAGTATCAGTCCAGGAAACCAAGCAGTACAAGGGACTTCAGGAAGATGTCATGTGGAAGAGCATCAAGATCCAAGGATGCACTCACGGGCAACGTTATACCTTTCGGGATCCTGTATCTCCCGGAACCGCCGTTGAGCTCGGCTACTGCAAGGATGAATGGGAGTACATTGCCGCAAACGTCGCGTTGCATCCTAAGTCGTCTGACGTGTGCTCGTCCAAACATTTGCACATGACTGATTCGGACGCTAAGGATCAATCTGATAAATGCGAGTTGACTAGCCAAATCTCCAGGAGATTGCTTAAAGCCTTGAAATTTCAGGCAACGGGCGATGGGAGATTGGTAGCCATGCCGTCGAAGACTGGTGGACGAAAGCCAGACCGCATGATTGTTGACCTTTGTGGCTTGGGTAATGGCTACGCCGTGCCTAAGTCCACTAAGGGATGCGCTCGCATAACTTGCAAGGAGCTGATTGGCTCTAAGGCCGATGAGGACAACCTTATCGGTGCAATGAAGAATGCGTGCCGGAATGACCTGCGCACACCTGTGCTATTCGTGGCATCGCTTTTGCGATCAGGTGCTGGTCCTGGAAGTAGTGAAGGGGCTTGCGTGGGGGGTGAGAAAAGTTCCGGTGGGAAGTACAAGGTTTTCAGAAGTGTCTTGAAATCTCTCAAACGCCTGCTGAAGAAGTGTGCGGAATTTTCCGACGTCTATTTTTCGCTTGACATGCCTTCTTCATGTTCATGTTGGTCTTGGCCAGAGTTGCATGCTCTTGTTTCAAGTGGCAAAGTGACGAAGGTTAAGATTGATGACCATGTTGGTGCTGGTGGCGATGGTGGTGGACGCAGGATCATGTTCTCTAACATGCCTGAAGCGGATCGTTTGATGGTGAGACTGGATGATTGCTTGGACCATGAATCGAAGAGCAGTTTGTTGCAGCGCATTGATGTTTCATGGCGGTCGATTGCGAGAAACGTTCGCAGCCTTGTTCGAGCTCATGTCAGTGTCAGTCACGATGCACATGAATCTGAGGACATTGCATGGCAGCAACATCAGTGTGTAGACGCTGATGAAGGGGCTATTAGACAGCCCCAACTAAGGAACAACTAAGGTCTGACCGGACGGATCGGGGAAGGGTGCCTCTTACGGAGAACCCGGAACCGTGAAGTCGAGTAGGGTGTAGGGACTTCTCTCCTACGGAGGAAGGACCGAACCCCGAGCCATGGCTGAAAGCTACAATGCCTACGAGCTGGCCTTCGAAGGAGTGGACCACGAAGAAGTTTTCCCATCTGGTGGGATGCTGCGGACGTTTCTGAAGTTCCACAAGTTCCTGGAGATGTATTCTGGGGATTCGTCGCAGAGCGTTTCGCTCCCGCCAAAGATTACGAAAGACAAAGTGGTCGACAATGATCTCATTCGCACATGGGCAGCTTTCAAAGCACCTCCGTTGGTCTTGCTGTTCACGTGTGCAAATCTGTCGCCAGGAGGGGATCTTTCCATTCGAGTCCGAGAAATCCTCAAGGCTTGCATATTTGCTGCCCCGGAGGAGTACATGGACAAGCCCTATGGGGAGATACTCGCCATGGTCATCAAGTTTGGTGGAGGTCTCAAACACATTGTTGCTGACTACGAAGGGAAGTTCAGTGCCATCACAAGATTTATGGTGGACGAGGAAGTGATCCGCGATGATGCAAAGTTGGCTGTGGTTGAACTGGAACAAGAAAGAAAACAAGTTCGGTTCGACTTGAACACTGCGACCAGGAACATCGTCAGCGCGGACGTGTACTACAATCTCGCCGTTCTCATCAACTCCGTGGAGACGCCCTACCAGACCGTGACAGACACGAGAATTCAACAATGGTATACGGTGAATCAGGACTACTACCACAAGTTGCCCATGTCAGGCAGAGCACCTGACCAATCCGACTTGTTGGGAGAGCCTACGTTATGTAGGGTGTGCAAGCTGATGTACATGTTCGCAAAGCACACTGGGTATGGACTTCGGACCTACAACCAGGAATGCGCAGCGAGCAACGATGGCGCTACGCCAATCAACGTTCACCAGCTGGCTTTGATGATGCGCACATTGCCTCAAGGCATGGGACATCCGCTCGCCTTTGCGATGAACTCACTCCAGGCGTTCAGTGTCTGTCTCCACGTGCTTCATTCCTACGTATCATGGGTCGATCCACAAACTGGACTCCCGCATTACAAATGGTCTAACGACGTGCTCCCTGATTCCGACTACACCACGTATGCTTTCCTCAAACACCATGTGGATGCAGTGTGTGCAGCTCAGGACAAGAACGGTTTCCAATTGCCGGATGCGTTCCGTGGCTACACCTGGAATCAATGCGGAGTTGAATCTGGGTACGTGGTCGACTGCTCTACCAAACGCGCCACATTGGGCATATGGGAAGCGGAATTCCAACAGATGAGGGCACCAAATCCGCTTATGCAAGATGATGGCCTATTTCCGCCCAACCTTCAACGGCATCCTAGCTGGGTATACTCAACGGGGAGAGTTGCGATGCCTACGGCAAGCAACCTCGAACCGGAAGGAATCGTGCACCCTGAGCATGGAAGAACGCCGGGACAATCGCAAGGATCCGCTGCCGAGCCTCGAGCCACCCCTAGCCACGGACCAAAGAGGGCAAGGACGGACGAGGCAACGGCATCGGCGTCGTCATCTTCTGCGGCACCTCCTCCACAACAACCGACTTCGCAGCCGGAAGAGGAACCATCGCAACCGACATGGGAGGAAGCTCCAATCCCCGCTGGCGCTCAGGAAAGTTGGTACCATTATGTCAACATCGATGAGAAGGGCTGTCGCTCGATCTTGCTGACGACGACCCGCGATCAAGACGAGTACCCACCTACCATTGATGAGACGCCAAAGTTTGTGGCCAACCACGACGTGGGGACCACACCGATTCAGCATTACGTCAGAAGACTGGTGACCTATTTGGCAAGGATCCGTTCCGTCTCTCAAAATGATGACAAGGGTCTCAACCTGAAGGTCTACGTGAAGCTGAGTACAAAGGTGTGGTTACGGATGTATTCACGGCTGTACCATGCATTGGCATTGGTGTCATGCGTGCATCTTCCTTCTCCTCCGATGCTTACCTCGGCAGTGATGATCGAGGCAGACAGCGATCTTGTCGACAACGATGAAATTCCGGAAGAAGCAAGGATCAACACCATGAACACGCTGAACGGATTTCGCAATAGTTTGGGTATGGGTGGCAAACCTGATGCCGCAACTATGCGCTCTCAGTGCACAATCCTCGTCCAAGACTTTGACATGGTTGCAAGGACCAGGGGATCAACGCACACGGTGAGAGAGAACCTCGGCATGCATGGATGGAGCGAGGTCTACATTGTGAGCCCGTCGATCACCGCAGGTGCCAACTACAACTTCCAAGTCACAAAAGGATCGTTGGAATCTGTGAATGCGACATTGGATGGCTTGACTGAAGAGCAGCTTGCAACCGTCACATTGCATTACCATCTGTCTCTCCAAGCGATCCTCATCGAGAACATGTCCTTTCCGATGAGTGAGGTTGGAGACGGAGCAGCAATTCGCACTGACTTGCAGCGACAGCTCAAGATCACGTACGTTGACCCTATCATTGCGGCAGGGAAGCGTACCACGCGCCCTCCAATTGTCAACATCAATCACGACTTACGGTTCGTTGGAGCAGCTAGCAATTACCTTCAGCACAAAGCTTCTCTGTTCAACGGTTTCCACGCGCTGGGAATGTACATTGAACTGGAGTTGCGGGCCCGAGCATGCGTGGTGATTCATGGATCTTCGTTTTGGTCAAGAATGTACAGCCAGATGAAACATGCGTCGTCAGGCGTGCATACACTGTCAGCCGAAAAGGTGCCAGCACCGGACAATCGGGTCAGGTTCAAATTGGGCTTCGCTATCTACGAGAAGCAGCTGTTCTGCGAGAAGATGGTATCCACGTGCTTTGTTGAGGCATCGAAAGTTCGCTCATGGGACGAAACTGTCCGAACCGACTCAGTCGCTCACCCGTCGCTTGTCGAGATTTGGGAGGACAAGAGTGAAGTCAAGACGTCCACCAAGATTTCGCAGACATGGTTTACGGGGGAACAGCAGCAACAGATCAGGTCGGGTGCCCAGGGTGACACGGTCGCTGAATCGTCCACAGTCACCTGGCAGGATTTTGACATCGCCATGACCGTTCCCGAAGCCTACTACGACAACAGGCACTACTGGTTCCGGATCGACACCTATGCGACCCCGAACACCGGTTATGTCAAAGGGAGAACGTTCTATTGCCCTGGATGTGAAGCAATGAAGTTGGCTGAGTGCTACGCACAGGCCTTCTTCAAGCCGACCGGAAACGGGTATCCTGGACACTGCATTGGGTGCGCGCATACTTCAGCCTTGAAGATGCAGCATCAAATCGGCTCCTTCAATGACTTGGTCACGTCCCAGAAGTACACCTTGGCTTGCGCAAAGCACCTTTATGACCTGAGGCTTCAATTTGTGGACCCTCGCATGGACATCAAGGAGTTCCTCAAAGCTTGTGCGGAAGTGGTCTACGAAGACATTGGCAAGACGGTTTCTCACTACGGTGGTCTCCGAATCACAGCCAGTCAGGCCATCGAGTACGCGGCATGGGGAAAGGCCAAACAGTTGGCATGGGACAGAGGGTACGACTCCGAAGGCAAGACATGCTACATCTGCTACTACGATGCCGGGAACTGCGCTTATGCTGGTTTCATGAGAATGCTTTTGACTCCGGAAGAGCGCCAAGAATGCTACAGAGGGTCAGCCTTGCCCAAGGAGGAACTCCTGGGTGACACGGTGGAGCTGGCGCTCGGGCTTCTTACAATTGCAATGAGACATCCAAGTCATTTTCCGAATTGGGGTGGCCTTGAGGGAGCAAATGCGTGCGCGAGGGGAATCGAAAGATCATTCTTCCGCTACGCGTCGGCCGAAGCTATCGAGCTGATCACGGTTGACTCCCCACGCAAAAGGACACCGCCCAAGAAGAATGAAGCAGTCGCTGAGATCGTCAACAACATGTCCGCTGACCTCGTGATTGATTTCACAGTGATCGTCGATGGTGATATCTACCCCGTAGAGATTGCGAGAACCGACGAGACACAGGCCGCTGACAACGTCACGGACGATCCAGGGTTCTCCGTTGCTCCACCAATACCTGCACAGGATGTAGATGTGGATGCGCAACCCGAAGAAGAACAAGGTGCAGAAGGCCCTGATCCCAGGCAGGCGATTCGTGAAGGATTTGTCGCACAGCTTCAGGACTATGTGGGAGTGCTCGCTCAAGGCGAAATGTCGGTCGGAAGTGACCGCCTCACGTTCTGCATCGCTTGTGGCAGTGATCTACACACTCTGTCCAATTGCACGGAAAATTCTGCAACCCGGGATCTGGTACTTCGAGGCATCCAGATCATCAAAGAAAGCCTTCTTCGATATCCACGTCGAGTACCTCCACAAGAGGCTGAGCCAATGGACGTTGACACCACAGACCATGTGAGCGTTGCATCCTCGGACCGACGACCCAAGGCCAAAGCCCGACCGCGACGCGGAGGCGAAGCCGTACGGGGTGATGTGGTCTTGATCCGTTACGAGAACAAACACAATCTCTGCACGGATGTGGAAAACCGTCGGGGCTTACATGATGCTTGTGGAGTGCCGCTGCAGGACATGGGACCAGAGAACAGCCAGCGGGTGGTGGACCTCATTGAGTGGTGGACATCATTGAGCAGCTTTCGGACCATCGCGACCGACGCCTACCTCAACGAGGAGACCGTCCTAGCTTTGAATATGATGATACTGTTCAGGGCTACACCAATGCAGGCTACGAATGCATCGGCGGCGGAAGGCCAATCCGATGCGGGATTCTCGACCTGATCCCAACCAAGGGTGCAAGCTTCATCCACAATCGATGGGACATCGTGAACGAAGTTGTCCTTCGCAACATCACCCGTCAGCGCAGACTAAACGCGGATTGGGCGCTATCATGCATCCAATCTGACCTACGTCACAGAATCGCAAGGCGCCCAGGCTCGGAATGGCTTGACAACAGGTGCCAGGTGGCATTCAACAGTGTCATTCGATGTGATGAAGGAGGGTGGGTGATGATCGAAGACTTGGTGAGGCATGAGCAACTATGGACCCATGAAAGCAGACGCATCACCGAAACGGTCTCAAGGACCGATGAGCAACAGAAGAAAAGAGTGTACAATGAAAGACTTCAGCTATTGTTCCAAGGGAACATGCTCGCAGCCACGAAACGCCATAAGGCCAAGATTCGGTTGCAGTTCCTGGGAGTGAGAGTGAAGGACCCCGGCACGGAAACTCGTGGATCAGCAGGTTCGAACATGTTGGTATCGGTTCCTGACCAGATCACGGAGATCCAGAACAATGATCGTTGCCGGCACAACCAGAGGTACCTGAACGTTTGCAACGGCTGGGGGAAGCCATGGGCAGTTCGGGCTACAAGTGGTCACTCTGCGCACTCAGATCCCCAGAACAATTTGCTTCAGTTGGACAAGAACAGGTTCGCAATATCTCCATCTATGACCCTCTTGCAACGTCTTGGAGGTGCGTTCCACGCTACGGCATGCCGCAACTTGGATTCCATTGTCACGCAAGGCATCATGCCTGGTTCTGAGGACCCCGACGGGGACTTCGACCATAGGCGCCAATTTCGAGGCAACCAAGGCGGCAGACTCCACAGCTATTGGGGGGTGTTTGCACCGTTCGATCACCGGAACGCGACGACCAAGATGCGGGTGCATGGACGAGATGCCAAGCACATGCCACCGGCGGTCCTTCATGTCCCATCGCAGGACCTTGCACGAGAAGATGGACGTATCACAGATAGCGGCATCATGATCGTTGGCCGAACGATACCTTTCCATTTCGTCAAGGAGGTATGGTTTTGCGTCCCGGATCCTCAAGATACACATTCTTTCGCTCTGGTGGAAAAGATCTACGATGAACGATTGGAGAAAGAGCTGGTGTTGGACTACAATGCATCACCGTTGCTCCCTGAGTTCGAGAGATACCGAACGCCGAGCAAGATCATGGAATTGCTTTGCGAAATGCCTCCTGGACCCCACGACACCAGCAAGGAGCAGATCATTCGAGACCTTACGACTGTCCTGGAGTCCCACAGGGAGAACACGGTTCGGCATCACTACATGGACAAGGGGATCAAGTTTGTCATCAAGAATTGGCGACCCGAAGACCTACGCAGAGACGAGGATGGAAGGAGAATGAGGGTGTGCCCGGCATGCTACAACATCGTTCCAGCATGTTGCTCCCGATGCACGTCTTGCTGGTCACAGTTCGTTTCTAGCGGATATTACCAAGGTTCTCCACAACGGGAGACTCCTACGGAGATCCCCAGTGACTTCATCGCTCAGACAATGGAAGCCGCAGCAGCAGCAGTGCCTGAGGCGCCCGAAGAGGAGCAGGAAGCCATGGAGGTAGAGACCGGTGCGGAACCTGAGGAAATCCCAGAGCCATCTGTCATCGCAGAGGACGATCCAGAACAGGAACCTGATGAAGAAATGGACATAGAGCCAGGAGAGGACTTTGATGACGCAGTACCAGATGCAATTGCACAGGAACGTCGTCCCGTCTTCATTACCGGCCAGTCTTTGAACATCGCTCCTGAGCTACAACTTGCACGTACCGCCATGCAGCCATCCTACTATTCTGGAAAGCGAAATGCCCATTGCATTGACGCCAACATGGCCGCTCTTTCGTATATGGCATACGTGGTATGCAGATCCATCTACAAAGCTTGGTCAGGGTTCGCAAAGTGGGCGACTATGCCGTTGTTCCAGATGAAGGAGAATTTCGCACTTGGGCAACGCTATGATGTGCTCGGAAAGTGGGGGTCTTTGGCGGCAGTGGATAGGGAAACGGGTGTGAGCAAGGATGTGACTGATGAGGAGATCATTCGCTTTGCCAAGGAGCCTGAGAACCTCAAGCAGTATGATCCCAACGGGACTTACACCTTGAAGCGCTTCCGGACGAACCAGATGCTTTCGTTGCTTACACGGGGAGCCAACATGATGGGAATTGGCAGGGACAACTTCAACCCTACTACTTACTTGAAGAGCAACAGGGATGAAGATGTGAAGGCTATGCACTTTTGTTGCCTGAACGTCCTGTGCGAGGTGATTCCAATGGTGACAGGACACCAACAATTCTCAGTGCTACGACCAACGCCAACTGGACCGGTGGACTTCTTGTACATCGACCCCGTCGGTATCCTGCTGACTCATTCCGACCATTCAGTCCAGACCATCGGATTGCTGGTGGACCACAATGTGCAAATGCCTGCGCATTTCATGGACAGATTGAATCGATCCAAGGCTGAGAGACAGCAAAACCCGACGACCAAGCGTACTGAAGCCCTACACCACATCCAGGTGGTACTTCCATCCTGGACACGCCTGTCACTACGGAGGAACGTGCAAGCGCTTCTTCGGCCAAGGGACCTTCAAAGGGGCGTGAGAGAACCGGAGGTGAACAGCATGGAGGCTGGAACGCCAACACCTACTATGACTACACCGCCGGCAAAGGCCGAAACAAAGGCAAGGACAAAGGAAAGCAAAGGGAACAGTATCCAGAGGAAAACCTCCGTCCCTGGGACCGCGATCCTGCGACCACGCGAAGATGGAGATGAATCAACGCTTGGTCTTCCTCGCCTATCAGTTCGTGACCTCTGAGCTTCGCCCATGGAATGCCATCGCGAATGCTTCTTTCTTCGGTGACGCCTGATTCATTTGCCATTTCAGGGGATCGTTACTGACGTAGATGAGTGTCACAACGTTTCTAATTGGGATGCAAAGCTCTGATTTCAATGTCAACGTTGCGGCGGAACATCTTCTGTTGTCCTATCGTGCCATCTTCCGGGTGAGCAGCGTCGGAGACGCAACTCATGGGGGGTGCGAACGGACTGCGATGCCTTGTCAAGGTCTAAGGTGTCACTATAAGAGCTGTGAGCAAGACCGTGTAAAGTGCAAGAGAAGGGGGCACGCTACGCGTCCCTCGACTCTAAGGGGGCACGCTACGCTTCCCTCATCTTTACCTTTCTATGTGACCGCCCACGCAACGTTTGGCTCAAGTCAATGCCCATAGCTAAGTGCTATAAGTGTCTTCTATCCTGAGCAATCAGAGCGATCCCGTTGCACAGACGAACCGCCGCCGGCAGTGAGTGCAAAAGGAACGGCCGCCGGTTCTGCCTGCATAGGATTGCACGTGTGGAAGTGTGAGAGAGACAGGGTCCAGTCTGTGGAGAGTGCAAGCCAGCCACACCTACATTCATTACAGCTCTGGTGGGGAGAGCATCAACCTAGTCGAGATCAATCCCCCACGCACCTTCAAGCCCACCCTTTTAATAAGCCCCCCTTTTAAAAAAAAAAAAAAAAAAAAAAAGTCAAAATTAAAAAAAAAAAAAAAAAACAAAAAAAAAAAAAAAAATAAAAAAAAAAAAATAAAATTTCAAAAATAAAAAAAAAAAAATTAAAAAAAATAAAAATTAATTAAATTAAAAAAAAAAAAAAATTAAAAAACAAAAAAAAATAAAATTAAAAAAAAAAAAAAGCCCCCCTTAAGCCCCCCTTAAACCCCACACCCCAGGCCCTAAATAGGCTCAAGACGGGAGTTTCCGACTTTAGGGGGCCCTAATATAGTATCCCAAGCCCTAAGGCTCTAAGAACTCATATTTTAAGGCTTTTGGGCCCAAAGACCATACTATGTTAGGCTTTTGGGCCATTTTGAGCCTTAGGGAAGTAGTAGGATCCTTGTAATAAGGACCCCAGAAGAAGGTAATACCCAAACAACGACCCCAGGTGTTAAGCAGCGGGTTGATCCAGCTTGCCAGGCCACCAGGGTTCGTCTGGGGCTTCAAACAGGTGGTTCTCAAAATTAGGGTCCCTTTTTGGGTCCTTCTTATAGTACGGCGCCTCTTATTTAGGGCACCCAAAACGGGACCCTAATTTTGACAACTTAAGGGCCTGAAAAGCAAGTAGGGTTTAGAGTTTAGGGTACCGATACTGTATACTACTTACTACAAACTTAGCAAATATACCCCAAGACGCCAATCTGAATCATTCAGGCCGATAGTTGAGGCTGTGGGCTTTCAAGGTGTTATGTGGTATAGGGCTTTCGGTTTAGGGTTTAGGGTTCAGGGTTTAGGGTTTAGGGTGCAGGGAATGGCTGTGAGGCTTCGGTTTTTTCGGGGGTTTCGGGTTTAGGGTTTCGCATGTAGGGTTCATTCCACGAGGCTTCGGGCCGGGTATCTCAATTGCTTCTCATGGAGGGTTGTTGGAAGCACGGTGCTGGGGCAAATGTCCGTTTATTCCCCCGTATTTAACTCTAAGGGCCCATGCATCCATAAATAGCATATACTTATACTATTCTACTGTAGTCCCAGTATAGGTCAAAGTACACATGGACCGACAGGAAGACTGTCAGATTCTTATCACGGAGGATTTGGAGCATTTTCCCACGAGGCGCTCCCGGCAGGCACACACACGGCTGGAACCCGCGGTTCTCATTTTCTTTTGCAATCGTACAATCTGTCCCTTTGCAGCCGCATCATCCAGAGACGCACGAGGTATTTACATGTATTATTCAAATGTCTATATCTAGATTGAATTCGTTGTTTCTTTCGAAGGTCTGGAAATGACAGAACTATAAGTCTTGGCATTGCTGTCACCATTCGGCCTCCTTCCTTTGTAGGCTTCTTAAATCCCGCACATGAGGGCGGAATGATTTCCAGGTGTGACGCCGCACTATGACCCCTTTGTTTCACCTTAATCCCACTGTGAAGCCCTAGCCCTACTTCCTTCATGTGTGGGAGTTTCCGAAAACAGGGGATTCTAATATAGTACTCTAAACAGTAGGATCCGTATTGTAAGGACCCCAACATCAAGAACCTTTGCGGGTGTGGCTTGGGTTTCAGGGCTAAGGGTCTCGGAGCGGTGTTGGGCCCATGCAACAGCGGGCTGTTAGTTTGAAATCTGCGATCTTTCCCTGTATATATATATATATAATACTAGCAATAAGAAGAAGAATGAGAATAATAATAATAATAATAACTATACATATATATATATATATGTATTTGAAGGGGATACTTATCCAAACCATAACAGCAACAATTCCGACTATAGAAACCTTACTTTTTACTATGTACGTACTCGACCCTCAATCCTAAACCCTACAACATTTGACTTTGGCATCAACAGAGAGCCGAAGCGCCAAAAGACACAAGTTTTAGTTCCTAACTTGGTAGTTGAATGTAAACCCTAGACGCTCAGGGCAAAACCCTCAGTCGACCATACTTGGAGTTTCATGGGACTTTGTACAGTTCTAGGTATAACTAGTTGTAGGTATCACTACCTGATTTATAACCCAAACCCTAAACCCGATAAACCCTAAACCCTATAAACCCTCAACCCTTTCTCAGTCCCATGATCCTCCCAGTCGCACTAAGTGGGACCCCCGGGCTCCAACGCGCTAAACTTCCCAGAGACTTCAAAACCCCTTAATTAGGGAATATACCTTAAATCATATTAGGGATCCTCTTATAAGGTAAGGTATATTCCTTAATTAAGGGGTTTTGGAGTCTCTGGGTTCCACTGAACGTCTCAATACACCCCGCGCAAGAGCTGTGAAACGTACGTAAACCTGGGTTTAGGGTGTAGGAGTTCAGTTGTGAAGCATGCTGTGAATGCACCCTCTGTTGTACATGTACAGGAAGCCATGGCCATGACATGCATGTGTTAACTGTATATATTTCCCGCTGCCGTTAGGGCCCTTGAGTCATATTCAGATAGCTTCGCAGTCGGCGAAAAGATCCACCAGTTTTCTCAAACTGGCAGCGGAGCCAGGTACCTCCGGGACCTGTATCTGCGCGGATCGCAGTAGCCTGTAGCCTGTGCTCAATACCTACCATTGCGTACCTCCTTCTCAATTCTTTCCCTTCGAACTTTCGCCAAGCATGTCCGTGGCCGGTCTTCGGTACAGTCGCTCCACCTACTCGAGTACTCCCCTTGAGACTCGTAGCGGGAGCTACATATATGATGGCACCCCCAGTACGTTCCACGACTGGGAGTTTAGGACCTCTATGAGGCTTAAACTGTACGAAGATGCCATCAGGAGCAAATCTAAGAAGACCGTGGAGCCAGAAGAAGAAGGCAGTGACGATGAGAGCCGCGTCGTGGAGCAGAGTCCGACTGCGGGAGCCACTGCCCCTGTACCTCCCGAGGACAGGCCCGACATAGATGCAGCCGAGGCAGCTGCAGCAGCCTCTGATGGTGGATCTCGCAGGAGACCATCTGCACCGAAGTCACCTGACTCGGTCACAGAACTGCCGGTTGCCGACGAAATGTCATCCTATGCGGTTAAAGCACGAACCGAGATGGTGCATAAAGTGCTGGAAGGACTTCGGGACGAAGCCTTCGAACTCGCCCGGGATATCGGTATCGAATCCCTGACTGCCCCTGGTGGCCTCCGGGATTTCATCACCAAGTTGAGGAATGTCGTCTTCCCCCGTGCGACCGAAGAAGCTCGAGAGCTCTTCCGTGCGGGCCAAAAGCAAGGTGTCCTCGCACGCCAAGGTGGCGAGTCGATGCTGTCGTACGTCAGCCGACGACGACGCTGGTGGAAACTGCTCAAAACTCTCGACGCCAGCATCGAGCTTTCCGAGCCGATGCGCGTAGAATTGCTATTGGAGCTTTCCGGTTTGACTCGGCAAGAGTGCCTTGTCATTAAGGCATGCACCACTAGCAACCGGAGCTTTGAAGCAGTTGCTGCTACCCTAGTGGAGCACTACAGCGGCGTTCACCTAAAGGAAGGTCGTTCCTTAGGTGGCGGTACCTTCCAGGACCGCCGACCGCATCACCATCCTGGTGCCCGCCGCGGGAACCCTAAGGGCTACGGTAAGAATAGATCTAAGGGTTTTAACCGTCGCGCCTACGTCGCTGAAGACGAGACGCAGTACTACGACGACGCGCCGCCGGACGACGGCGACGATGCCGAAGAGTACGACGACACCTCGTACCCCGCCTTTGGGGACGAGCCTGAGTACGATCCTCACTCCTACCCCGCCGGGGAGGAGGAAGAGGACCCGGGCTACGAGGAATTCGAGCTCGAGGAAGAAGAGGCAACTGCCCTTAACTGCCTCGAGGAGCTTGATCCCGAGGATGCAGACAGCGGCCATGTAATCCAATTGCAGCTTGCCGCGAACGCCGCATTCGGAAAAGCGAAGGGGCGTAAGGGCAAGGGCCGCAAAGGAAAAGGGAAAGGTAAGGTAGTGCGATCACACCTTACGCTCGACGAACGTCGAGAGAAAATGAAAAACCTGAAGGCACGGTCGAAATGCCTCAGGTGTGGAGCTATTGGTCACTGGGCAGGTGACCCCGAGTGCAAATTCCCTACCTCTAAGGGAGGGAAAGGGAAACCCCGGGCCCACATAGCAATTGTGGAGCCGCGACAGGACCCCGACGGGGGCCTGTACGTTCCCTCAGGGAACGATATGGACCCTAGTGGCCATATGGTGCGGGATCTAGGCGAACCCAGATCTAAGGCTGCCCCCTCACAACCATCTAGCTCAATGCAGATGGAGGGAGCCGACCGAAGATTTAATCTCGGTCAACACAAGGGCCAGACTTACGAGGAGGTATCCCGTAAGACTGAGTTCGTGCGCTGGGCCCTCGTCCAGCCGAGCCCTGCCGCGCACCTTAAGGATTTCCTCACCTGGTTTAATAGATATTATGTCATTCAGCAGGGTGTAGGAGGTCAATACTATCGCGAAACTCGTGCCTCGATAGGTATCCCTGAGGGAACCTATAACCCTCGCCCGAGGGGAAAGGGCGCGAAGAAAAAGATTCCACCGAATCCGCCCTTGGCGGAGAAGTGTAGCTCGTGCACGGAATTCTCCTACCAAGGGAGTTCCGCGAATTACGTCCGCAAGACCTGCAGGGACTGCGGCCATGTATCCCAAGAAAAACGGGAACATGTATATACCGTAGACCCCTCTGTATGCTCACACGAAGCAACAGACCATCGGGGTAGTTCGAGGATCACGTCCCGAACCTTCTGTAGAATGTGTGGCACTATCGTTGATGAAGTGCCGCAGGAGTTTCACCGAGAACGGAAAGCCGTCTCGGAACGCATCTTGGAAGCGACGGACCTCGCGCTTCCCCTGGTTCAAGCGGTTACCGCTGACGACGCGACCGCTGACCTCGACCCTGAGGCAGTGCTGCAGATCATGGGTTTGTACCAAGATCGCATCAACCAGGCCATTGCGTTGGAGGAACGGATTCACCCAACAGGGCTTCACTTGTGGCTTAAGGAAGCAATCACCATGATAGTCGGGTCTAGTCCCATAAGTCCCTCCTGGGAGTTCGCCCCGACAGCAATGGTGGCCCGAGGGCGCAGCCCCGGGCGCAACAAAGGAAAGGGGAAGGCTAAGCAGCCTGTTCCAGCCGTTCCTGCTTCAGAGCCAGATCCAGCTCCAGAGCCTGAGCCAGCCTCGAATACTCCGGAGCTGTACAACATCTCGGATCCCCTGGGGACCGATTCCGTTGTGCACAGCCAGGACCCGGATCTCGATCGCGATTATCGAGAAGCTATTCTAATAGAAAGCTTCAGGGCCGATGACGATCTGTACGACCCGTTCCCGGGTGGTTCGTCAGACGACGGATCGCCAGGATCCTACAATGTTGCTGAGCTGGACGATTATATCGCCAGGCAAGCTCAAGAGGATCTTGACGCAGCCTTTGAGCAGGCGCGCCAGCAGACTCAGAATGATGCCGAATCCGACAGCGTGACGCCTCCTGCCTCAGCGTCGGCGGCTCAGAACCGTCTGCAAGTGCGACACGTTCCCGGAAGGGAGATCATGCAGCTGGACTTCCAAGCACGCCAGCGACAGGGAACCGAACCGGTCCCTTGGTGGGAGGATCCTACAGAGCGAGACCTGGACCTCCAGAATCTCCCACGGCATGATGCCTGGAGACGCAGACGGGAGCAGATCCTGGCAGAGGGTTTCGCCAGGAGAAGAGAACTCGACGCACAGAGGCGCGAGGAGGAGTACAGAGAGGCCTGCGCTAAGGCAGGACCTGAGTACATCCGCGCCAAGTGGAAGGCGGAAGCCTCCTCGCCCCCACAGGGGAATGCTCAAGCATCCTCTCCGAGGAATGCCCAGGCATCCTCGTCGTCGGGCCAAAACCAAAATATCCCTAAGACCCCTAATCTAGTCGAGCCGACCCCTAAGGAAAACCCTAAGGGTGGTTTCATAGATAGGTCGGTTGTATGGGAGGCAGACGCAGCACAAGCCTATGTGCAAGCTGAAGAGGAGCCCCGTGATCCTTACGTCACGAGGCCTAACCGCTTCACTGGACCCTCCCGGGCCAGTGCCTCCGCCTCTCGACAGGACCTGCCCGACAGTGGCAACTCAGCTTCGACCGCGGCGCCGGCGAGGACCACCGGGCAGGGCAAGGGAGCAGGGATAGAACCGAAACCTAGGTGGCTTAAGCGAGGTAAAGGTAGAGGGATCTCACCTTCAGAGCCAAGTCAACCTGCACCGCCCAAGGCCCTCTCTAAGGCGAAGGCTAAGGGGAAGGGCGATGGAAAACCTAAGGTTTTTCCTAGGAATATTGCAGGTGCAGGATCAGCTTCTGTAGCGATCTAGTCCGAATTGACAACCTCCCCCTAGTAGACATGTGGGACCCGTTAGAGGCCCACGTATGGGGTGCCCTCGACGAAGGTTGCAATTCCACCTGCCATAGTGCATCCTGGGGAGCACTAGCCGAGAAGAGACTTAAGGCGCTAGGCCTAAGTTTCCCCTGGGTTGATTCTAGGAAAAAGTCGTTTGCGGGTTTAGGTGCAACATCCAACACACTTGGAAAACGTCGTTTGCCGTTCAGCATAGTCAAGGGAGACACAACCATTGGGGGTGTACTAGAATCTCACGAAGTAGACACCTCTGCCCGAAACCCCTTGCTGCTAAGCCTGTTTGCCCAAAGCACCTTAGGGCTTATTAAGGACATGAAAACATGTACCTGCATGATCCGCAACCAAGATGGCTCATTGTCACGGGTACCTCTTGGTAGGTGCCAGGAAACAGGACTACTTCTACTATGCTTAAGTACCTTTGAAGAGGACTTACCAGCCTGTGTTAGGGCACTTAGGACCCCTGAATGTAGGTCCATAGTCAGAGCTAGGCCTGCAGTGAGGGCCCTGGTTGCAGAAGATTCGGAAGCATCCCTGGAGATTGGTACCCTTAAGGGACCAATCGAGGGGTTGCTTGAGGAAGGTACCCGTAAGGGACCTTCTCCAACAGCCATGGTCCTTATCTCTCCAGTACCTGATACTGAAGGACTGGTTAATGGGTGTGCGGTTGGCCCTGAATCCTTCCATTTTGACAAGGCGTACGACCACTTCGGCGACGTCGTTATCTTGACTGGTGGAGCAAGATATCAATTTGATGCTCGAGGCAAGACCCGAGTAAGGATTCACAACCGTGACGGATGGGAGGATAGCTTTCCCCCATCGATTGCGAAGTCCCACAAGCTCCACCTGCACGACCTGAGGAAGCTTAACGATCCTCACGACGGAGAGTATGGTGGATGTGTGGGCAGACATCCGAAGATACTGGAGCAGATCTTCATGCCTGGAGCCACTGCACTCCTTTCGATGATCTTTAGAGACATCGAGGTGGCAGTGAAGTCGAGGACGCCGTGCATTATCTTGCCATTCTGCAACGGGAACAGACACCGCAGTGTCGCTATGGGGACCTGCGTGTCGGCTGGCCTGTATGCTTTGGGGATGAACCACTTTTTAGGTCATCTACACGCCTATGTATCCTGGGGGGACATGAAGTGCGGCGGCCATTGCGCCTGGTGCAGAGGACATTTTACACATGCCTCTGCGACTGAACTCGGGAATATGCGCGCCACCCGGCGCAGGCAGAGAGGGACCGGCAGATGCGTCAGCCACCGCCGGATCCTGCCTCGCATAGCCTACCACCTGCACCGAGTAGAAGGTCCTCGACCTCTATTGGTCCACCGGTTAGAACGGGGACCCCGAGGAATCCACCTAGTGGATCCTTAGGCAGGGCGCCGACTCCCAACAAGCAGCCGAAGAAGCAGGAGTCGGCAGGACCGTCTACGACCACAACCCCTGGGTCGGCATCCGGAGGTGCGCCGCCACCGCCACCGCCGAATCCGACTCAGGATCGGTCACCGCGTGGACCCCCTCGTGGGCCACCGAGGCGTTCCGAAGAGGGTGGTACCCCTAGTGGACCTCCCAATCCACAGGCACCTGGACGATCCGCTGACCTTGACTGGCGCGATCGTGCAGTGCGTGCGGAAGCCCTTCTAGATCGTCTTCAGAAGGAAAACCAAGAGCTGAGGGACCGCCAAGCGGCCCTCGAGTTGAACATTCTCGAGCTGCAAGCCGAGAATAAGGAACTCTATGGGAAAGCATGTGTTGCCGACGATTGGAACCAGTGGTTTGAGCAGCAACAACAGGCGGGGTATCTAACAGGATACCACCGCACTCCTGCACAGAGTCCTTCTGGCAGGCGCACCCCTGCACAGAGCCCTTCTGGCAGGCGATCTACCCAGCGAGGGAGATCGAGATCCACCGGCAGCTACATCTCGAGGAGCTCGACACCGAGATCAAGATCCGAAAGGCTGGAGGGACGCCACCCCGGCAAGCACGGCCGTCGATCAGGCACGCCGGGAAGGAGCAGCGCCGACGTTGGCCAGGAAACCCGTACCGCCTTTGCGGACGGGCTGGACCAAATGAACAGCGTCGCGGAAGAGGAAATGAACGCGATCCCGGGGATCGACGATGAGCCCGACGACAACACGCCGTGGGCAGCAAACCTCTCCTTCCCTGAGTTGGTGGATCTGGCAAGGACCATCAAAAGGGAGCAGCTTGAAGCGCCGATAACGGGCTCAAGAACAAAGACGGCTGGCGCGGCCCCGTCGGCAGGGGCGGAGGCAACAATCGCACATTACTCCACAATGTGCGATTTTGGTGGAGACCACGAGGTGGCTCCACCGTGCAGAACTTCCGCTACGACTATGCCTTCGACCAGTGGAAGAAGACGGTTGTTCTCTTCAAGAGGGGTGAGTTAACAATCCTGCTCCGGGATGTTAGCATTGATGCCCCCTGTCCATCCGTAGAGGAGGACAGCGACGTGGCGGGCGAGAACAAGTTCCTTTGTCTCGCGAGACCACCTCTAGGCGTTGCCGGCCAGAGGATGCCTCACCACTCTACCTACAAGGGAGAGAAACAACCTGAGGGGCAAAGTAAGAAGCGCACAGCCTATGGCGCATACACAGGGGAGCGTGCAGGGTTCGGTTTAGGCTCAGGGTCTAGGAGTAATCCAGAACCCAAGCTAGATGAGCCTATAGTCCTAAAGCCAGGCCCCGGTGTAGCAAGCAAGAAGAAGCCGCAACCACCAAGCCTTCTTAGCGCACAACCTGTAGGATCTGGACCTCCACAGGAACTTGAACCGAAGCCGGTCAAGCTAGAAAAGAAGCCAAAGGAAGACCCCGACGACCCAGGTTGGTTGAAAGGTTCCTTCGGGTAGTAAGGGTAGTGGTGATTTGAGAGGTAGGCCCTTACCTCCAAAACCTCCTCAACCCAAGAACCCGAGAACCAAGAAACAGAAACGTTGGGCGTCGTGGTCTAGCTCTGGATCAGACCCTAGTTCTGAATCCGAAACTATTGCCCGACAGCTAAACCTCACTTTGAAAAAGGAGCATAGCGACGAGGGAGTAGTAATTGCTTCGGAGTCCCCAACTAGTGCTGGGTTCAAGTCTGTGTGCTCAATGGCAGTGTTGAGTAAGGGGAGGCGTAAGTTGATAACCAAAGGTATCAACGAATTAAGGGACCATGACAAGGCCCTTAAGCGCCTATTAGATGTAAGCAACGTAGGAACCACTGTTGGTCCTAAGCACATCGTTGTTTTCACTAGCGAGCCCCAACACTTCCAGGACCCAATGATCCACTGCATCGACATGGGCCTGAACGCCACGAGCTCCTGGACACCAAGTGGTGCCAGGAAGGAGCTGCAGTCTGTGGGTCCTAGTTTAGTCATAGTAGCTATAAGGTATAAGGACCCGATAGATGGCCTTAATCACTCTGACCTTATAGATGAAGTTGTTAGCCACTCCGAAGCATCCGGAACACCGTACCTGTTAATGGACAGTGCCCAGACTTACAGGTGGCAGGAAGCTAGCATTCCTATTCAACCTGTATACGGAGTAGGCGACATTTCCTACTATGGCAACGACAATGGCATTATGGATATATTTGATGGTTGGACCACAAATAGCTATCCCTATATGGCGCCATTGAGTTTTGACAATGTGTTTTCCGTAGATTTCGTTGTGTGGCTTCGGCAAATAGCAGAACACCAAGTAGCTACTGCACTTGTTTCCCAAGAAGCCTTCCCGGCTCTTGAGGCCGACGAAGAACCCTTCGATCAGGTGGAAGAACCGCGCGATTTCGCTTTGATGGACCCCTCCGAGGAGGCCATCGAGGAAGAAACTCGCCTCGACAACGTCGACTTGCGAGGATTACCCATAGAGGAATCCGAGCGTCGCGCGAAATGGCGAGCGGTGCCACAGCGGATACGCATAGCGATCCGACGGCTACATCGCCAATTCGGCCATTGCCCTAAGAAGGTTCTAGTTAATCTCTTAAGGACCGCTAGAATCGATAAGTCGTATATAGAGGCGGCTCAATTTCATAGGTGCAATGAGTGCGAAGACGCTCAGCCTCGTAGAAACGCACACACCGTATCCATGCCGGAACGGTATTCCTTTAATCACGCCCTAGGTATTGATATCTTTGAATGCTTAGATGCACAAGGCACTAAGTACCAAGTTATGAATATGGTGTGTTTAGGAACGTGTTTTCAGCTTGCAGAGACCGTACGCGTAGGCGACGGGTTGCCTTCATCAGCCCGGTGCCTAGAGGCCATCCAACGTCGTTGGACCGCGTGGGCTGGTATACCGGCGATTATACGGTGTGACCGTGGGTTACATAATCGCGGGGTACTAGCGCAGTTCTGCGCGGCTCATGGTATCCAAGTACACCACGCGCCATTGGAAACACCCGAGTCGATTGGCCGAGTGGAACGCCACGGCGGAATCCTGAAAGCGATGACTAGAAAGGTAGTATCGCAAACACAGGCCGTAGGCGAAGTGGCATTACAGACAGTCTTGGATGAGTGTTGTCTCACCAAGAATAGCATGCTGAGACATGGAGGTTACTCCCCATCTCAGTGGGTACTCGGGAAGACACCGCGGGGACCTCCATCTCTAGTAGAGGAGGATAACACCGCCGATCTTGGATCGTTAAACGACCAAGTTGATCCCGAGAGTCGTTTTGCCCTAATCCATCAGGCTCGGACGGAAGCCAAGAAGGCTTTTGTCCATTTGGACACCTCGAAACGCGTGCAGCGTGCACTCCTCAGGAATGCGAAACCGCTGCCGTACACGTACTCGGTAGGAGACGTGGTTTGCTTTAGGCGGGATAAGACGGGTAAAACTGTTTGGTCTACCGCGTCTAGAGTAATCGGTTTTGAGGGTAGCCAGAATGAGAGCGTGTGGGTTTTATGCCAGAACGTGCCAGTTCTAGTGTCCGCACAGAATCTTAGGCCTGCGCAAGATGCCGAGGCACTTGCACACGCAGTTCTCCAAGGGGAACCCGTGCTGCCAGAAGAACTGGTGCGCGGACAGCAACACTTCGAGGATCTCAGAGATGCACCTGGTGGTGACGTCGATGATGAGGAGCCCGAAGAAGGACCTTCGGAAGGTACACCTCAAGAGGAAGTCGAAGAACCATCCTATGGTCTTCTGGACGGCCCAGGACCACTCTCATCAATCTTCGAGGATGAGGAGATGAATGAGCAACCAGAGCGACCGGAGAGAGGTAGATCTAGATCACCTCCACCAGCATCATCTTCGAGGTCCCGACGGGTCAGTACAGCTGAACCCGAGGCAGAAAGAACCCCTAATCCTAGCAGGAGAGGAAGCAGATCAGACCTCCTGGACGATCTGCCGGCTCCTATTAGGTCACGTTTTGAGGAACGTAGACACGAGGAGGAAGCAAACGTGAGTATTCGACAGAAACTCCGTGGCTTTTGGTCTAACCGGTTCTCTTCCAGAGAACAGGTTGAGCAGGAGCTCAAGGACCTCCCCGAGGCCTTGAAATACTGGGAATGCACCCCAGCAGTCCGCCTGCGGATCGATGGATCACGCGCTAAGGAATGGAAGAAATATGAGGATTTTCAAGCGGCAATTCCGCTGAAAGGAGCGCAGCTTAAGGAACTATTAGACGCCGGTCATACGCCGATACCATCTAAATGGGTCGACACTATTAAGAACTATCATGAACGTCTTAAGCCGGATTATGAACCTGAGTTCAAATCCAGACTGGTGTCCTGTGGAAATTTTGAAGATTCCACAGAGGTTCGCACGGACGCGCCAACCTCAGACCTCGAAACGCATGGCCTAGTATCAGCGTTCGCCGCATCCAATGGAGTCCCTGTAGAATCGTCAGATATTCGCAACGCCTACTTTCAGGCCGAGCCAATAGACAGGGTTGTACTTATGAGACAACCTGGCGGAGGACTTCCAGGAGTAGATCCGGAAGCGATGCTCCTGATCAGAGTACCGGTATACGGACTCTGCGATAGCGGCAGAGGATTTTGGAGGAAAGTCGACCGAGAAGCACGTGAAGTCGGCTTCCAGGTAAGCAGGATTTTCCCTGCATTTTACTTTTACCGCGCCGCCGGAAAAGTAGTCTGTGTCTTGACAACACATGTCGATGACTTTTTATGGGCATCGATAGGCAAGGGCGGAACTATCATAGATAAGCTCCTAAAGAAGTTCGAAGTAGGCCGCCGCGAGTCGGGAAGACTACGCTTCTGCGGTAAGCAATTCGACATATCTGGAAAGGACGTGTTAATCGACGTTACCGATAACACGAACAAGATCACCTACATTGATGTCAAGGCAGGAAGGAAACACTCGGATCTTATTGACCGAGGTGAAGAACGTCAACTACGTTCTGTAGTCGGCAGCCTTTCGTGGATTTCTAGGCAAGCTAGGCCAGATATTCTATACCGCGTATCGAAGCTTCAGAGCTCGATAAAAGGTGCAACTGTTAGCACTCTTCATGAGGCTAATAAAGTTCTAGAACTTGCCTTAAAGGGTCGCGACCTTAAGCTAAGATACAAAAATGGTGCCTTTGATTTCGAGAGCCTGGGCGTACTGACAGCCTCAGACGCTAGCTTTGCGGGTGAAAAGGGAGACCGATCACAACAAGGACGGATCCATTTTCTCGCTCCAGCTGCCCAGCTTCGCGATCCAAATTGTAGTCGCTACGACACAATGATCGTGTCGTTCTCATCCACCACAATCAAAAGAGTATGCAGAGCAACTCTTCAGGTTGAGACTTACGCACTCCAAAGTGCCCAAGAGGCAGGGGATCGCATAAGAGCAGCCCTAGCCGAAATCTACGGATTCGGTAGTAGTGGTCCCGATTGGGAACTTCGTGCGAGAACACAGGTTCCGCACATAGCGCTGACGGACTGCCGCAGCTTAGCCGATCACCTCAACACGGAGGCTCCGTCCCGTGTGCAAGACAAACGATTGCAAATCGAGCTTAGCGCTCTTCGCCAGTCTATCTTTACAGAAGACGGCAAGCGCACGGTTGAGGCCTACCCAGCGGGTGGAGATAGAGTGGACTGGGTCGATACAGCCACTCAAGCCGCTGATTGTTTCACAAAGTCCATGAAACCGGATTTCATCATAAAGGTGATTGAATCTGGTGAGTACAGTATTAGTCGAGCTAAGCTGTAGACGTAGATTGCAGACGCTACAATCATGGGCATACGTTGTATGTACCATAGTAGCTGAGTCAGTGCTAGGGTAGCATGCAGACACCACTTCCGGAGGACAATGCCTATTGTACCTCAATTTAGATTTTCCTCGATGTCATGGCATGAGAACAGGTTGAGTGTGAATGCACCCTCTGTTGTACATGTACAGGAAGCCATGGCCATGACATGCATGTGTTAACTGTATATATTTCCCGCTGCCGTTAGGGCCCTTGAGTCATATTCAGATAGCTTCGCAGTCGGCGAAAAGATCCGCCAGTTTTCTCAAACATGCTTAAATCCTCAGCGACATCATTTCACTGGAGCTTGGCAGGAAGTGGTTCCGAACCTGTCTCAATGACGTTGTCTACAGAAGGCCAGTCTCTACATCCGGGTCCATGTGCCCATCTGGTGTATTCTGAGCCCGCAGAGGCTGTTCTGGCCTCCCGCGTTGAAGATGTAGAATTACACTTTGGTTTCGGGAGTTGGGATGTAGGGCTGAAGGATTCAGGGAAATTTTTGGCTTTGGAGTTCTGGATTTCTGGCCACATAGTTGTTATTTTTAAGCTGGGTTCACAGGGCTCGGGTGTCTCACAGGCTAGTAGGGTCGCGAAAGGATTCACTTGGGGAGTAGAACGTGCAGTACAATGATGACGATGATGACGATGGCGACGACGGAGGAGATGACTACGTTGTTGTTGATGATGGCAGTCAAGATTCAAGATAGGCACAGATTGTCAGTTGTTGTAGCGTCCATCTGGTTTAGAGCTTCGTAAGTCCCTAAACCCTAAACCCTAAACGCGCAAGGGCTTGCTGTTCCCGAAGTCAGGGTTCGGGCTGCTAAACAGAGGGGCCTTCATAATTACCTATGCCATGTGTGGGGCTTCCTTGTTGCAATTATAGTAGAATATACCCCCCAAACTCTATTCTTACTAGGACCTAGAGTGGGCCCGTATTCCCTTTTTAAGGGTTCAGGTTCCCTTATAAGCCCCTTTAAACCAAAAAGGGCACCCTTTTTATTCCTAGGTTACTCTTGGGTCTGGCTTATGATTAAGGCCCCTATAGTAATTAATCTGAAGCAGACGAAGTGGGGACGGTTTGTAGATGGAGACCGACCTCTTGCAGCATGCTGCTCAATTCCTTGTGTGGTCTTGGGATCCTCTCTAAAACCACCCGATACCAAAAAGGGAACCCTCTTTGTTCCTAAGCTGCAGGGGATTCAAGCTACTTGTCTGTGCGACTGTATAAATCGAGTCACTTGGGTAGTTCTCCAAATTAGGGCCCCTTTCTAGGTCCAACTTTATAAGGGCACTGAAGGGGACCCCAATTTGGAGAACTAACCCTGCTAGAAACCTTATAGAACCCTTAAATCCTTCAAGATCCCTTCAAGGACCCCGTTCGAAGAAGGGACCCGAATTTAGAGAACGAGCCGCCAAGCCGACACTGAGATTCCAGAAGGTTTGATGAGTCCTAAATTCTCGCACTCCCGGGATCTTCTCCTAAGACTCCATTCGCCCATAAGTGTGCCTTTAAGGGGTTCCTTTAAAAGGATCCTTTTAAGGGTTCTGGAAGGGTGCCATAAGGGTGTAGGGGTGAAGGAGCTTAAGGCTTCATGCAACCATACAGTATACTGATTTAAAGTACCCGTATAGGAACCCTATCGAGGCCCAAGCATGCATATATATATATATATATATATATGCTTACGCCCCCCCCCATGATCCATACTATGCTTGCTTTTGGTAAGCAGTGGATCATGGGAGGTGGGCAGCTTCGGATGCTGAAACACTGCCAGGCTCGAAAATCACCAAAATTCCTGAAGCCTGAAGTGCGAAAACACTGGCAGGGATCAAAAATCCCCAAAATCCCCAAAATGTGAGAAACTATGGCCCCGCACTCTGCATAGTTGCCAGGATTTTGGGAATTTTGGTGATTTTTGATCCCTGCCAGTGTTTTCGCATTTCAG
The DNA here is from genome assembly GCA_905221615.1 of Symbiodinium sp. CCMP2592. Classification (NCBI taxonomy): domain Eukaryota; class Dinophyceae; order Suessiales; family Symbiodiniaceae; genus Symbiodinium; species Symbiodinium sp. CCMP2592. Next base: position 321,620 of record CAJNDT010005557.1, on the reverse strand, counting down.
GCTTTACAAATTTTGGTGATTTTCGAGCCTGGCGGCATTTCGTCAACGTCGGATGCTAAAACACTGCCAGGCTCGAAAATCCCCAAAATTCCTGAAGCCTGAAGTGCGAAAACACTGGCAGGGATGAAAAATCCCCAAAATCCCCAAAATGTGAGAGACTATGGCCCTGCACTCCGCATAGTTGCCAGGATTTTGGTAATTTTGGGGATTTTTGATCCCTGCCAGTGCTTTCGCATTTCAGGCTTTACAAATTTTGGTGATTTTCGAGCCTGGCAGCATTTCGTCAACGTCGGATGCTAAAACATTGCCAGGCTCGAAAACCCCCAAAGTTTTGCAAAACTAAACACCCATGGTCCCATAGATGCCACGATTTTGGGAATTTTGGGGATTTTTGATCTCTGCCGATGTTTTCGCATTTCAGGCTTTACAAATTTTGGGGATTTTCAAGCCAGGCGGCATTTGCTAACCTTGGATGCTGTGTTCCTATTATGTCTATGTTTGTCACGTGTATACACATGGCATATGCTTTGTTTTAATGCCATGTCAAGATGTGGTATGTTCCACGACATCTCCGTTGCAGTTCTCTCCCGAGTGAAAGTCATCGTTTGTGTCCCTCTTTTCCTCTTTTCCAGCATGATCCGCGACGGGGGTGACATATCCTTGCAAGATGCTCTCGATGCCACCAATTCTTTGAGATATTGTATCAAAGCACACCACACCCGACGACAATTTGTAAAGTAAAACATTTGCAGTAGATATACAACATATACTGTGACATGCCATGTACTGAGGACGCATGCGCCCGACGCGCGGCACATGAGTTACGTGATAGTTTTGTGGAAGTATCGGTATTGGGATGAGTACTGTTCTTAATAATATTAGTACTACATAGTGTTTGCTGTAATAGTATACATGTCAGTATTAGTAAACATAAATTAGTGTCAGTGCTCATGCTCGTGTTAGAGTTAGCGCTAGTGCCAGTGTCAATGTCAGTAGTACAGCACCACTGCTAGTATCAGTGTCAGTCTTAATGTTGGGTTTAACCGCAGCTTATATTCGCAGAAGTGCTAGTATTAGTATCAATACTAGAACTAGTTTTGATATGTTAGTATATTGATAGTTTCGTATAGTAGCAGACTAGTATATCAAAATATTATTAATGCATTCGAACAGTAACATATTTGTATACTTGTATACTTGTATATTTGATATGTTAGTACAACTGGTGCACGAGTACACTAGTATATTGGTGTATTAGTTTACTAGTATGTGTGCTATACTCATGTATTGTCTAGTCATATTTACAAGTATATCAGTATGTTGGCATATTAGTCTACTAATTTGTCATGTCGGTATACTTGCATGTTGCAGTAGTCGTATATTAGTATACTCGCATATTAGTATAGTATATTCATACATTAACGGGAAGTATATTATTACATTGGCATATGGGTATATGTTTATGCCAAAACATTAGTACATGAATGCACTAATGTATATATCTGTATCTTAAGATAGTGGTATGTATTTTTATGTACATTAGTATATGCAGGTGTCTATTAGTAAAAAGATTAGTATTCATATCAATACGAATATACTATTGGTATTCGTAGGAGTTTTAATGTTGATATTAGAACTAAGACTATTCATAGTTGTATTAGCCATAATATAAGTGTTCATGCTGGTAATAGTACTGGCATTCATGAATATTCAACAGATTATCAATATCCGTATCAGTGTTGGTGATAGCATTATTGTTAACACCACAAGAGATTATGTATTCGTACTCGTAGGAGTATCAATACTATTGCAAATATTGATGTTAGTATCAATATTGTGATAAGTATTAGTAGTAGTATTAGCGTTAGTACTATAATATTATGAACACACTTGAAGTATGTGCCACGCTTTCCAGGCAATCAGGCAATGACCAGGAAGATTCGAAGCTGCCAGTTTGAGTATTGGCATCGGCACCAAAACATGGCAACAGTGACAGGCAACATGTTGAAGTTTTTGCACAACCACCGGTGATGCCTTCTGAAACATGGAGTGCCAGGTTTTGGATGGAAGAGCGGAGCCCGAAAGTGAAATCAGAATCCGTTTCGGGTTTCGTGGGGATATAACATGTGAGAACAAATTACAACATGTAGAGCTAAGTAGATGCTAGGTGCAGAAAATACCGCAAATACCGATGATTTTGTATGTAGGTGAAGTCATGTAGAAATCGAAGCATGAGCAGCAGGAGGTAGAAAAAACAATGGTATGGATCATGGGGGGGGGGGCGTGACCATATATATATATATATATATATATCGGCACATGGACCCTTAGACCCTAAACCCCTACAGAACCCTTAAAGGAACCCATGGGCCCTTACAGCCTAAACCCCTCTAGAACCCCTTAAGAGGAACCCTGAGTACATACGATGTGGGTGCATGGATCCTGAGGTTCCTTACACTTTCATATTCCGGACCGTTGCAACTCCACACTTTGGCTAACCTGCCCTGAGAATCCCTGGACCTAAACAGGGGCCCTAAACAGGGGTCTCCTTTAAGGGTATCATAAGGGCACCTTTAAAGGGATCTATAAGGGATCCATAAGGGTTTAGGGTATAAGGGTCCATGTACCTAAATAGTATATTCATTGGCCTTAAAGTACTCCCTATATAGTAGGTACATTGGGCCCAAAGTATATGCTATATAGGTACAGGGAAATTTTAGGGCTGGTCAATACAACCTGAATATGAAACCTTTGTCCTTTATTAGGGCTCTGTATATTTGGAACCTTACTCTTTTGGGGTTATAAGGCCAGGGTTTCTCAATCAGGTTCCCACATTAAGGTCTTTTCCACAGAGAAGCAAGGTCACAAGAACAGGGAAGGACAATGGGGGTACTAAACCCGAAACCCTAAAACCCCATAGCAGCCCCTTAAAGGTACCCTTGTCGATTCCCTTGAAGGAACCCCAGGATTTATATCATCAACAGTACGGTATATGGGGCTCTTTGCTATTCCACCCAGTAGTAGCAGCACTCCGTTGGAGTTCGTTACAATGGTCGCGCCCTACCCAAAGGCTCCAAAGTAGTTCCTTTTGGGGATTACCTTATAGGGCTCTAAATATGAACCCCAAAAAGGAACTACTATGGAGCCTCTACGTAAACCCTGGACCCTGCCCTCAACCCTAAGCCACAAGTTTGTACCAGTATGTTGTAAGAAGCTTGAGCGATCCATGCAGCGCCAGGCTTGGCGAAGGAGCAGAGGACCGCCTCTATAGCCAGAGTTTGGATGACTTCGACGCGTCAAACTTCCAAGGGGTGTTGGGCTTTACCCCAAGGGTCCAAAGGACAGGTACTTGGTTTAGAAAATATAGTAGTTATGTAGGTTAATTAATATTTGGGAGAGTACATGACTATTAGGTACTTGGACCCTTAGGGTAAGAGCTCGACATGGCAACGCCCTCAGCCGAGCCTTACCCTATTCTCTAACCGCTTGACCCCCTAAAACTAGGGGTACCTTATTTTGGGGTCTTTATAATAGGGATCCCACTCTTTAGGGTACCCTATTAGGGTCCCCTACCTATACCCAATTTTTTGGGTTTTGGCGTGCAGGCTCATCTCAATAGTCATGGTTAAAGCCCGCATAGAGTCTCCTGCAGTATGACTGAGGGGTAAAGGTGTTCAGGGTCCAGGGAGGGTTCCGGGGGTTTACCGGGTTTGGAGGAGGGTCCTCCTGCTTTGGGCTTTTCAGTCTTTCATAAAGGAACATGTGGCAGTGTCCTTTAAAGGGCTCTATCAGGGTTACTATCAGAAAACTCTGCATCTCCCGTGTAAATAGCGTAGTTTAGTATCTGAGGCCTGGAATCCAGATGCAAAGTCGCAGAAGCCACGTGAAGCTACCTATAAAGGGCCCCAAAGCCCTATTCTAATTGCAGTAGAAGCCCAAAAGTTGGAAACCCAATAGCCTCAATCTTTAAGAGCAATGTAAAGGGAATCCCAGCTCCATTTGGCCTTAATCCGGTTTCCAACTTTATGGGGTTTACTGTACTAAGGCCCCTATATTGGGTCTCCCAGTGGGCCCTGGTTCCCCTCTTTGTGGTACTTACCCGATCCCCAAAAGGCAGCTCTTCTTTTCGTAGGTTACGTGGGATCCTAGGTGATGATAGTGATCTGATAGTGATTATCATGAGACGTTGCATGATCAAGGCTGCCGGAGAAAGCGGAAGCACATCGTCACAGAGGAGGCGCGAGCTGCATGCAAGGCTGCTTCGTCAAGGGCCGAGGCATCAAACGGAAAGTGCATCCCCAAAGGGTCCAAGTATCATTCTGGTATATACTTAGACCCCCAAAATACCCTATAAGTATACACCAGAATGATACTTGGACCCTTTGGGTTCGACAACATGGAGGAGAAGCAGGAGAAGCAGCTCGAGTACACAGAACTCTTCCAGGCATTTCTCAAGCTGTTGGGGACACCTGACAAGCCCTACATGGTTGTTTAGGTTCCAAGGGCCTGCTAACATACATCTGGCTTCACACTTCACGGAGACCAGAAACAACCTAACCCCGAAACCACAATATGTTCGGAACCTTAACCGACCACCTTCCACAGCAAGCTCCTCAAACGTGACCAATGCTTTTCAAGCCCAAACCCTCAAACCTAAACCCCAAGCCCTAAACCCTCATTGAGGAGCTAGGCTGTCTTCCAATCATAACTACGGTAATATGCTGCCAGTGACTTAACTTAATCGATACTGACTCACTGCCCTACGAAGCCCTAAACCCTAACAGATCCCGTAAGGGCCCCGTGTAGCGACCCTTAAGGACCCTACAGAATATGTTTTGCCCCAAGGCTTCCTGTACCTGTATCATATATATATATATATGCATGTATGTACATGTATATATGTTCATATACATATATGTCTATAAATATTTGAGAGATTTTAAGAGAGAGAGACAGAGAGAGAGAGAGAGAGAGAGATTGTATTTGGGCCTTCTGGTACCTATATCGGGACCCCTTTCAGGTTTAAGTCTGCACTATGTAGGTACCTAGAGCCGTAGGGTTATGATAGCCCAACCTGAACCCTAAAGCCTGGGCCTAAACCCGAAACCCTAATCCCGTATAGGACATGGACATGGCGATGTGCCTGAAGCAGCATGGGCCCATCTTTGTCGAAGCTCTGGGCAAACCCAAGGAACGATCTTGCCTTCTGAGGGTTCCCTCCAGGGTTCCTTCAAAGGTACCTTTAAGGGTATATCCTTTAGGAGGGTTGACCTGTGGGGTATAGATTTAGGAAGTTGAGCATTAGGGGTTAGCTGGGGCATACAAGGCGTGCTCTCACATCTGACATGCAACGGAGGTGTTATTGGAGGCTCGTGTGATACAGCGGTTTCTGCTAACCTGTCTTCGGAAGACTGTTGTTTGAAGGCTCATTGGTACACGCAATCGCTTAGAGGACAAGGATAGATGCGATGCCGTCGCGTCCAACATTATTGCTTTTAACGCCTCCAAGGCTTAAGCCGATACACAGACTCTTCCAAAACAACAGAAAGCTGACAGGGAGCAGTCGTCCCCAGAATGATCACTGTTTCGGGGGTTTATAGTCTCATATTCTCAACCACCAAGACAGCCTATTCTCCACATCTTCAAGCCCCACGCCCTAGATCTTCGAGCCCTAGGCACACCTTGAAACCTCTAAGCCCTAAAGCACCGTAATAAAGCCCTAAACTTGAGCTAAGTCCTAAACCCTAAACTTACCCTAGTCCCTACACTGTAACTTACCCCAACCCCTTTTTGACTTCATCGGAGGCCCTCAGGGCGATGCCAGGGCTTGTCGGTGCAAAGGTGTTGGGTTTAGGGTCTGGGGGTTCAGGGGTTTAGGGGTTTAGTTTGGAGGCTTTGGGCAGGGACGTCTCCGAAACCTCGCGAGTTTTAGGCCAGGGTTGCTATCACGTTTCCCCTCAGGGTTTCGTAAGGTGGGCGTGAGCTTTGAGGTTTAAGGTAAGTTTGGAGGTATCGGGGTTTCGGGTGCGATTTCATCAGAAGCGTTCTCTTTACTCCTAGAGGCTGCAGAGCTACGATCCTCAGCTATTGCAGCAACAAGGGGCCCTGATGTAGAAGAGGCTAGCCAATAGGAGAATAAGGGGCTCTTTTACAAGGACCCCTCAAAAAGATGAGGAACACCTGATCTTAAACCCTAAACCCTAAACCCTAAACCGTTTAAGACCGGGGAGGAGATCAACAGTGCCAGCATGCTTGCGGTCAAGTCTGGCGGTCGTGGTGCGGAGATGCCACTTGTTTGGCATGTGCTTTATTTAAGGCAACCAAGACCATTCCTTTTACAGGGATGTGCCGTGTGGTAACTTAAGACTTTAAGACTTGGTCCATATGTCTACGATGTCAACAGGGTTCCGATTTGGCTATCGTCACTCAATAGCTGAGTTGGCAATACTCAACACGTACCCAGAGACATCCGTTATGGCAAGGCCCTGAATTGCGCACGCTGAGCTTGCCTCGCCAGACACCTCGGTGAGAATGCCATAAGTATCCCAGAGGATCCATATACACTACTATTGTGGAATCAGGTCCCCAAAGACCATCCTCATTATGGTTTTAGGGGATCTAATTCCATAATAGTAGTGTATATGGACCCTCTGGGTATGTTTGATGAGATGCTGTTGGAATCTCTACACGAAAAGCCGCCGAGCTCAGATCAGGTTCGGGGCCTCCGGTGGAGAGGTTGGGTTTTAGGGTTCGGAGCTTGTGGTGCAGACTTCATGGCTTAGAGTTCAGAGTTTGGTGTTCACGGTTTAGGGTTGAAGGGGAGGGCCTATGCTTTTGAGAGCCCAATCCCTAAGGCTCCATGTACCCTTATAGTAGATACTTAGGCCTTAAAGTACCCACATAGGGACCACTTTAAGGCCTAAGTATCTGCGACTATAAGGGTACATGGAGCCTTTGGGAATGCCATGCTGCAGGCTGCAAGTGGCGAAGGTCTGTACACTCATGATACATCCGATCCCGGCAGAGGAGATGTATGAGGCGGGTGTCTTGGGGTCCGAGAGATATTAATATTTTTAGTAATAATAACAATATTAGTAGCAATAGTAACAATAATAAAATATTCATATCAATAGTAATAGTAATACTAGTATTAATAGTAATAGTAATTTCCTATTGAGATATGGATTTTGCGTACAACAACGGCGAGCACAGCAAACACAACAACAACGACGACAATCACGACCATGACCACGACCACAACAACCACGCCTACCATCACGACAACATCAGTATCTACAGCAGATGCAGCAACGGCATCAGCAGCATCAACAGCAGCAGCAGCAGCAGAAGCAGCAGCAGCAGCAGCAGCAGCCACAGCAGCAACAGTGGCGTCAACGAGAACAGCAACATCGGCAACAACGACGATAACGACAACGACAGCCGCAGTCGTTATTCATTTTGTCATATTATAACCTGTATATATATACACATAAATATATATATACACACATATATATATATATGTATGTATCATACAGAGATATGCAAACGCATACTCTCATTCTTGTGTTTAACTTGCTTCATCTAGATACTTGTGCTTGGAGTGGTTTGGAAATGGTGCCATTCGGCAGAAGTTGTCATTGCAGACTTCTGCTCCTTCCTTGCAAGCTTTTTCAATTAGAGCAGGTGGTCTTAAAGGGAACTCCAGAAAGTTGGAATATGGAATAATGGCAGGATCCCCTATAATGTACCTTAAAGGGAGTATGATAATGATATTCCAACTTTCTGGCTTCTACTGTAACCTTAAACCTACACCGTGAAACCCTGTAAACCCTAAACCGTAAGTTCACCGTTTACAGAATGTTGTCGTCTCCAAGCCGGATGCAGGCTCGCATCTTGAATCTTTCAGCCCAGAGCGCTGAGAAAGGAGTCAGGGTTTAGGGTTTGAATTTCGTTGCTTGTTTTCCTCCAGCTTTCGCCAGTTTATCGGCATTACTCAGGACCTTGAAACCGAGACAAGCAGACATAGATTGGCTTTGGCTTGAAAGTGGAACTTTTATAGACCCGTGTAAGGCTCGCAAACCCTAAACCCTAAACCCTAAATTTTTCGAAAAGGAGCCCTTAAAAAATAAACGTAAACCCTAAACCCTAACAGACCCTCCCCCCTGAAGGTTTTCCCGGAGCTGCTGCGTCTCGTCCGAGCTGACGAGGCGGCGAGCGAGAAAAGTCTCTGCGACTGGCCGCAGGCGGGGTTAGACGGTGGCCTCTGTGTTTTAAACGTTTAGGGTTTAGGGTTTAGGGGGCACTGGAGGACCCGCCTCCAAAATCCCTTAATTAAGGAATTTACCTTAAATCATATTATGGATCCTACTATACTTTAAGGTATATTCATTAATTAAGGGGTTTTGGAGGCTCTGGGTCTGTGTTTTAAACAGGACACTGTAAGTGTTTTCAAAGAGGGTCCGACAAAGGATTTATGGTGATGTACAAGCATTGTCTGAAGCTTGTAGGGTTTGGGCATTTCGGGCCAATTCGCCTGTCGAATTCAGGGCTAGAGCTCACCCGGTGCCACGATATTTGTCTATGCGTCGCTCGCTCTCTTTTTTTTTGTGTTGTTCTGTGAAAGCGAGCTCTGAAGAGCCTGATGATCAGTAGTGTTTGCACTGCTGGTGTGGATGCGGCTGGCCGACTGCACTGTTGGCTCAAGCCAAGCGAGAAAAAGGCGTGAACCTTTTCAGATGCATTCGGCTGCTATCTTTTCAGATTGGCAGCGGAGCCGAGAGCTCCTTTCAGGGACCTTAGGGTGCCAACTTCATACTCACTTTGAGGGCTTGACTTTAGGTCCTAGCCTTGCTCCGGCTGACCGCGATGGCACTGCTGGAGAGCCTAACATGGCAGAAGTTCATGGAAGTTTCCGAGAGCGAATCTACTGAAGGCAAGTACGGAATCCCACGTTACGATGGTTCCGTCCACCAGCTCCAAGAGTACAGCTTTCGTGTGAAGATGAAGGAGCTGAAAGAAAAGAACCTGGACGAGAGCGAGCGCAAGAAACTTGGGCCGCTGGGCTTGCGGCTCATAGAAGGCCTTCGGGGGCCTGCCCTGCACATAGCGCAGAGCATGGATATGGAAACGCTGGCGTCGTCGAAGGGGCCCGGCTTGCTTGTTCAGCAGCTTATGAACTCGCTTCGGCCCCGTCGTCAGCAGGAAGCCCGCGAGTTGTACATGGCAGGCGCCCGCGAGAACGGCATCCTCTCGAGGCAATTCGGGGAACCCATGTCGGTCTACGTCCTCAGGAGGAAGACCTGGTGGGGGATGCTTTCGGATTTGGATGATGAGATAAAACTCCCCGACGTTATCCTCGCCGAACAGATCCTCACTAACTCCCGCATCAGTGAAGACCATATGCTCATGGTGAGGACCACCCTGAACCAGAAGATCACCGTCCAGGGCGTTTGCAACGAGCTGCTCAACCAGCATGGGCAGGCGCATGTGAAAGAAAAGAGGCAGCCGAGCTCCTGGAGGCAGTTTCCCAAAGGTTTCGGAGGCAAGCCGTCTTCCAAGCGCAAGGGCAAGCACGGCCACGGGTACTTCGTTGAGGACTACCCGGACGAGTCGGCCGAGGAGACCTACTACGGCTACTCCGAGAACACCGGCTGGGACGCTGCCAGTCAAAGCCTGGGAGGCTACGAGGATGATTTCGGCCAGCCGGCCGAGACCTACTTGTCGGAATATGAGGCAGCTGATGCCGACGACCCGGTTCTCCAGGCCTTCTCCGTGATGGCTTCTGAGGGTCTCGACGAGACGGCCGACCAGGAGACGGCGGAGTATGCAGCAGAGGTGCTTCAGATAGAGAGCGAGGCCTATTTTCTACGACAGCAAGCACACGGAAAAGGCCACTCCGGCTTCTCTGGTGGATCGCCGGGGAAGCGCTACGAGGTCAGAGGCGAGCTGTCCATCGAAGAGAGAAAAGCCAGAGTCTCGGCTTTGAAAGCCAAGACCAGCTGCCGCCGATGCGGGCAACGAGGGCACTGGGCCAACGACCCACAGTGTCCCAAGGGCTCTGGGAAGTCGCCGCCACGGAAAGGAGCACCCTCTTCTTCCTCGACTTCCTCGGGCAAGGGCGGCAGGGCAAAAAGCGCGGGCCGTTCCACGACCAAAGCCAGGCCGGTGTACTTCCCAGAGGGTCCAAAGGTATCCTTATAAGTGGCTTTTGCGTGCAAGGTCTACAATATCGACATAGACGGGCCTAATACCATCCACAGGGAGGTATCACCATATCTATATATGTACGTGTGTAGATACCTAGATCTATATGATTCCAAAGCATGAAATCCAAAGGAAGAAACACTCTGAATGTGCATATACATGATCTGAAATCTCCTATCGTCGAATAGCCCGACCGCAAAAGACAACACCCATGCAACCCTCCCCAGCGCCTCAGCACCACCACTTGATTTTTTTTAGGGTTAGGCTTTATTAAAGTCGTGAGGTTCTTTAGGTCAGTGGGTTTCGGCTAGTGATTGCAATGATTTTTTTGGGTGGGAGCTTTGATCTTTAGGGTTGAGGCTTTGGCTTTCTTTGCTCAGAGTTTTGTGCTTTATCTTGTGTGGGCTATGATTAAGATTGTGGCTTTCATTTCGGCGGGCAAGGGTTTCGACAGCTTTGGGTGTAAGGCTTCAGGGTTAAGGTTCAGGGTTATATCACACGGTGTAACTCCCCATCTTCGTAGCACGATCGTATTTCTCCGGCTCGCGCTTGCTGTCGTTGCACATCGTAAATTACGGCATGTTCGGAAACCTCAGATACAGCTCACGATTTCCGAGTTTCAATCTACTAGCTGTATATCTGTGCAGATAAGTCACTGGCCATAAACTCGCTTCAGAAACGATATCTCCAGGCTGCCGCGATGGCACATTTTAGCAATGCGTCCCAAAAACTGCATGTACTCTGGTCCGAATCGAATGAACATATTTGTTGTATGCAGAGCCCGCCTTTGCAAGTTCCCATGTAACTCTCATCTCTGAACGTATGGTGGTACTTGGGGTTTTGGCCTGAGATGCAAGGTACAACTATGCAGGTGACCAGCAGGTGGTACCGATTAACCTGAAATTCGGGATACTACGGTGAATCCACGAAATTCTTATTAACTTATCCGAGCTGCCATCCAAAACCGCAATATGGGTAACTTCTTGGAAGGCCTCAGATGAAACCAGCACACACAACTTGCACATGCACATTGACAAAACACCAGCCGTGGTACCGGTGATTATTGCCAGCAAGCAGCATGCAACTTTGGTTTCAGTGGCCAAAGCCGTTCATGTTTGCTTGCACATGTAGCCGCCAGATTGGCATATGCCATGCATGCAGCATCCTTGGCTGGAGATAAAACAAAAATTGATGAATATCATGTCCCTGAGATTTTGCAATTGTCGACAAGGCACACAGGCCTCCGACAATCCGGCTTTCTCGGCCGGCCCCAGGAAACGATCGTACTTCTCCATCCGCTGGAAGTATTCGTTCACCCAATACCTCATGAGTATATAGCCTATACCCAGTCGGGTCTTACAAGTACACAGTACTACGATACAGCTGGCCAGACACCATATAACTACACTGAAGTAGTATACATGCTAGATGAAATTCCAATTTTGTTTGTAACATCCCAAGCTCAAGATCTCGAAACCAAAACCGCACTACAATTCACAGCAGTATGAGTGCAGTCAAAGCACACAGCTTTCACCATTTCCTTGAACTCTGCATTCTTGCAAGCATCATTGCTGCCATATAAGGATATCATTCGATCCGACAGCCATCCAGTCACCACACGTGCCTAAGCCACAGAGTTGACCGACACGACCAAGTCGATAGGACCACCTAATACATGTATATTATAATAGTCAGGCAAGAGTCGTTGTACGCCTTCATGCTCATCTCGGCATAGCCAGTGGCCATATCACGTAAGTTCTTCGCCCGGAACTCCGGCTGTGAATGCCTAGCTATATAGGCTGAGCATGTTTTATTATGAAATCTAGGCTGTTAAAAAAATACAAAGCATACATGGGTACATAGATTTAACTATTATACTTTAATTCAGGTGGCAGGGGTGGGGAGGATTGAATGTGAACCACGATACTCGATCCGCTTCTCGCGTGCCCACTGAACGAAGTCCGTAAAGCAAACCGCCAGCCGAACATTCAACTTGTCCTTGGCCAGTGTTCCCGGAGGCGACGGCCACACATCCTGAGTGGATAGAACTAGAGATTATAGATTTAGCTGGCATATAATATGATATATAATATATGTATAGACTAGAAGTCGATCGCGATTAATTCTATCCATCGATATAAAGGGCCATGCAACTGCAGATACGGTGAAAAATCAAAAGCTTCAATCTTGTACCACCCAGAATCCTCGTGATGCTGCATCACACTTATGAGTACGGAGGCCACAACCCAATGGCATATGCCAAGATTAATCGTGTGCATGGTGCACCATCGGAGGCATGACTGGTCGAAGCCACGGATTTTCAGCAAATGGCCTTAAGCTTGGTTGCACATTGCACATCGTGCCGAAAATATTCTAAGATAATAATACAGGATCTGTTTTTTTGCCACATACCAGCAAAAAGTGCGATTCAATACTAGTCACATCTTTCACCTTCACAGTCAGGTTTGCACTGTGAGACAAACTCGTCCCAAGAGCGCCGTGGCTCATAAAACAGTTGACTTGGAAATTTCAAGTAGGTGCTATCGGTTGTCTTACAAAGGTGGCACAAGCATTTGCTGTTCCAGCCTGTGCTCAAGTGTAGCAGCTCCTTACTTGATATGATGAGGTGTGGTATTAAATATGCTTAGGGCTATGGTTTTTAGGGTGTAGGGCTATAGCTATAGACTTAATCGGGTAACAGTTTATAGGGTTCAAGGCCAAGTACAACTTAAAAAACGGAACTATATTATTCCTATTATAATTAGTTACTTGATTTTGACATAAGGTCCTTCATCATCTTCCAGTCCCCACGCACCTCACTGAAGTAACATGGTGGAAAAGTTTGGTAGGAGTCAAAGGATGCCTCATGCACATCCTCGGGCTTTGCAACATTTGCAACGAATCCAGCTTCAGGACAAATGCCCAGGTAGCACAGGTTGAAGCTGGCAGCAATGTCAGCTCTGCGATCGATCGACTATAGACACCACCACAGAACCCCTCGTTAGCTAGCTATCTAGCTTGATACTAAATGCCGAGCTCGAGTATTCCAGCAGCCAGGTCACTGCACGCAGGTAGGGCTGCAGGGTGTTGAAGCCAGTGCTCAAAGCCTCGAGTTGTCGTTGCACAGCATAGGGTGACTAGCTTCAATATAAAAAAGCGTAGCCTAGTATACTAATAAATCCAGCTCGATCATGAAGTTCATGAATGCCTGATCATGGATCATAAACTTCTTTGTTTCGTGCAGGCTAGTGACACATCTCAGCACAAACAGAGGGAAGCGGTCTTGCACATCACCATCGAGCAGGAAGTTGAAGGAAAACACAATCAGTTTCTCGCCGCTTTCACTGTAACGACAATCATCGCAGTGTATGCCCAATGGCAACATGTGGCGCTGGGCAGCCCTGGGCCACTGGATGCTGCTCGATTCATGAGCTTTGAAGTGTTCCCAGAAGCTCTCCACCTCTTTTTTGGGACTCAAGCCCCCCAGTCGACCCACCGTATGCAGTCGAAAGATCACATCGTGTGGGAGCACTAGTGGCATGGACCTAGGCAGAAAAATGAGAACAAAACATGGGTCTATACTCGTTACTGGGTTCTTTAGTTGATCAGGGCCTAGGGCTTAATGACAATATGCAGATCCAAGTGTCCGCTGCAGGATCTTTACGACCCCATTCACACGTACCCGTACAGGCACTTGCACATAGTGGATCGGCACCTGAATCTGCACATATATTCATAGGCTGATCAGGTATCGTATGCAAGTACCAAGCCTCGACACGATTCGGCATGCCCCGACGCAGAACATCCCGTTCGATATTCGAAGTATATGTACCCTCCATTCCGGCAGTCGCCAAGGCATTCAGCTGGGCATCAGGAAGGATATCATTTGCCGCGAAGTCCTGCAATTACTTATTCTGGGGTCTACAGCATGGGGTCTCGGGCCCGGGGTTTGTGCACATCGTAATTAATGCAGTCGTCCTGTATTGCTGCATGGGCCACACGCTGGGCCGAAGTATAGCTGATGTCCTGCAGATTGATCTTTGGGTTTACAGGTTTAGGGCCTTAGGCCTTATAAGGGTTCAGGGACCTTTGGGTTTCAGGGTTGAGGTTCCCAGGGCTTTGAATTCAATGGTTTTGGGGTTTAAGGCTTAAGGGTTAGGGCGAGGGGGTTTAGGAGTCAGGATCTTTAGGTTTAAGGGTTTAGGGACTTCGGGTGAAATATTATCAGGATCTTTAGGCTTGAAGGTTCAGGGCCTTCGGGATTAAATTTTAAAGACATGAGGTTGAGGTCGAGAAGAGATGTCATGCTGGCATTAAAGAAGTTGATAGCTTCGGGTTTAAAGGTTTCAAAACAAGGTTTGGATATTTCATTTCGGGTGGACGGCTTTGGGGTTATCCTGAAAAGCTTGCAAAGCATCCAGCACCTACTCCCAACACCCACAATCCCAAGCACCAAACAAACCGAAAGCACTGGGACCGGAACCTTAATCGGAACTTCTTACCCCAAATGTCTGTCCCCAGCCGAGATCATCGAATGCAAATGCTGGCATAGCGCACCACGCCGGTGAAGGCCATCTGCGTGGAGCAGCATATTATAAGTTCACGGGATTGTGGATTGCAAAGCTGGGCACATACAAGCGCTAGCACAATTGGAGATTTTGTCGGTGAGGGCATCGCAGCTTCAGAGCTTCAGCTGATCATGATTCCCCCATGCTAAAGGCTTTTCTGCCCAAATTGGCAAGATCAAACACCAGGCTGCACTAAAACTGGGATAGCCACGAGCTAAGGTCAATCACCGACTGTTCTACCAGCTAGGTAGATCTGGAAGCTATGTACTCGATGATCAGTACTCAGGGCCGAGCCTAGATTGGGGAGGGTTTCGGTTTAGTAGTACATACACACATAATAGGACACTATTCTATAGCACACATAACTGGGGCAGTCGGATACATGACCGGATGGCTTCACATCAGCACATGTGATATCTCACACGTGTTCATTGCTAGTGCAATCCGCATCCCAAAAGTCAACGAGTGGCCCCATGCACTCTTCAGGCAGTTTTGCCCTTTGACTTCTTCGAGCCACCATTCTTGCCAGCCTTGTTGGGGTCAGGCTCAGCCTTGGACAATATCATTGTACCATGAAATCATTAATGTGATAAGACGGCATGCAGTATTATAATAGGCAAACCAACATGCAGTCAAGAAACAAGGAGCCCTTTGATCGGGCGAACAGCAGAAGCATAAGATTCCACTGCAGCTTCAAGGCTCGTCACAAGTGGTGCCAAGCTGGCCTCATCCTTTGTGCCCTCGACGAGTTTCCAGTCCAGGGCTTCGGTTGCCTTCTCGAGCGGGTCCTTATACAAATTGATCTGGGAGATGTAGCCTTGGGCCAGTGCTTCGGACCTGGGATAAGAACTCCCGTTTAGTGCTTAGGGTTTGGGGGGTTAGGGTTTAAGGCTCAGGGAGATCAGACGACTCGATCCTTAGTGCTTTGTGGTTTGGGGGGTTAGGGTTTAAGGCTCAGGGAGATCAGACGATTCGATGCTTAGTGCTTCGGGGTTTGGGGGGTTGGGGTTTAAGGCTCAGGGAGATCAGACGACTCGATGCTTAGTGCTTTGGGGTTTGGGGGGGTAGGGTTTAAGGCTCAGGGATAATAGCCTTGAGTTTAAAATTATTGGGGTGATCGAAACGAACTAGTCCGAGCTTGGAGGTTATATGCACCACATGATTGGTTACCCGGAATAATGTTATTACTATAATAACTAGTTATTACTACATATTAGGTTACACGGCAAGGTGCATTTTGCGCTTGGCAGGGTCGGGGATCTTCTGGTCAGCCTCGATGGTCCTTACCCAATACTTAGCATCGGTCAAAGTGGTCCGGCCAATCTTCACCTTCCCATGCGCTTTGCCGGCATAGTTGGGCAACTTCTTCTTGTCTTTGTCAGTCCCCTTCTTCTTTCCCTTGCCTTTGCCTCCCTTGCCTCCGGGTAGAAGCTCACCAAGGCTCTCTGCACTCGGCGACGGCTGCAAAGCTCTGCCGCATCCGGTTGGATCCACCTTGAATGGCTGCATGCCGGCCCTGGGATGAAGAAGCTTCGCATATATTGTGATTTGGGTTTAGAGTTTAGAGTTTCAGTTTATGGTTTTGTAATTAGCCTATCGACTATACCTAGCTCGAAGGAAGCCCACTTCCTGTGTGCTAGTTAGTCCGTGCTGTCAATGCTACAAAGTATATTCAAGAATCAGGGTTGTAGTTGGGAGGTTGACTCCGAAGGTTGTCGGATTTATCTGCATGGTTTACAGCATAGAAGAACCCTAGCTACAAGCTTAATTGTTTTAATTCACACAAGAGCTACGATAACACTTTAAATTTATGATGCTTGCAGGCCACCTGAGTTCACGGGTCAGGGAGCTGTCCATGTCCATTCTCACATTTTCCTCGGTTCGCACCTTGGTCTCATTCATGGTCTCGAGAGATGCACCATTGAAGCACAGGAACATCTCGTGAGCCTCAGGCCACAAAGCAGTGCATAGGGTTTACGGTTTGGGGGTCAGGGTTATTGGTTTATGTGTCTTCGGTTTGGGCTCCAGTGATATTTAAGGGTTTTGGGATCATTATCTAGCTATACAGGGTATTAAGGATCACGATGAAGGGTCTGCTTATTAAATCCAAGGATCTTCCGACTTCGGAAAGTCTGGGTGGGGGTACCAATAGGGTACACCCACCCTGAAGTCCCCCAACCTTTCCTGCTTAGCCTTCTTGTCGTCACGTAAGCTTTCAGCATCTGACTGCCCATGTTCCTTGACTATGTCCCGGAACATTTTGTAGCTGCGGTCGCCTTTCACCAAAGCACTCTCCGTTGTTGAAGAGCTTTGCACCAAGCTGCAGTTCGCCCAGACCCCATCACACTCGATGAACATATCGAGCAGCTCCGCGTACTTGCGGTCTTAGTTGGTGGCATAGCTCTGATCAGGGATACCATACACTCAGAATAAACAATTATGTATAAAGGTTCCAATTATTGTCCAAGCCACCCCTCTGCGCTTGCTTGGCTTTGTAAAGGATAACCGGAGGCAGATCTTCACCTGGGGTTTCGAGTAGTTTCATTGTAATTACAGATAAATATAATTAGCAATCAACTGAGAACCATCCTAGTCCGACCACGGATGTCTCAAGCTTAAGACTAAACCTGAAGTTACGGGCCGGGTCATACAAAGTCCACTAATAACAAAAAGCCACTGCAACATCTGTCATGAGTACACTATTTGTAGCATGGTACATGGCCATTAAAGACATGGCACGCTTGAAAGTTCGCATCATTTTCGCACGTGCCTTCCTCCTTGCTAAGTCGGCAGTCCTAGCCTCATCCTCCCCCTCATGATGATCAAGCTCCTCTCCATCCAGCTCAGATGCGGTGATCTGCTGCTGATGATTTGCTGGCGGTGCTGCGGGCGGCTGCACAATTGCAGCCTTCTTGGCCAGGCGGCTTCTCTCCTGCAACATCTATATAGCTAATGTACTGGCAAATCGGTTCGAGCAGAAGATGTATAGAGGCACATGTGGGTGTAGACTTCCGGAGATGGTGTTATTATCTAGATAGGATTCCTGCTAAAGTGCTAACTATATCCTGATGTCGATGCAAGTGATTATTCTAGCAAGAAATCACTAATTATAACCCTATCCCTAAGGGTCCAAGTACCCAACTATCGTATACTCATCAAAAATAGTAACCTATATAACTACTATCCCAAACCCGAGTACCTAAATATTGGGTCCTTTGGACCCTTAGGGTATGTGTCAATGATGCATAGCTAGACCAGATGTAGGTCCTCGATGTCATCCGTTCCCAGTCTCAGCAGTGCCTTGTCCACAACAGCCACTGCTGCTGATACTGCTTCCTCCATGTAGGGATCATCCTTACAGAGATCGACTGCAGTGACCGGCACGATTCCAGCCTTGTCACTCCTTTCAGGGCTGCAGCTCTCCTGCTTTGCCGATTCTTCCGGCTCCACCTTCAGATTGAGCAAGGCCTGCAGGGGGCCGGGGTAGTTCAAGCAGCAGGATTCCACACATCCCACTAGACACAGGACTGATTAAACAAACAGTATATACTATGATCATGAAGCATTACGAAAGCCTCCAGCTTCTGCACCAGATCAGTATCATCGAAATCATCACAGTCGACAACTTCGGTAGGCACCTGCGGATATATCACATTCGGACTACAGGGGTCTAAAGGGGGTCACAATTTGGCTCACATGTGAAGTAAGGCATAAGTTGGGTCCAAGGCAAGTTTTATTAATTAAGCTAGATCATAAAATTAGGATGTTGAGGGTGGTTTTAGGGCCCCATCATAGCTTTCAGATTAGTGATTAGCGCTTATGGGTTGTGCAGCTAGCTCTCAGGGTGGACACTTCGTTACAGTTTTGCACTGCTTCATTTTGGGATGGATTGGAATCTCAAACTATGCATGAAGCCCCGATAAGCCCTAGCTGTATCGATGCACAGTATAAGTAGGCCGGTGGTATGTATGTACATATATATATATATATATGTACATATACTGCGCTTGCAATCTAGTTGTCTGGGGGTAGTGGTGATGTTGGCCGGCTTCGGTGTGAAACATTCAAGTTTTCAGGGATTAGGTGCATGGGTTACAAGTTTGGACCCTAAGCCTTAAGGACAGGGTTACGGGGTCAGGAAAATGGGCGATGTCAGCTTTACTCATTCTAAATATTACATACTAGTGGAGTTGCGAAATGATCTATAGTCTATAATTAATATAATATATTATTAGTAGAGTTGCCAAATTTAAATAATCTTGTTCGATCTTTCCCTACTAGTATAATAAGTTGTTTTATTCGTTTTATAGCTAGTGTGTATATATATATATATATATATATATATATATTATAGTATATATAATAATCCCATAACACTCGATATGTAGACAGTCCTGTGGTAATAACGCTATACAGTGTATATATATATACATCATATTATTATTAGTAGTAGTTATATTATAATAATATACACCTGCAGTGAAAACCCAAATCCAAACGGCCGTGCGCGGCACCTGGGTTGGAGCCACACTGTCATCCTGCTTTGAAGCTGCTTGCAATCCATCCTGGCTGTTCGGGTTGTTCACCACTGCTGCTAGGGACTGGCTGTTCGGAATCACCGCTGCTGCAGAGGAGGCTGCTTCTGGATTATCCTGGCTGTTCGGATTCGGCACTGCTGCACGGGAGGCTGCTTCTGGTCCATCCTGGCTGTTCGGATTCGGCACTGCTGCAAGGGAGGCTGCTTCTGGTCCCTGGCTGTTCGGATTCGGCACTGCTGCTTCTGGTCCATCCTGGCTGTTCGGATTCGGCACTGCTGCAAGGGAGGCTGCTTCTGGTCCATCCTGGCTGTTCGGATTCGGCACTGCTGCAAGGGAGGCTGCTTCTGGTCCCTGGCTGTTCGGATTCGGCACTGCTGCTAGGGCTTCTGGTTCCTGGCTGTTCGGATTCGGCAGGGAGGCTGCTTCTGGTACCTGGCTGTTCGGATTCGGGGAGGCTGCTTGGGAGGGTGCTTCTGGTCCAACCTGGCTGCTTGGATTCGGCACTGCGGGCGCTTCTGCTCTATCCTGGCTGCTTGGATTCGGCACTGCTTCTAGGGAGGGTGCTTCTGGTCCACCCCGGCTGCTTGGATTCGGCACTGCTGCAAGGGCTGCTGCTTGCGAGGGTGCTTCTGCTCCATCCTGGTCGGTCGGATTCGCAATACTGGTTGCTCCTGCTTCGTCCATTGCTGCAGTGGGGTCCTGGCTTTCCAGAATCTGTGTCTCAGCATGTGCTGCCAGTACAGCTGCCGGATCAAGACCCTTCTCAACAGCAGCACGCTTCAGGCTCTGCTGCATGGCAAGCGTCTCGTCCAACTCCTGCCAGGACTCCATGCGATCAAAGAAACTGCGGGACATCCTTCCAGTGGATCGCACGTGGGCGATCAGTGAATGGACCTTCGATGCTGCAATCTCCGAAGACCTTGCAGCTCTCTCACACACACTGTCTCTTTTGACATTTAAAGCTTCGATCTCCTTCTTCAACCATCGATCGGCGATCTGGCGTTTGAGTTCTCGTTTGGCCTTGTCTGTCTCCACACCACAGACCCTGTCGGCCGACTCTCTGGCCTTTGATACCATCTTTTCATATGAGCACAGATACTGCTCACGGGCACCGGCAGCCTCACATGCATCTCTCACCAGTTCAACAGTGATACTGTAAACCTTTGAGAGGGCATCAAAGTTGCGCGTGTCATCTGTGTCTATGATCGGCTCAGCATTCTCATCGATGAAATCGTTGAGAATAAAATCTCGAAAGGCACTGGCTCCGGGTCCCAAACGCAGGGAGTCAAGGAAGATCGCAGCTCCGAGCTCGCCCTTGCCAAGTTCCAAAAGATCCGCTAAAACCAGCTCCGGCACAGCATGCTCCGGGCTGCTCTGACTTCCTGCACCAATCCACGGGACGGTGGATTGCGTGTCCATTCGGCTCACTACAGTCTTCTTGACCGCATTGCCTGGGCAAGTTGGGGGGTGCACACATAAAACAAACATGCATACACAAGATTATATATATATAACGTTAACATGAATCATGAGCTGTATATTAATTATATTATAATCACCCTAGATATTTCGATTATTCATGCATTATAATTTGATCTATGATCATTCATGATCATTCTACATGTACACACATATACAATATATATAATAAGATCGGGATCTCAGTATATGTACATGTGTATATATTATATTATATATATATATATATTATATATATAGAGAGAGAGTTATGTATGTATATAGTATATATATATATATATATATAAATATGTATATATATATATATATATATATATATTATAGTATATATTTATTATAAGTGTTGAACTCCACAATTACTATGTTGCGTCGAATTAATTTCCAATAACAGTACAGCATAAGTAGCAAAATAGATTCTGCTGTATTATTAGGACCATGGACCATCTATCTAATTTAGCCATTGCCATAAACTGGGATCATGAACCCTTCAAGATAATAAGCTAGAAAGCTGGAAGCCGTTGCAAGCCGGGGCTCCAGAGCTGGAGTCGGAGACATTGCTCGAGCTGTGACGGATCGGTGGAGGACACTTTGTCTTCTTGCAGGGAGGGCTCTTGATCGGTGTAGCCTGCAAGGCTTCCTGCGCTTCTCTTGGCCGCACTGGGTTGGCTGCAGGAGCCGCTCCCCTGCAAGCACGTCCCGACCGGCCTAGACAGGGAAATCTTTCTCCGGTTTGTGGGACGAATTATTAAAGTTAGGGCTTCAAGGTCTGAGGGAAGCGGGCTTTGTGTTTTGAGGTTCTGTACTTGCTGGGCTTTTTTTTCCCTCTCGCATGGCTGGCATCAATGTCCACAGGCGAGGATTCATGGGGGTAAATTGTTACATGCAAGAGCCCCAGTACGGTAGGCATCGCATTCCATCAATCATCTTAGATGAAGAAGTCGTCAGATGGTCCATCAATATTATGACGGTCCTAAAGCAATAGCTCAAAATTCATTTCTCTCTGTACACATCAGCGCACCTATCCAAAGATGCCCCCTCATATTGTTGTGTCAAAAGTAGTGCAGCCGCTAAACTACATTTGACTTGCTGGGCTTGGGTTGAAGGGTTTCAGTGTTATGGGGGCTTAGTTATGGGGCACTAGGGTTTTGTGACCACATAGGGTAAACTGATCGGTGCTGGTATATATATAGCAGCCCAATGAGCCTGCAGCCAAAGCCGCTGATACTTCAGCTCCAACATCCAAGTCAGCTGATCCTCGTGAGGAAGCCTGATGATATTCTATAGTTAGCAATTATTATTTATTTGGTTCAGAAAAGAATTACCCAGTAAGGTGAATGCATACATTGATCCAAGAAACCAATGACTCCGAAGATATAGGCTTCGCAGGATAGGGAGCACTTCGATGTTCTCGACCATTCTTACTCAAACTCGGCATGGCTGCTGGGGTGTCTCTAGGAAGCCAGACGCGCTCTAGCCTCTACGTCACAAAATCCTTCCAGGAGAGGGTTCAAGCCAAGGAGTCAAATGCACACAGTTACGCGGAGTTACGCGGAGTTACGTGGAGTTACGCCTATATGCCCTGAGGCCTTTCTCAGGTACGTCTTTGCAAATATAAAGTCACGCCAAAGTTACGCAAAGTTACGCAAAGTTACGCTCTATATTGCTGGCAGAGGCCACAGAACTGCGCATATAGTTGGACTTTATAAGAAGTCTCCCACAAAGGTTTTACAACCAGGGCAGTACATACATCGGAGAGGCCGGCTCGGCATCGACTTGCAGTGCTTGGGAGGCACATGTTTCATGGGGCCCGATATAACTAGATCTAGGTAATTATCAACACTATGACTTGAACACTAGCAGTTCACCAGTAGCTGCAGCTGGGTGCCACTCGGAACAGTGATCTTAAGTTAGGATCCTCAACAGCAATCTTTTGATCAATTGTTCAGAATCAAAGGCAACACTTGCTAGCATAGGTGGGTATCTCCGGGAGCCTGTACTTCCATACCTGCGAACCCAATCCCGAATCCCCCCAATTCCCCATGCTCCTTATCTACCACAAACCCGAGACCACTCACACTCTCCGCCTATTCTGCTGTCTGCTGGTACTATGATCATATATGTGCACGTAGAATGTACCCTCATACTGCTACTTCTGTTTTCTGTTGCAATGAAAACATATTACTACAATCCCAAAGGGTCCAAGTACTAGTACAGTATATACTTTGGGGGCCTAAATACCTACTAAGTGCCTATAATGGTACTTGGACCCTTTGGGACTGGTGACACACCACAGCTGCTAGATATCTTCTACTGCTAGTACTAGTATTCCTGCTACCACCGCCACCACCACCACCAAACCAAACATACTAAAACTCCTAGAAAGGGCTAGGGCTTATATCCTCCACATGATACACCATAATAGTTTTTTACTGATACACTTCCCAAAGGGTCCAAGTACTAGTACAGTATATACTTTGGGGGCCTAAATACCTACTAAATGCCTACTATAATGGTACTTGGACCCTTTGGGCTTGATACACTACAACTAAAACTACAAGTGGGCTTCGGGCTTGAACCGGAAAGGGTGTTCAGGGCTTGGGCTCTTGCGCTTCAGGTTTAGTTACAGGGGTGTTGGGGTGAACGGCTAGCAGAGGGTTTCAAACCTGGGTTTTCAGCTCCTGAATGATCAGACATCGTAGAGTTTGGGACTTCGGGTTGTGCCATGGTGTTTGGGATGCAAGCTTCTGGCTCCGGAAGAAGACCCATATCTCCACCAACCTTACTTCAACAAAAGCTATAACACCCTGTACATCATGACACCATAGCTTAGAATAGCTAGCTGCTCACTCTAGTACCCGTAATTGTCTTAAACTACAGTAAGCAGCAGCAATGTTATAATTGTAGTGATAGTGGTAGGTGATAGTAGCAGCAGCAGCAGCAGTAGCAGTAGCAGAAAATAAAGAAATCGAAGTATACATAGTATACGTATACAGCATGATTTAGGCACCCTTTTGGTAGCATCGGCAGGGAGGTACTAGTATACTCAGCAGCAGCAGCAGCAGCAGCAGTAGTATAGCAGCAGTCGTCGTAGCAGAAGTGGATACCTCTACTAGTACATAGTAGTACTAGTAGCATAGGTACTTGAAGAAGGTAGTAGTAATAGTAGTAGTGGTAGTAGTAGTAGTAGTAGTAGGAGCCGGTTGAAAGGACACTTAGCACGTTGAGGTAATTGTCGCTTAAAGGTGATCAGTGTGCTGTTTAGTGTCCTTCCTTCCAGGCTTGTAGTAGTAGTAGTAGTAGTAGTAGTAGTAGTAGTAGTAGTAGTAGTAGTAGTAGTAGTAGTAGTGGTAGTAGTAGTAGTAGTAGTAGTAGTAGTAGTAGTAGTAGTAGTAGTAGTAGTAGTAATAGTAGCATAGTAGTAGTATAAGAAGCTGCCCCCCACCCTGTAATATTGCATATAATGATTGTACTATTAATAATATAATAATTAGGCCCCATTATATTCCTTATTACAGGGTGACGGCAGCTTCTAAAGTATATTAGCTACCACCACCAAATGGGAATCCACACCCGGAGCAAAACACACCACGAACCAAGGACATCATTGTGCCAGCATTGGACATCGAAGACACAGGCTCGCCGGGTCACGGGGAAAGTCATCACCGATCCGATCCCCGAGTCAATCATACAGCACAACATGTCATATCCGTGGCCACAGGTAGTTGAAGGTCTCACCATTCAACAACAAGAAGGCTTCGGGCTACATGATAGGTTTGATGTCCCAGGGTACTGTCGGATCCGGCCGGAAAGCTCCCTCTTCAACTGCTTGTTGGAGATATTCCTTTACAGGCAGTAGGTCCGCCTCAGCCCAATCCCGACTCTCAGTAGGTAGCTGCGGTACCTTGGCTAGCACAGTTACAGGCATTAGAACCACCACGACCTGGGACCTGTCTCTGAAATCAACAAACACCTTTTATACAGCTTGGCACCTGCAGGGCACCCGACCGGAGCTGCTGCAAGAGCTTCGGCATCCATCGCCGACGGTGGCAATCCTGCCACCTTGGATTTGTATGCATTCAATTTCAGGGGTTGCTCCACCGGCCTACATACTGATGTGTCTATAGACCTCCTATTATCACTACAGATTTACTAGGCGGAATAATGGGGCATAGGGTCACACATCAAGGAAAGAGTTTAGGGCTTAGGGATTCCCAGTTTCAAAACGGCCGATGCTAACACCGACTAGGCAGTTCTAATATAATGATTAGCTATTGACTTGGGCTGGAATACTTAATCCCATCCGAGGAGAGGTGCAGGACTTAATCAGGATTAAGGCTAGGATTCGGGGTTCTGGGTTTCGGGTTGGCAAGCGCTTACATTTTTGGTTCGGATGGTGTGATCATGTGATCGAGGGCCAAGTAAGCATGCAGGCACATGGTAGGGTGATCAAAGTCCAACCTAGACACCCTATGCCGAAAACACTTTTAGCTAAAGTTTCCCAACTGTCGCAAAACAGCCCTGAGTTTTCTCAAGCACAAACTACAAAGCCCGGGACCAAAGCTAGCAAGCCCTCAACAACTCTAAGGCCGGAAAATGGCAAGGGATGGTCAGGTGAACCTGTGTTGTAATCCGTGGACTGAATCTAGGTGGTCATCCATCTATGTAAGATCTAAGTTCGATAATCCGTTATAATAGACCAGACCAGGCCGGTCATGCCCCTATCCGAAATGTAAACTATAATTAACTAATGACTAATCTCGGGATCTTATATTAAGACAGACAAGGCATCAGTCTATAACAACTGAAGCAGGGCTACATGATATATGATTCCAAATATTAGGATTGATCCTAGTTCCCATAGTGCAATTCCCCATATTAAAAAACCCTAAATCCTGAAGTAAGTGCCCATAAGTATGGGCTGCTTAATCGATGTTGACCACATATCTGATAAGACTAGTTCATTTTCAACCCAACCGTTTTGGATTACATATGGGTGGGTACAGGTGGGGTGGATGGTGGGGTGGATAGGGGGGGGTCCCCAATAGGATCTGCCATAAGAATGCCAGCCAGTCATTGGTTGGTGCCGATGCGGCTGTGGAGCCCCTGTCGTATCTGCATTGTGCAGTTGGGGTAGACTCTGAAAGCGTCTGCGACAGCATCTGCGAAAGCGATTGTGAGAATGATGTCGACAGGACTGTCGACCATGTCCGCCCACAGCGGTTTCGGGCCGGTGCACTCACCGCCATAGTCGCACAAGTTTGATTTCACCATGCCACAGATCCAGACACAGTACGATCCAGTAGGGGCTTAGCACTGAGGGTTTACCCACCATACACCTTTCAAACAATACCGGATCTTCAAGCCCTACATGCTCATGCTACTATATTATGTAGATCGATGTCATGAACCATCTATTGGCTAGAGGTGGGAACTACATCGGATTTGGGCATACAGTCAAGGGTCGTAGGGTTTCGATCCCTAAGCTCAGAAATATACTTCCACATGAACATTGATCGCAGTGATCCCAATAATGCAAATAGGCAATTAAGATCATTACAGAACTGGTATACACAGCCCTGACATCAAAAAGTAGTAAGTTTGTGTAACAGGTCCTATCCTATTGCTATATAATTTCCCAAAAGACAATGAGCCCCCAATTACAGTACAGAACCCAATTAAGCATTCATCACGTCACAGTTAGAGAGATAACAGCAGACCCTGTAATTGGTGAATTATACATTCGAGTTGGAAATCCTCCATCTCAACCTGTACCAATTTCCCATCCTTCTAGCTCGACACTGACTACTACAGAAATCCCATCACCTAGGCCAGCCGATGAAACTCCCATATGAACACCCAAATTTCCTTTCCATATTCATCCCGGCACCCCTGCCCGTATATTTATGCAGCAGGCCTAAACCCGAAGCCTGGATCTATAAAGCCTAACACAATAGCCCGAAAATAAGTGCCAACCTGACCCGATCATGCTAGTTCCTAGTAACCGAAGCAGCGAATCCCAATGCTACAGCGGACCTGTAGGATATAATCATGTACCATGGTCTTCGATCCAGTCACGACGTTGATAACTTGCCACCCCAGAAAACATATCAATCTATATGGGTAGCCGGGTAGCTGGCTAGCTACACAACTGAACCCTAAACCCCACACTTCAATCCTGCACCCAAATCTTAAGCCCAAGCAGACCAATCTGATGTCGGTTCGACGTAGTCGATAGCCAAGGCACATATTCATCATGAAGTTCGGCGACCCGGTCGCCAAATGCTTCTGGATATGCTCCCGATGCCATGAGATGCTTTGTGCCTGTCCTGAATCAAACTTAGGGTTGGGTTTCTGGCATAGCAATATAAATTATCAAGTACATGTACACTCATGTCATGCCGGCACAGACTAGAAATGCAACAGAGAGTCACCTTCTCCTTGCCGGTTTTCTTACACACACGACGGGTCACGGTTTTTTTGTTTAGGGAGGCAGCCATTGCATTGATCTCGGCACGCTTTTGCTTGGTCAGCTTCAGGTGGAGTTTCACCGACCAGGAACTCGGCTAACTAGAGATACACATCGTAGAATGAAACTTGCACAAGTATCATGAACTCTCACATTATGTTGCAAGTGCACTCAGTACCCCGCCAGTTGCTGATTCCCAGGCTGGGTTTAGGACACCAGTGTCGGTAGACACCCATCCACCTGAGATTGGAGCCGGGGCGAGACACTAGAACAAGCAATCGCATGAACTCTGCTAGGTAGTACTTAATTCTATTAGCGCATCAAGGCCACCATCTCGCAATACGCGTTTCCAGGAAGTTGGAGTTCAAAGACTGTAGCTCGATCAGGAACCGAATGTACGGATAGTATGTAATTGCCGACCGCATCGGGTTTTCGATGAAGTAAAACCCGGATCTCACTACCACCAAAAGTGCAAGGAGAATTGCGCGTGCACATAGCTTGTTGCCTGTGACCACAAACAACTGGCTCAGATCTCCATGTGGTGTCTCTGGCTTCCTCTTATGCTTGGAGGAGGACATCCAAGCGAAGCTTCCACATGGTACTCCTAAAAAAAGGAGCCCCTTCTTTTTGATCCTCAGTGTTTGCTGAATGGCCACAAAGAAACCCAGAGTGGATTCCAGGTCCTGGTCACTGTGTCGATTCCGGTCGTACGTAAGCCTCATGCATGCATCAAAATCAATAACACTATATTGCACACATATGCTTAATTCATCAAAGCCGTGGCACGCTTTGTGCTGTCGCTTGCCTTGGATTTCACACTGGTCTCATGCAATATGAACTCCATCTAGCCTCGAAGTTGGAAACCCATTATGTGCAGCGACGGCTCGGAAACCTGCAGCAACAGCTGCAACTCCACAAAATAGTTCAGTGCATTGAATATCCTTGCATGGCCACATACACACAGCAAAGGTCTAGAATCTTGGCAAGCACCAGCTCCACATATGGGTCCATGCATCCTGATAGAGTACTTAAACCCGAGACCGAGGCTTTTGATTGGAGATCTGTGTACATGCATCCTATATATATATATATATATATATATATATATATATATTACATAAAACACACATGCACACATGCAACATACCCCGACTGCTGCCACACGGCACGCTCGTGCCCAAGGTCTTCTCCAGCTGCGCTTCGTTGGGCCACAAAGTCCGCTGCATGTACCCTGGGCGAGCAAGTTGATGGCTTAATGGGACCCGGGGGATCTATATAATAAGTAATATTGTAAAAGCTGCTAAAGACGACATGACACAGAATGGGGGGCACATGCATCATGAACAGCAGTGCAGTACTCAAGGCCGACAGTTGCAGTGGCAATGCTCCACGAGTGCTGCCACATGGGGCAGCCATGATCATGCTAGCAGCACTCAGCCGAGAACCTCCCCTGCACTTAAAACAAACTCCTGCAGTGTAACTCGCCCATAAGATTGCAAATGTTCGAATGTCACACTCAAGCTCACATGTCTAGGACATATACGTAGCTACAGATGAGCAACAGGCCAACAGCATCCAACTCGCAACAAGCTTCGAAGAAGACTTCATGCTTGCAACTATATACAGAATGACAAGTGACAAGATCCGTTTCAGTTTTGCCCGAGCAATTTGCTGTAGTTGGGACCCGTACAGCTGATCATACAGCTCTCGATCCAGATTCCCAGTTTTGGGAGTGGAATTCAGGCTGCCCGAAACACTCCAGCTAGGCTTGAGGTGCACTCCCCCATTGATCAGGTCTAGGGTGAGAGGTTCAAGGTTGGTTCGATTCCTACCATCTGCACCACATAAGCTTAACTAGTGTCACTAGCGGCAGTTTAAAACGCTGATAATTCAACGTCCTCCGAGCATCGGTAGCATCATCAAGTAGATAGCAGCTGATCTACATATAACGTACAGCCACCCCACATGCAGCATAAACCCTAACATCAATAGCCCATTTTATACACCATTATTGCAATCAAACCCTGATCAAACAAACTGTAAAACTAACCTATAGTAGAAGTCATGATGATGCACCGAAGGCTTGCAACATCACTGCAAAAGTCGAACGAAGCTTTGAAGCTCAGGCATTCTGCACCTTCCTTGGCGCAGCCCTGCCACCAGCCGATCCCGACTTCTGGCGAGCCTGGATGATCATGAATGGAGAGGGGGGCTTGGGCTGCAAGGGCCACGACTGAGTGGCTAAATCAATAGCTACACAGGGCTTAAGGTTTTGGATTAATTAGGGTTTTAGGGAGAGCTTGGGCTGCAAGGGCCACGACTGAGTGGCTAAATCAATAGCTATACAGGGCTTAAGGTTTTGGATTAATTAGGGTTTTAGGGAGAGCTTGGGCTGCAAGGGCCACGACTGAGTGGCTAAATCAATAGCTATACAGGGCTTAAGGTTTTGGATTAATTATAAGGGTTTTAGCGTAAGTATGATATAGGGGTAGCAGATTTCGATAGGAGGACAGGCTGTAAGGCCAAGGGGCCCAGGGCACATTTATTATATAAATACAGGGACCTGTACTCATCCTAGCCTTGTAGCTAAAACAAACTCTGTAGTGGGGATTACAAGGTCGAATCTACTTGAGTCTACCTCACCGGCTCGGGTGCTGTTGTTGGACTGCAGGCCTTAACCCCTGGGGCTCGGGATTGGTATCACTTCGCCCTTCGGTGAATGTACACACCCGAACACATTGCTGCAATAATGCAATAGTGGCTGAATGATCTCGGCTTGAAGTTTCAGAACAATATAAATATGTATATATATATATATATGTAGGGATGTGTAGTATTATTGGGGTTAAGCTCGAGGGTGATTGAATTATCTACATGGACAGCTATACCCCACGAGCAAGCACAATGCAAGCTCGAGTAGCTTCGTCACCATCATTTAAATCGTCTTCGTCGATGGGGTCCACATCGCCAAGCCATCCGGCTAGGAACTTCGCCAGCAACCACCTGGGATTAGCTGCAAAATCAAGCTCGATTACAGCAACCGAAACTACACTTTAATATTCATAAGCCCAGGTTACGATCTGGCCAGTCCACCATTCTTGGACCACGAGATGGTGGAGCCCTTCTTCTTCCGGTCCACAGAGACCTTGGATGAGAGGCCAGCAAGGTTTAGCAAGATATGAAACATGGGCATTGGTCTGAGGCTATGCAATAAAGCCATTATTCAGTCGAAGTGCACCGTAAGCCTCAGCATCAGCAGGTCTGGCAGTCCGCTGGACATAGAAGACACTGCAATAC
Organism: Symbiodinium sp. CCMP2592; assembly: GCA_905221615.1. Lineage (NCBI taxonomy): Eukaryota > Dinophyceae > Suessiales > Symbiodiniaceae > Symbiodinium > Symbiodinium sp. CCMP2592. Next base: position 291,066 of record CAJNDT010005557.1, on the reverse strand, counting down.
AGAGCACATGTGATCGGACTGACATTCGGGTTGTCACTCAACCCACGTGGGGGGAAAACGGTGTAGCTCCTGAGATCCCAACTTCATGAACCACATGTTTGACATGTTTGTACAAGTTGTACTCATCATGTACTGCAGTCACGGAGCTTCCCTGTGAATCCAACCGGTGGCGGAAGCTCGGGAAACTTGCCCGAAAGCGCACGAATTTTAAGGCAATTCGCATCGGCCGTGGCTTGCCGTCCATCTGCTGCATCTTGGGTCTCTTTGCTTGCTTTGCTTTTGGCCTTCGCTGTAGCCTTTCGAGGGGCCCGGGCCGGCTTCTGCATGGGATCGCTGTCGGGCTCAACCTCCTTGGAAACTGCAGGTGGAGTGTTGAACTCCTTACCCGCCTCGATGATGACCGATGCCTTGCGCTTCAACTCCGGCCCCTCCTCGGCTTTACCATCCATGATGACCGATGCCTTGCGCTTCAACTCCGGCCCCTCCTCGGCTTCACCATCCATGACGCCCGATGCCTTGCGTTTCAACTCCGGCCCCTCCTCCGGATTGGCTTCCGATGCCGTGGGCTGCTTAAGACTTGCCTTCTTCTTCGGACTCGCCTTCTTCTTTGCATTCGCCTTCTTCTTCGGAGCCGCCTTCCTCTTCGGAGTCGCTTCCTTGTCGTCCGGAGTCGCTTTGTTGTCCGGAACCGTCTCCTTCGGAGCCTGGCCATGTAGTGGCTGAAGAACACATACATACTAATACAGGAAATAAGATAATGATTCAACAGCATACAGTACTGCGATTATTCACTTTATGGTAGTAATGAGTTGAAAGTGTTCCGGCCTGTTTTGCAGCTTTAGCGGCTTTGCTAAGCTTCTTGATGGCACGCTGCTGGGTGAGCGTAGTGTTAACATCGATCATCTCTGTGCTCTCACCCAAGAGCTCTCGAAGCTCTGGTGGGAGGTCTGCACCCCCAGTCACAAGTGGCATCCGATCCTAAGTAGATCATGATACACCCTAAAACTGAACATAGATGATGCTGGCGAACTTAAATGTATCACTGGCAGGTGGCCCTCTTTCCCGGAGATGCTTTACTGGCATTGGTGGCGGCCACCTTGCAGTCGTCGATGCACTTGGTGTCGATGTCGGCTTTCTTGAGCTCCTTGGCATGCCGAATTCCCGCTATGTGCTATAAATTGTTGGGGCCTTCAACTTCGGAGCTTGGGTTTTTGGGTTTACTCGAGTCCAGATTCAGCCTGCATAAAGGCATCCAGGTCGTGCTGGAGGTCCAGCTCGGCTTTGTCCTTAGCCATGGCTAGCTACAGTGATTTATTGAAACACATCTAGCTAGAAGCCATCGATATCAGGAGTTGCACCACAAGTTGCAGTAAAAATATATGCATCCAGACACGTTTGCCTCCACCGAGTCGTCCTCGAACTCCAATTCCGATGCTGGCAATACATCACATGGGTGTGGAACATCCTCAGCTCAAGATTTCTAGGACACAGGGCTTCAACTCATGATATATGCATAGGCCAGGGACTTCTGGTCCGGCATAGTCCACATCACTCATCGCATGCACAGCCAATGTCGAGGGAGCCTGATCAAATGTTATTACTAGCTATCTAAACATATTGCACACATACATCTGTATTAATCTGACCAAAGTACTCCATCGGTTTCTGTCATCAGCTTGTCCCCATCCTTGCTCAAGGACTCCGAGGATAGAAGTCGATGCATCTCTTGCTCCAGGTCCTAATTGTGCATGCATCATGAATGCACACATGCATGTATGCGTATCGTCCACGACACATGATACACAACACACGCAGATCGAAGCATGATATTTTAAGCAAGTCACTTCATGCAAGCTGCGGCGAATGCCATCGGGGCTGTGGTCGGGATCAGGCCCCTCATTCCCCTCCATATCATTTTCATTGTCATAAGGGGCACCATCGAGATCATCATCCTCGGCACCTTCATCCTCGGAAGCCTCTGCTCCGGGCACCAGGTCGTCATCATCATCATCGTGGTCGGAATGGCCGGCACCAGCATCGGCCACCTGAGCGGCTGACACGATCTTCAGACCCGGGATGCAAAGACAAATTCGGCAAGAATATGATTCGAATTTTTTTCTGTACAATTAGATATTTAAACAAATTATATATATATATATATATTGCAACCGACATTCGCATGAGAGCTTAATTCTCATGCTCGCCCTGGTTTTTATAGATTTAGTATTATATCGATGATCAATTGCAAGATACCTGGGACTTTATTCCCCAATGAATTCTAATACCTGGCCAAGCTTCGGCCAATTCGTCGTCATCCGTCACCCACTGCATGATGCGCGCAAGCAACAGCTTGAGAATCTGGGTCCTCTTGCTCCTCAGAAGAAATTGGCCAAAACAAGAGGCATTCAATTTGAAACATGAGCATGACACAATAAAGCAAGATACTTGGCATGGAGTGTTCTTTTCGTGACCCTCCAGAGCCCAGCCATAAGATATCTGATTCGTCCCCCCTCCTCGTAAGCCCACTCCTGCGAAATCACATGTTGCTCAGCATAGCCGGACCGAACACAGATATGAATTGGGATTCGACAAAACTAAAACACATCGGCAGTCTTTCACGGCTTTCTTGCCACCACGCTTGCGCACATGGGGATGCAGCCCATGCACACATGAGAGGTGAATCAACGCGACCTGGTGGGCAGGGGATATCTCACTCGTAGTATTAATATAACCTTAACTGTACACTTCGATGGGCCTTGAAGTCCGTCATGCTCGGGATGCGGGAGTTCGGCTCCATGCAATGAGGAATCAGAATCTTGAGCATCTCGTAGTTCCGGCAGAATGCAGCATCATTTGCCTGATTCAATCGACTAGTTCCAAGTACTATTTGCTCGATGTTTTACTGTACATGTACATGTCTTACTTTATTCAATCGACCTTGTGGGATCCGGAGTCATCCGGGTCGTCGATAACCAACTTCTTCGCCTGAAATATTTTAGTTTTCAACCACGGCAGTAGCATGCAGACAATACACACTAGACATATTCATCCGACATCAAAGGGCCTCCTCAATGGACTTCTGAAGCTTAGCCTCCAGTATCGGTCTGATGCCGTTGCAGACCCTTTCGGCGGCTTCCTTATTGTGAACACAAGCAAACGAATGAAAATGAAGAGCACGATGCACGCTCGTGATCACGAACTAGAAAACTTCGATCAAAGAAGAGATGCCACCAAGATGCGGATAAGAAGTATTTCATGGGTTGCGAGAACTGACGCTGCAATGCCATGGTTCACAAGTTGGATTCAGCTTTTAAGGATTATTGTTTAGCCCTGGGCTTGCATGACGACCTGCTTCAAAGCTTCGATTCACGGCTGCGTGTATGGCATGCTATGCATTCGATCAACAAAACTGTGCATGCACAGCGAGCAGAGCACAGGGGTGGTGGCACCTTTAAGCTTCGAATTCTTGTTGCGGACACGCAACGAAGCTCGAAGCATTGCGGCCAGGAGACCGCCAAAAAACTGCTAATTATGCATAAGATCACATCTCAGATATATGATCGTGACTAACCAGCTATGTAGGTACTCTTGCTACCAAGGCGGCAGCTATGCATACTTGTCTGCCCTGGATCAAATAGTCTCTTAACCTATGAAGCCAAAGTAGTTAAAATCCCGTGAAACCTTCCTGAGTGAGTGTTTTCATTGAAAGACCTACCTGGGCCCTAAATCCCTTCTGAGCATAACTTCGGCCGAACAATCAACATACGACGACTCGGACCCTCTGGGCTTTGCAGTTCGAGACGACACTCCCGGCAACCCGGCCGCGATGATGGCGTATCGTGGTGAGTTCTCGCAGGTCCCTCCGCCTTCGCAATTGGATGATGCAAGGCCGGCGGCAGCTCCGGCTCAGAGCTCGGGCCAGGCATCCTCTTTGGATGGCGTGGCTCCACCTACTTTGGCTTCTTTGCTTTCCTGGACCGGACCAAAGCCAGCCGCCACGGCAACAATGGTGTCGCCAGCGCCCTTTGCTGCTTTGCCGCCGAGCTCTACCACCTCGGGTTCACCGGCGGCGGCCCCTTTGCCGGCTTCTACTTCAGCGGTGCCACCTACGACACAACCAGCGCCTACGGTGACTTCCCTGGTTCCTGCCACTTCGGAGCTGGCAGCCAGCACCACCAACCGGAGTTGGTCAGTGGTTGACAGCCAGATGTTGATGGAAGCCTTGAGGGCCTCGAGCGACGTTGTGATCGAACAGATGCTGCAGTCAGTTCGGGAAATGGATGTTACCGAGCCGACGGGTGAGCCGGTGCCGGCGATCACCCAGGGACCCATGCAGGAGATAGTGCCGGCGGCTGTTCCGATGATTCCGGCTGTGCCGTCTTCTTCCGGAATGACCTCTCCTGTTTCCTTGACGCCGCCGCCCTCTCCTAAGACATCGGCCCCGACACCTAAGGCCCCAGGTGCTTCCGGGAAGGTTTGTACTCACTCCCGAACGACCACAAAGGGGACCAACCAGCACTACCACCTGAAGACGTGTAAGGACTGCGGCAAGGTGCTGGAGCGCGAGAAGAAACAGCCTTCTGCTAAAGCCGCTCCGGGGTCTGCCTCGTCGGACACTGTCTATCCCAAGAAGCCCGAGGACTGCAAGCACGAGAACGTCACCAAAACCATCATGTGTGGAAGTGGTTTTGCAAGGACTGCGGCCTCAGCCGCTCCGGGCGACAGGAGCACGACCAAACGGTCCCGGCACCTCCGATGGCGTATCCGATCGGCGTCTCCGGCTCCCATGCTCAGCAGATCATGGACTTAGCCGCTACAGTGGTTCAGGTGCAAGAGAGCGGGGGAATGCCGGTGCCGGTGGAACGTCTCAACGACATTGTGAACAACTGCACCCGTGTCTACTTGCAGCGGCTGTCGGCGACTCTTGCGTTTCCAAGCCAGACGGCGCCACCCACGGCCGGAGGAACGGCTAAGGCGGCACCTCCTACACCACAAGCTCAGGTAGCACCGTCGACTGCGACAGCCGCCGCTCCGGCCGCGAATCCCCTTCCTCACGGCATGGATGATGATACTGTGCTGCACTCGGGCAAGCATAAGGGGCGCACCTACCGCGAGGTCTATGAGAACTTCCCTGACTATTGCGCATGGATCCTCAGCCAGGGTGGCACTTTGCAAGCTCATTCTTTGCAGAACTTTTCCCGTTACTTGCTCGCTCGCCGCGGCCGAGAACACCAAAGCCGAGCTACAGCCAATATGGCGGTCGACGATGTGCCCTCGGAGGACTGCCTTCTGGCCGTGCTGGACACCGGGTGCAACCAAACATGCCACGGCGCTCGATGGATGAAGTCCTACATGGCGCCAGCCCAAGGCTCCAGCCTCAAGGGGATCGGTGGCCGCGTCAGGGCTCTGGGAAAACGCGAGCTCCACATTTGCCTCCAGCTCTCCGATGGCACCCTGGCCAAGGGCACGGTGACTTCCACAGAGCTTGAAGAGTCCGAGGCCCCGCTTCTGCTGAGCTATGGTGCTCAAAAGCAATTGGGCATGGTCATCGACGCGGAGAGGAACACCGTCTTCAGCAAGCTCTTCCGGCAGGAGATGGAGGTGATCGATCGTGATGGCCTACCGGCGCTCCGGCTTCTACCTCTTATGGACGAGGAGCCTTCTCATTTTGCCATGTCGGCGGAAGCGACCGAGCCACCACAGCCAACGGCCACGGAGGAAGAGGAGGAGAGCGATTACTGGGAACAGCTCGGAGACGTTCTTGTTCGGGTACATGTGCGGCCAAGGAACTACCTCTACGACCCCGTCCGGGAGCCCAGCGACGACAAGGACTACGACCACCAGCTGCCTGATTACCCTTTTCGGCGAACCGTGGCAATCAACACCATCACCGGTGAGAAGGTGGAGTTTCAGGACCATTGGCAAAAGCAAGCGGAGATAGAGGATGTAACTGAGGAGATCGGCGGCCAATGGCATGGGCAAACCTTCTTCTACAAGTCCCTGGGCACGTTCCACCGCGAGGGATCTCTGGAACCTGAGTCCCCAAGCCTTGCCGCCCACGCCAAGTTTGATGAAGAGCGGCCGGCAAGCCTCTCCAAGGGACAAAAGAGGCAGATCGAGGACCACAGCCAGGGGGTCAAGCGGTTGGACACCACCCTTTGGCACCAGCTTGGCCGCCAGTCTCAGCGGCATCGAGTTCGCGGTTTGCTCCCTCGGGGCTGTCGGTGCTTCCTCTTGGAGATCTTCGCAGGCGCTGCCGCCATGACTGCGGCAGCCGTGGGCTGGGGAATGCCGGTGGCAGCCCCTATCGACCTTGAACTGGACCAGGGCAACCTCCTCAACCCAGCCGTGCGTGACAAGATTTGGGAACGTGTTGAGGCCGAGGACCCTTACATCACCGTGGTGTCACCTACTACTATGCCCTGGAGCCACTGGCCGAACATTGACCTCACGAACAACAACCCAATTGTACACAAAGTGCTGGCCGAGCGGCGGTTGTGGTAATCTGTGGTGGATTGGGTGGCTCGCCTTGTTAGGCGTCGTCACGAGCTCGGCCGGCAGGTGATTGTGGAAAGTCCCTGGTGGGGCCTGTTCTGGAAGCTTCGCTGTATCGAACGTCTGACCCAGGAGGAGCACCCAGCCACGGGGCAGAGCATGGACGTTCTCTACCTCGACCACTCCAAGTATGAGCGCGGCGGTGCTGGAAGGAGGCCTAGCACCCGTTTGTCTGGGATCTTGACTGCCTCTGAGAAGATAAAGGGCGTATTGGGTCGAGTTTGTGGACCAGGCCCGGCGGCTATCGGATCACGGCCTCACCACCGGCATGTTGGCGGCATCTCCTCTCCTTGGGCGACTACCTTGTGCGATTCCCTGGTGGAGGCCGCCTACGAAGAACTAGTCTCGTTGAGTTCCTCTGTGGTGTTTGCGGCAGAGGACGAGGCTGAGGAGCACGAGGAGTTCGGCCCGATCGACGCGATCAATCAATCCGAGGACGAAGGTGACCTTCTGCCACCTCCTGTGTCCACTGAGGAAGTTCGTCGGGAAGAAGGTCTCGAAGAAGATCAAGAAGCCGGGCAGCCAGAGTTCGAAAAGGAACGCAGGCGCAAGTGGCTCCTTTTGGAAAGGCCGAAGCGTCTGGCCTTGAGGCGGCTCCACCAGATGACTGGCCACGCCTCCAATGAAGCTATGGCACGCATGTTGCGATCGGCCGGCTCCGAGCCTGCTACAGTAACGGCCTGCAAGTACTTTCGTTGCCAGGCTTGCTTGGACAGAAAGAAGCCCGATCCTCCAAGAGCTGTGGCTGAACCGCCACCCTTTCGCTTCAACCACCAGGTTGGTTGTGACGCTTTCGAGGTTGTGGATGCCAAGGGGGAACGGCACACTATCCTTTCGTTGGTCGACGAGGGAACTAAGTTCCATGTGGCCGGCCGCGTGTCAGCCGGCGGCACACCATCCTCCAAGGCATGCGCTGATTTCTTGAATCATGCCTGGCTGGCCTGGGCCGGTCCACCCAAGTTGTTCAAGTGCGACCAAGGCGTTCACAACAAAGGCAAGGTGGCTTCTTTGCTGCGTTCTCTTGGCGTAGAGATCAAGCAGGCGGGCGTCAAGGCACCGTGGCAGGTGGGCCGTGTCGAGCGGCATGGGGGCATCCTGAAGCAGATGGTCAAGCGAGTCATTTCGCAACACCATGTGAGTGGAGAGTTCGCTGTGAGTGCTGTTGTGTCCCAGTGTGCTGCCACAAAGAACTCTTCGTACCTGCACGAAGGCTACGTTCCGGCCCAGTGGGTCCTCGGAAAGATTCCTTCCGATGTGACTTCCTTGTTGTCGGAGGCGGCCGGGACCCAACTCGGCATCCACCAGATGATCGATGACCCTCAGGACGAGTTTGGTCAGCGACTGCTCACGCGCCAATGGGCCAAGGAGGCTTTTGTCTATGTTGACACCAGCCAAAGGATTCGGAAGGCTATGCTTCGCCAAAGCCATCCGATAAGAGGGCCCTATCAAACCGGCGACCTGGTGAACTACTTCCGGCGAGGTCGATGGTTTGGGCCAGCCAGGGTCCTGTCCAATGAGGGGAAGAGTTCCTTGTGGTTGGTCCACTCCGGGATGACGGTGCTGATCTCGGACACTTGTTGCAGACCGGCGACCGTTGAGGATATCCGTCGGAAGCAGGCATTGGAACTTCGACCAGGGTGGCCTTCTAATCGCCCAAAGCGGAAGTTTCGAGACACCTTCGAGGACGATCTGGAGAACCTTCCCTTCTCCGGCGATCTGCCAGAAGAGGAGGACGAGGCGCCCAATCAGTTCTTTGACTTCGTGGGCGAACTTCCCTCCAGTTCTACATCCTCGGGGGCCCCAGCCACGCTACCTGCACTTGCTCCACCACAACCTGCTTTGCCTGCTGAATCGATGGAGATGGAAGCGCCAAGTCCTGGCGAATCTGTGCTGGACATGCCAGGGGATCTGCCAGAACGACAAGTTACACAACCAGAGCAGGAGCCCCACGAGGTCGAGACCAGTGACGCAGCCGAGGCTTCACCACCAACAGAAAATCCAGCTTCGACTTCTACTTCCGGGGGGTCCTTGCTAGACGAAGCAATGACGCAGCCAGCTTCACTACCAGCAGAAAATCCATCTTCGACTTCTACTTCTGGGGGGCCTTTGGTGACGCAGCTGCAATCAGCACTCCGGCGATCCGTGGATCAAGTTGATGGTCACATCCGGTCTCGCTCCCCTTCTCGGGCTCCGGCCGCTCCACCAGGCTTAGGTCACTTGGCTTCTGCTCCCGAGCACCGCAATGTGATAGCCGAGCGCAAGTTGGCACAGGCAACCACGGCGCAGAAGAAAGTGCATGCCTTCCTTGCGCAACGGGGCGAGAAGAAGTACCGCAAGAAGGTTCAAAAGCAAGGAAAAGGGCGTGAGATCATGTATCAGCATGCCAGTGAAGAAGTCAAGAAGCAGCTCGACGAGACTCGGCGCAAGGAGTGGGACAATTGGAAGGGCTACTCCAACATGCGCAAGATCACGCCGCAGGAGCTCGAGGCCATGAAGAAGGAGAACCCTAACCTCCGAGTGATCGCTACCAGATGGGTGGATATCGACAGTGCCGAAAAGGGCGAACAGCCAAAGTACAAGAGTCGCTTTGTTGTCCGAGGCGACCTGGAGGACTCGACCGACATGAGGACGGACAGTCCCACCGGATCTCAGGTGGGCATGGGCCTCGTGATCAGCTATGCCGCGGCGACCCGGAAGAACTTGAACTCCGGCGACATCTCGGCAGCGTTCCTCCAGGGATCTGTTCTGGACCGCCAGTTGGTGCTTCGGATGCCAAAACCCCAAGGGTCGAAAGTATGTGATTATCGTGTAATGATTCACAGAGCCCTCTGTGGGAGAACAGCTGTGTAAGATGATGCTGTGGCTAACAATTGCTGGGTTTGTTATTTGCAACATCTTATATAACATAGGATTGGGCGGATCGTGATTGATGTGTCGGGGTGGGCCGCTGCTGTTTTGGCCCCGATACCCCGGCTGGACCTGCTCATCATGATGACCACGTGCCCTCGGCATGTTTTCACTCGTCGGGATCGCCATGCACCAGCTGCAAGTACCATCTTTGCACAGCTATGTTACACAAACTCCACGGGTGACACACTGCTGCCAATCCTCGGTTTGAGCAGTGTGTTTCAGAATATTCTAGGAATCATCAGTGCAATAGCTTTCCATCCGGTGCAGATAAGAGTCGAGATATCTTCCCGACACCGTCTTCCTGCATAAAGCAGTGGTAGAAGCGGCACGACTCACCTTGGCTTGTTTTTTATAATATCTGCGAATCCGACATGACTAGGGTTTCGAAGCCCACACGGTTGCAAATCCAAGTGGCGGGTAGCCACCTGATGATATGCTAGCTCTTGCCATGCCTAAGATTCGCATTCCGAGTATGTTCATAGACCACGTAGCCGATACATGAAGCTTCATTTGATTGCATGTGCATTTCTGGTTGCATCCTGGGCACGTGGAACTTGGGCTTCAGAGGCCACAACGGTCGATGGTAGCTACCAGCCTTCTCCGCAAGCAGCATGTAGGCGAACATACACTTGTCCTCATTGCATTTGCTCTAATGCTACCGCTCAGAGTGTGGCACATAGGCCAAGGCAACTTTAAACAACAAAATGCGAACTGCACCCAAGCATCACAGCACATCTGCATGGCACTTGCATTCTGCTCCTGCAGGTACCTCGACGAGTCCTCCGAGAGGTTGAACCATGAGGCCAGCCAATGCCTTGAAGTGGGGCTTTGGTTTTTAATTGAATAACTATAAGCAGCTAGCCTATATGCTACATCATGGTCTATGTGGCCCACGGGAATTTAAAATTTATAACCTACGATCCCCTATATATTTTAATGTTAAACACAGTTAACCCCCTATATATATACATATATGTAATATATATTGCATAGATATATATATATATATATATATATATATATATCAGGATTGAAATAATGCATACAGTTGACGTGCACTCGGCCATGAGCTTGAGGTCCTCCGGGGCGCCGTGGGTCTGGTCCGTGTAGAACTCCATTAGGAAAGAAGCCAACCATGCCACCACAACCCGAGCCTTATAGAATTATGTAAACAATCGGAGGGTATACATAGATGTGCAATTGCAAGATATACATTAGCATAAGTTAACATGACATCGACTTCTATTGCATCTCTGAAGCATTGTAGGCCTTGGCCCGGAGTTCAGGGTAAGGCCCATCCGGCGATCGCAATGAGGCAGTCGTAAAGCGGGGCTGTGTGTGCCTTGTGTGATTCCGACTGCAGCTGACATGATTAATTATGGGCTTAAGCTTGTTATAAACTATAGAGCTCAACCAGGGGCCAAAACCATGATTCTATGATGTTTATGAGAAGCGGGATTCGTCGCTGCGAGCACCAGGCCTTAAAGTCTTCGAAAGCCGTCTGCAATCGCTCACCGTCGCTCCCAACTCCCCAAATCCGGAACTCCAGCAAAAGAAGCTTGAAGCAGCTGCCCACGACCCATAAGGCCACTCCCAAATTTACCACGTGCATGGAGCACCAACGAATGGCGCCAGGATGGAATGAGTGCAGATCGAAGAGCGGGCCTGGGGCTTACCGTGGTTTTTGTATTCGGAAGATTGCAAAAGGTTCAAGCTTTGAGGTTGAAATGGCGATTAAATTAATTGCAGCCTGAATACTTCGAGTGCCGGGTTGCAAGCAGTTTTGCACCAGCTCGTCCAGGCTTCGTCTGGGTAGCTCATGCAGGATGGAGGGCACAACAGCATATGCATTCATAGTCACCTTGCATTGATGACAGAGCTCCTTGGAGCTCCATCCTGGCTTTAGCCCCAGCCATTCCTGTAGAGGATTTGGGGTTGATGGGTTATGGTTCTTATTAAATTTATTTCTGTATATGGTTGGACAATCTAGCTATATTAGTTATTATTATGTTAGGAAAATAAGCAAGCAGTAAACTCCTTCTGCCACTTCCAATCGCCGCGAATCTCGGTGCACATCCCGTGCACCATCAAAGACTCCCCATAGCGGCACACTTGTACACCTTCAACCAGCAAGTTGAAGCTGGCCACCACCTGATTGAGGTATCGAATGTCTCATTTATTCGCTATAGCTTTCGAAGCAGATCAGTACACGATTTAATTTCTCCATGGCACCGGCCCCATGTAGGCCGCGATCGTATCCATTCCAAGGCTGAGCTCCTGGGATGTGGGGCCCGGATTGGACTTGGACAAGGCCGGTGATTGTAATATGTACTTAAGCTTGCTCCAGTTGTAATACAAAAATTAAGGCAGGAGTCACAGCCACACACCCAAAGAGGAAAACAGCTGGAGTAGGAGTCCCGGTTCCGGTCCAAGACGTGGCCCATCATACAAACCATAACCTTTTGATTGAATTTTTTCCCGTACCTGCAGTCATCGCCCCAAATCCAGAAGGGGTGGTGTGCAGTTGAGGGGGCCGTGGTTCCAGTACCCCGAAGCTTGTGATGCAGCCAGTAGTGGCGAATGTCTTGCTCGGCAACACTCGGCCATTTGCCAATACGAATAAGCCAGGGGACCAGTTTGTGGGGTAGCACGACCGGCATCGACCTTGCATCGCAACTCGTATTCCAAGCTTAAGTTATGATCAGATCGATGCCGACACCAATCACTATAACACGACCTGCAGCAGGGAACCCCGAAACCGGACTGTGTGCAATCATATTTGTATACATATATATATAGTCTCTGATATACATAGTATGTACATATACACATATGTATATATATATATATATTAATTAAGAAAAGCGGCTTGATCATTCTCTTCAGCTTGCCCTGCTCAGGCTTGATCGGGACATCCACCATATCGATGGGAACCTGAGGCTGGATCGATTGTGGTTTATTTAAATTTCATGTACCTAGACCCTGCTGGGGTGTACTTACTTTGGCATTCCGGACTGGGTTGTGCACAGCTGCTAAATTAGCTAGGTTTTCTGATACCAATCAAGGCACATCATCCCCAGTGCTGCTTGTCCGCAGCATGTCCCGTTGTATGTTGCTGCCCCATTTCCCGTGGGCTCCTGCGGCCTCTAGCTTCGCACACGGCCCGGTCATCTTCAGGCCGTAGTTCTTCATCATCTCCTGCAGACAATCACGAACAGTTGAAGCCACAAGGAGTTGCCTAGGAAGCTTGGTTAGTGCACGTGGTAACTTGCGGTCCTCTTTCATCGCTTGCAGCGATTGGCGGGCACTCGTGAAGGATTCCTGATTCAGGCTCATGAGGGGTGCAAAGCTAGTGGACTCGCAGACATTGTGGGGCACTCGTGAAGTGTTCCTGCGATTCTGAGGCTCATGAGGGGTGCAATACAGTGGGTAGCTAGTGGGTGGACTCGCTCACTACGTAACCTGCATATCTGCAATCAGGCGGCACCACGACCAACTGCTCGCATCAAATGGTTGAACATAGGCGATGACCTCGCCCTTGCCAGATCACCTGCGAGGGGCAGGGTTTAAAGCTGCAGGGTTTCACGATACATGGCGACATGACGACAGCATCACTCCGTGAAGTTTTACCGGCAGCACAGCAGTATGAGAACGGTGTCGGGTAGCTGGCCCCTTTGCAAAATAAGCCTTTGAACTTCATGATCAGTAATTGAAATGGTACGTTGTAGCTAGATCTGGAGACATATTCGCAGGCTTCCCTCGGGATCAGGCTTGACACAAAATCCAAGCAATGCCGAACAGCTCCAGGTTCCAACAGCAATGCATGCTCGAATGTCTCCGGATAGCTAGCCCTGGCTGTAGCTATAGCTAGAGATGAGCCCCAGAGATTATCTTGTCGTAGATATGTACTCCGATGCACAGGGTATGCACTTCGATCATGCATGCTGTCCCGTAGCTACATTGCTTCGGCCCCGCAAACTCTGTGATCCCCTCCACTGCTGCAGATCACTGCAGCTCACGATGGCCCCATATCTCATCACTTTCCTCGCGAAGCCTTGGCCTTGGCTTTCACCTTTGGCGGATCCTGGGATCATGTTGTAGAAGCTCTTAAGGGTGTCGAGTGTTCTTATTATATAATATATGTTAGGGCTACGGATTGTCGTGCATATATACATATATATATATACATATATACCGATGGCGAGGAATCATGATGTACACGATGTCTAACTCGCCCTGTGCAATCGGCCTTATATGGCTTGAGGCTTTAGGCGCTCAGACTCGGACGATTAGGGGTTATATAACTTTAGATTCCGGCCTAGGCCTAGGGTTCGTTGGTCTGATGTTTTATAAGTACATAGGCGAGCATCAGCTGTGGTCAATTGGATAGGGTTTGGGGTAATACTAGTAAAAAAATATCATAAGCTACATAATCCAAGATTCCAATGTCATCTTGATGGGCCTCAAGGACCCATTCAGGTCGTTTGACAATGTCTCAGCAGCTTGCAACAAGTTTGCTATGTCCGTTTGCTGCTCCGTCGTGAGGTCTTTGTCCATCACTTGGCTGCAGCTGCTGTACAGGGCCTCCATCTTGCTTTTCAAAGCATCGAAATCCGCTTTCTTCGCACTCAACTGGTCGTTGAAGCCCTCCTTCGTCTTCTCCGACCTGGGATTGTTGGGGTGAAGACATGGGTTATATAGGGGTAATGCATTTATAAGCGGTCGCTAACATTATTATATAACCGGCAAGGCCAACACATTATCTCGAAGTTTTACCAACCACACAAACCCGAACACTTATACAAAGTACACGTATAGCTAAGTGGCATGCCTTCGGCCGTGGAGTCCTCGATCTTTCGGGTCCAAACGAAGATCTCTGTCTGCTTTGCAGCAATCGCCTGTATCTTGCTGTTCAGCTTTCGGGTGAGGCCAAAAGCATTGACCTTCTTCGTGCCCTGCTTGTTCCCATCCGGCTGCTGGCCCTGCAAGGACTCCGTGGAGTTGGAGGGGAGCAGAGCAGCCTGACCGCCGAGGCCGAACTCCGCCCGCTTTGCTCCGGGTTGCAGCACCATGTCTTGCATCGTAGACCTGGTTACATGTAGATCGGACGGGTTGACCTTTATATAGGAGAATTACGATCAAGATATAAAGATGCTTCGGGTTGCAATCTTTGCAAGGAAATCGGGAGATAGCTAGACCTGGCGATAACAATTAGTAGTATATATGCAGAAGAGGCTCGCAAGTTGGCTGCTGGCTTCCGGTCCGAGATTCGCTCGGGAACTGAAGCCAGTCGAAGAGGAGCTCACGTCTTTGAGTTCAAACTCAAGAGAATCAAAACACCGGTACATTTCCCAGTCCTGAGCATGAATTGATTAGGGCACCGGGTGGGGGTCGGGGAATACAGGTCCAAAGTACCTATTATTATACTCTTAGCTCCTTTGGACCCTTATAATTATTAATTATTAGGGATACATGTACATCTCCAGCACTTATTATACTATATAATAAACGATTTCCCAAATAAAAATTCTATGAAATCCAGTGGCGGGGTCGTCCCCGGCATCCGGGTGCTTGAACCAGAACGGGCGGGGTTCCACTTTGGCATTACGTGACCCCTCTTGCTGTTTCTTGTTGTCCCTTATTCGCTCAGCCAGCTTCTTGCCGTACTTCTCTTTGAGTGCCTTGAAACTTATCATCTTCTGTTTTCCTTTGGATTCATCACTTGTCCTCCTCTCACTCTCTTGATAAGCAGCCGTTCGCATCCAGTCGCCGCCGTTCTGGTGCCAGTCGTGGAACAGAGCTTGCAAGAGCTTGAGGCGATCTGAGATATCATCTAGTTATATGATGAATGAGTTGCCACTTGCATGCTCGTGACCGGACAGCACACGTGTAAAGACATGCAGCTGCAGCTGAAACGACTTCAAAGCTAATTGCTGACATGAGTCTCGGCTGGCCCTGGAAGGACTGGACCTTGTCGAGGATCGCAGGCGGACAGTCGCCACCTGAGATTCGGCAGAGATCTTGGCTCATTGAGTGCATGATCGGCTTCAGTGCATTTGCGGTAGCGATCATGAAAACCAGGCACATAATGTTCAGGATGAGGCAACAGCTGCTACAATGATCATGTCAAGATGCCCTTGATTCTGCGATCAAACGTCACCCGAGCATTGTGTGCCAGTCTCTTGGCCTCCTTTGCAGCTTCTGCCGAGGCCAGCGGATCCTCGACATCAGCAACAGCTGTCCCAGGCTCAGTCTGCTTCGGGCTCGCGACTGGCTTGTCCTGTGCGATTGATGCTTGCAGTGTGCATGGCATCGGACTGGAGAAGGGTCTTAGCACGTGTATCCCCGGCACTGCATGGCATCGGACTGGAGAAGGGTCCTAGCACGTGTATCCCCGGATCGCGAAACCTTGTCTAGAGTTAGCACCTCGCCTCGGTTCCGGTCGAGGCCGGGGTGGCCGTGGAGGCCACCGGCTGATCATCATGGCTGGGCGCCTCAGAGCGAGCAGGATGTCGGGCTAGGTTTGGGATTAGAGCTCGAGGGACCCGGGAGTTGTTGACGGTCTGTATATATATATATATATATATAATATATATACATACACATATATATATATATATATATATATACAGAGATATGTGTGTGGTGTGTGTGTGTGTGGTCACGACAGTGTATTGGCACTGCTAGGTGCGATGCGAATATATACATAGGAGCACCGTGTGCATGTAGATATTCTAGTTGTGATACACACACACACATATATATATATATATATATTTATTTATTTATATTTATACATATACATATATTGCTATGTCCTGAGCCAGCAAAGGTAACTACAAGTCATGCTTACTTTATTCCTGTATGTATACTTGTCAACAACTGCAACAATATTAGCTGGTAGTTACAATAGGTACATAGTTAGTAATAGGACTCATACACCCTGCACCCAAGTTACCTCGTCCTTCACCGCCAGCAGCTGTGGGTCGCCGGCTCCAGGTGGGCTCGCATGGCCGGCTGCTTCGTCGGCGCCTTGGGTCTCCAGCATCAGTGCCTGCAGCTGGCATTCGAGATCCATGGTAACAGTCTCATCGACAGCTGCCAAGCGATTCTCGCATTCTTGCTGCACAACATCCATAATGCATTCCAGGGCCGAAGCGAACCGCAGCTGAATCTGCATTGCCTTCTCCGTCTCTGAGGCGACGATGCCCTGTCTCTCCCGAAGCTTCCCTTCCACCCAGCTGCTGATCTGGTCTAGTCCGGCTCCAAGCTTCTTGAGATCGGTCTCAGACCTTTGGAGTTCGCCTCGCTTCTTGTCGCCCAACCCCAAGATAACATTCATGTACTTCTCGTAGTCAGTGGTGGCCTTCTGGAGGATTGCCTGCTGATTCTTCAGATCAGTCGCACACCCATGCAGCTCCTTAGCCATGTAGCCGCAGAGCGGGTCAAGGTCGAAGTTCGATTGCTGTTTCTTGCCGATCGCCCGTGTCCATCGAACCACCGCTGCAGCTTTGTCAACATCGCTCATCCTGCCGACAGTGTCCACACCCTGATTGAAAATGAATTCCATGAGGGACGTGGGCAGGTCAACATCATCATCACTCGGCTCGGGCAAGCCTCTGTCGATCAGTTGTAAACAGATCGCATCTGCCCTGCTCGGTGAGGCCTTCGAGTCGGCAAGGCTCACCGTGGTCTGCGAGTCCAGGTGCCGCGGGCCTGGGATATCTGTGCAGATAGTAAACATATAATTTAATAGTAGTAAAAATATTCAGAATATACATATATGGATATATTTAGTTGTATGTGTATATATATATATATATGATGTGTATAAATATATGTAGCATGTGTTACATATACTTCGAAGCCCCACAACATGGTTAACTATATAAATACAATATACTTATAGTTATTACAAGCTATATATATATATATATAGGTTAGAAAACTATATATCTATATATATATATATATATGTATACATACATGTGTGTGTACGTCTGTGTTTGTGTAAATTATTATATTACAATGCATGATGATTATTGTATAGCAGACATGACCCCCATAGCTATGCAGCTACTGCTACGAGGTGGTATGTCGAAGATAACTCCTGTAGTCAGACGGTGGTGGAATTCTGTACCCTGGATCCGGTCTAGTCTACATATATATATATATATACACATACATGTGTGTATATATATATATATATATATATATACAATATATATATATATATATACATATATATTTATTTATTTATTTATATATATATATATGTATATTATATGTATTTACATACATATATATATATATATATATATACATATATGTATACACATGTACACGTACATGTGTATACAGATTATGTGTATACACATATATATATATATATATATATACAGGATCGCTTGCAATCCAGGCACGGTTCAGCTTGGCTTGGCCCCCATGTGGACTTGGCATAGAGGCTACAGTTGACTGCTGGGTACCCTGGGACACTTCCGTACCACCATCTCCAGACTGATGGACCTTGCAATCGGGATCCTGCGACTTCTCGGGATTGAACATGTGGGCCTCCAGCACTGACTTCTCGGGATTGTGGACCTCTTTCACGGGTTTCTCGGGATTGTGGGCCTCCTTCATGTTCTCGGGCATGTGGGCCTGCTGCATGGACTTCTCGGGATTGTGGGCCTCCTGCATGGACTTCTTGGGATTGTGGGCCTCCTGCATGGACTTCTCGGGATTGTGGGCCTCCTGCATGGACTTCTTGGGATTGTGGGCCTCCTGCATAAACTTCTTGGGATTGTGGGCCTCCTGCATGGACTTCTTGGGATTGTGGGCCTCCTGCATGGACTTCTCGGGATTGTGGGTCTCGGGACTGGCATCCTTGGACTTCAAGGGCTTGCGGTCCTGCGACTTCTTCGGATTGTGGCCCTTGAGATCGCGATCCTGCTGGGACGTCCCGGGGTGCTGAAGCGGGGGCTGCAGGCTTGCCCTTGCTGTCTCCAAGTGGCATGACAGGCATCGGACCACAACCGTCCATATCATCATCTTCATTCGCCACTAGATCCAGCCGGGAAAGAAGCCCGGCCTCGGAACCGTCCTCACGTAGTGTGTCCTGCCCAAGCAACTCATGAGTCATTGCAAGAATGTGTAGGTATTATAATTAGTGTGCTGGACTATCATGCTACGAACATATATATCTATATATATGTATACATACATATATATTAATATATATATATATATATATATATATATATATATTCTTAGACTATATTATTATATATGTGATTGCAGACCAGCTCCTCTACGGTCGGGGAGGTGACACGAGGCTTCTTCGTGTATGGAGAGCGGATCGGAGTCTCCACTGCAGCTGCACCCTCGAATTGCTGCTCCAGGTTCCGGGCAACAGATGCCGACTTCTTCGAGCCGACAGGCTCGGCACTGGAACCTTACGTTGGCATTATTAGTTGTGCTCGTGGGTATTCGCAGGAATTACACTTCATGTTCATGCCATGATCCAATTTACTATTAACTGCTTCCCAGCGGCTCCTGGAGAGCTTGGAGTTGCATCGCTGCAGGGCCTGGCTCATCTCCTTGTCCATGTCGAAGTCATCCTGGGCAGCAGCAGGCAAGCCGAGGGCTGGGACTGGGTTGGATTGCTAGGGTTTGATATATTATATAGTAATGGAAGATACCCTGTGATTGTTGCAACCTAGCTTCGTCTTTCTTCTTCTTGCCAGCCCGGGTGCCTCCAGCTCCAGCTTTCGGCGGCATGACTCCGGGTGATTAGAATCGGAACCTTCACAGGTGTGAACGGAAAACTAGCAGCCCAGCGACGGAGCTATATATTGTACAACGTATTAGTAGCTATCTCGGAAAAGTCTACGTAGAAGAGAGATAAGTCTACGTAGAGTCCACCGGTATGTTTTCACATGTTTTAACCCATATTTCACGCCTAGCTGTTGTCAGGGAAGGGTTTTCACAGATTTTAACGTATTTTTCACATCCAGACCCTACCGGAACAAATCGCTCTACGTCGTCTCGAGCCGTAAACCTAGAGAAGATCTCTCACAGATTATACACAGCAACAGTTATTTTCACTGAATTTCTCGTGAATTTCACTCCCCCGGGACTTCAGAACCAGGGCTCTATGTCGCTTCGGTATGCATGATCCCAACGAAGTAGAAGCCATGTCTTGCGGTATGGCAAATGTAGGGTTCAGGGATAAACAGACAGCTAAGTCATGGGCAAGCACAACAGCACTGGCTTCGGATTGGGTTTTCCTCCATCATAATCCGAGTCCGGGTCTGTTGCAGCAACTGCCAACGGTGCACGGGGTTATCATTCAGTCATACACGAAGATGTGCAGATCATACTGTAACCCAAAAATCTTGCAATTCTTGTCCTACACAAGCCACCCGGGGACCCTCATAGCAATCCCGCTAGGTTCGATGATTGATTGGTGCACCGGCAATCAGCTGCAGACAGGCCTGTGTAATCTCGGCAGAATAGGCTTTCCAGCAGTCGCTGGAGCAAGGAGCTTGATTGTATCAGGGACATGTATGTGTGTGTATATATGTCTTATACATGCATAGATACATAGTGTAATTACTAGAAATAATACATGTATGTATATCAATTATACATATATATATATACATACATACATATATATATATAGAGAGAGAGAGCTATGCTGATGTCTAAATGTATATATATATATATATATACATATATATACACATAGATACATACACTGGTATCTATGTATGTGATGTATAACGTAGAGATATACATAGACAGACACCTTCACTCATCTAGATATATGTAACATTATAGATATGTATGTATCGATATATATATAGTAAAATATGTAGCGAACTTCATATGTATATGTGTATATATATATATACATGCACATACTCATACATTCAATATATACCGTACACACCAGACATTGTCACAATATAAACAAGTCTTCGTGTACATATGTATATACAATATATTGTATATATGTATATATATATATAGGGACACCTTCATACATAGAGATAAAACTATATAGATATGTATGTACATCTGTATGCATATGCTCACATGTGTATATACATATATATCCTACACATACAGCAGACATGATCATGTATATTAGCACTATATGAAGAAACTAGTCGCTGTGTACGTGATCATCATATTTATATACATAGTACGGTGGATAATAATATAAGACACTGTATGGACGAGACATACAAACTGCAAAGGTGTGTACATATGTGTACATGTAATCTAAACATGTTTTGTGTGTATATATAGATGTATGTGTGTGTTAAAAAATATCCTATGCTATATACATATACATATTATATATATATGTACATGCATATATATATATACATATACATACATATATATATATAATATGCTCACACAGATAACCGTCATGTAGTGTGTGTGTGTGTGTGCAATCTAGGCGACAAACCAGAGCCTGCACTAGACATGGTGCAAAGTTATCTAGATTAGTCCAACAATTATCATAACAAGACAATGGCAGATTCATCTGGTATATATACACATGCGGACTACTTGCAGCCGATGTATATATGCTCTATGCATGCACATCTACTATAGTGTACATGTTAATACACGTACTATGCTTATGTCTTACACCCATAATATAACTATACACAAAGGCATACATATAGATTTAACTTATTGCACTCGCAAACAAAGCTCTAGCCGACCAGGTTTATGCGGCATCTCGACAGCACATGCTCCCCTTGCTCCTGAAATCTCAAAGCCCGGCTCGCAAGCGAACGACACGAATTAAGCAAGCACTCGCTGCCTGAAAGCCAAATAACTATTACTAATTATTAAATTATACATAGGGAGAGATACAGCCGTATACGTGTGTATATAGCATATGCATACCCGGTACAACCTTATTCTGCGATCATGAGGCTCCTACGACAGCATGTGACACTTGCCCTTGCCACCCGTCCTGACCAAACCGTAATGGTCACAACAATTGTTAAACACTTCCTCGGATGGAACCACATCTATCTCAAGGATCCCAGATGGATTATACTCACCGCGGAAAACGGCATCATGCAGAAACCGCTTCAGCTCCTCCAGATTTCCCTCGCACCACGTCTGCCGGAGGTCCTGGCCGAAGTTGTGGCATTGGAGCTCTTGGTGATCAGTACAGCACCCAGCATGTGCATGTGCAGAGTTCATACGAGCCTGTGATTAAATTGTACACCTCTACGGTCTAGATCCGCGAAGTCCAAGGACCGACTGTATAGTGCTTCGAACGGCAGATTCAACACCAACAGAACATATCGAGCCTGGTAGCCGCATTCCAAAATCCTCGCGAGGTTGGGCATCTCTGGGTCCGTAGCCTGGATCACAGATTGTCTCTCAGAATCGTGGATATAGGAATAGCTAGTATAAGCTTGGGTTGTAGGGTGAATTGTGATTGAAATTTGCCAGGGGTTTGAGCCTGTTCTGACTAAGATATATCTTTAAAGGCTTTTGCTGCAGTACTGGCCTGAGGACCCACAAGATGGCTTCGTGATGAGATGTGTTCGATTCCTGCAAGCTAATATAGCAGTGCGAATGCAGATCGGATCTCTCGAGACAATAGAATCACATCATGGCATGGTCATGCTGCTGCCATATCTACAGCGAGCAATCCTGAACTGCATTGTGTATTGGAGATGTGACTGGGGTTCCCCGCCAGCCATTCTTGGTGCTCATGAAGAACATTCTTGCCGAAGTACCGCTTGTAGCCGATGGAAGACGTGTCCCGAGCTTGCCTGATCGGTACTGTCTTATTTGCATACCGTGGCATCAAGATGCATCAAGAATCATGAGATCGACACGAACGGAAGCAGCATCCCAACAGCCAGTCGTTCTGTGGGCCCTGAACAGAACCGGCCTTATAAGGCCCCGGCTCTAGCTTACTCGGACGACGATCCCCAGGCTGGAGTGCCCGTACAAAGGATGCAGCTTTGTCCTTCAGGATAGTCTTCCGGACTTCAAGCTTCTGGATCCAAGGCCTTGGATGGCTGTATTGGTGTGGACTGAGTACATACACATATATAGCTCGACATATGAATGTTTGAGGATTGATATATAACATGACACACACTTGTATGTATATATATATATATAGCTAGTCTATATATATATATCTATATATATATATATATACATATATTGTATATAGCGAGAATCAACATGTATATGTGTTCGTATTCTATGTAGACACACTTTAGACCAATCGGAGGGAGACAGTGCGAACCTAAATCTGCTAAAACACTGAAACTCCAATCCTCACTCCGAAGCTAAGCTTATACACCACGACCCCAAGCTCCGGAACCTTTAGCTATATACGTGCCCAACACCCAGAATCCATATACCCGAATCCCACTTGTTTCGAGAGCCTGCTACAGTCAGGGCTCTTGGTCGACAAGGATCCGGAGAGGACATCCATGATGAGGCTCGGGCTCTGGGATACAAGTGATTAGGCCAAGGGTCCAAAACCCAATCATAAGGTACTCAGTTTTAGGACTATGTAGGTGAGGATTTGGGAGAGTATATGACTATCCGGTACTTGAACCCTTGATTGGGGCTATTGTCTGCTAGCCTGAACCCAAGAGCCTCAGCAACAGCAAGGGTTTTGCACTCCATGTTCAGCCAAGATGCACGTTGCCCAAGCCAGTACAGGCTCCTGCCCACCTGGGATACGGAGGAATGTTTCAATCAGACTCTATTTACCAAGTATACGATCATGTGCTAGCTACATGCCATAGTGCGACCAGAACACCAAAACACGTTGAAGTGTTTCTGCAGAACGTACTGGTAGATAGGCGGGGGCAATACACTGCTGGAGGATGCACATGCGGGCTGCTGGTACGAATGTCCGAAGCTTGCCGATCTGACCATAGCCAATATATACAGCACACTTAGCCTAACCAGGCCAACGTTGTCCGAAGATGCTGGGTAGCCGCCGCAAATCAGGCCACCAGGTTTCATCCGGAGGATGTAAAGGACAGCCCGCAAAAATCCTGTAGTGCTGGACAAGCTCTCGAGTTCGGCATCCTTGTTCTTGTCGTACTGCTGCCTTAGATTTGAGATGTCCCCGAATCCTTGCAGTAGACGTGTGAGCTAAGTCTAACTAATATGTACATCTATCATCATGATTATTATATACATGATATGTTTCACAATAAACCGTAATTGAACATATATATATATATATATATATATATATTTACATATATGTGAGCATGAATGTTCCACAAAAACAAAAATTGTATACACTTGCTTGATGTATATATGTATATTCCATGAAACAGTTAGTTTATCGTGTCTTGCAGTGGATAAGTGCATACTATTGTTTGTGTGTAATTCTAAATGTTATATATCTATACATGCTATATAAAGCTAGAGTGAGATCTAGCAATAACTACCACCCAAGACAGCACATATGATGATAATGCATCTGTACTATATATATATATAGTATATCTATCCATGCGATTCTGTGGTACAGTATATATATATATATATTGTATAATATATACTACAGTCATGATATTATAAAATACAGTAATACAGATGCATTGTCATCATGGTACATGTGTGTGTGCATTCTGATTAATCACATAAGACAGGGTTCGCAGCCATCTTCCTGTCCTTGAATGCCTTGGCCACGGCGCAGCCGAATCCACTGAACATCTCGAGGCACTCCAAGTCCTCGCGATCAAGCATGTTGAAGCCGAAGCTACTGGTCTAGAGCAAGAATATTGGAACCTCCTGCAGCCTAGCATCTCGCACACGATGCCCATGGGTTTTGTCGCAGTACTGGACGACATAGTCAATGACATGCACCCTCAGTCCAGCACACTGCACATAGACGACATTATAATCTTGATGTATGTCTGCATTGATCGTTCAAGCGAGTGTCAGCACTGGAGGCAAACCAAAGCACAAAAGAGTCGCAGCTTCTTGTCGTGACAGGCCGAGACCATGGGACATTCGCAACTCGGACAGGCGCATTTTGGGGCACACAGGCTGTGAAGGTATTCGTAGCAAGAGCTAGGACCCAGTAGCCTGCCAACATGACAACCAGACGGTGACTCTAGAGGGATCCGGACTAGTCTAGACAAGCAGCGATCAGCTCGTCACCACTAGCTAGCTAGCTTGAGCTCGACATGTAGACTGCTGCCGTAAAGCATCGAATGAACACTTCAATAGGTTTGTAACATAGGGGCTGAGGCTTCATCGATCTATACCGGGGATATTATTGTTCAGTTATATTAGTTATATTGTATTAGTTATATTGCATAGTTCTGACTAGCCAACTTACAGGAGGAGTTTGAGCTCGAGGAGGAAGCTGTGCTACCTAGTCATGCTACTCTGTCTTGTGCTTGGAGCTCTAATCCACACATACCTGGCCACAGCACTTGCAAATGCAATGCAATCACAGCACATAGGCAGTCATGGTCATGCAGCGGCATGTGTGAGCACTCAGATCATGAGCACAATCCAAGACTGCACTTGCAATTGCAAAGCCCTGAAGGCTGGAAGCACCTTTCGAAGGTCGCAAAGCCGAAGGCCCAGGCATCGTCGTAGTTGCAGTGCCTGCGACAGCATCAGGACAGTATCAACTAATTTTAAGAATGATGCTATGCAGGCGGCAGAATGCTTGACACAGCTAGAGTGCATGGCGACCGGAATGTTTCATCACTGCAACCGTGATCAGCTGTGCATCCGATCCAAGAATGCATGTGCGAGCCCAGGCAACACTGGCAGTTCAATTCGGACCAATGCTATTATGATCGGCCAGGCCCTGAGTACAGACATTGCCCTAACATGAGCTATGCTTTGCTAGTTTACATCCAGCGAAATCTGGGCCAACCTCAAGTGACACGGGTCATGCCGCATCGATCCAAAATCCGAGTCCAGCAAGCTCGAGATCGGCACAGCCAAAGCAGCAAAGGTGTGTAAGAAGTAGCATATATACATGTACACTGATCAGCACAGGAATTGTGACAATACAAGTGCCCTAGTTTGGTAAGTGTATACATAGCTATAGCCGCTAGAGCTAGGGGGGAACTGAAGCCTCGGGATCAATGCCAGGGTCTAGTATAGCAACTATAGCAGAGCCATGCTTTCAAAAATTACTCGAGCTTCAGCTGCACTCCAGCTGACGGGCTCAGGCCATGATCAGCTTCCATCGGCGCCGGCGAGGTCGCCGGCGACGTTGTCATTGGCAGCAGCCTCGATGCTGTCGAATCGTGTACAATCTACAATCATGCATGCCAGTTGAGATCATGATATAATTAGTTGCGAGCTCGGATACCCCTCCATGTCCGGATCCTTGCCCGACCTTCCATCCGGCCATCATCTTGGCATGCTCCCACCTTAGATATATGCACATGCATATGTGTTCGCCATGTTGTACCATGCATGTGTACATGTGCACGGATCTAGATATGTATTGCACACCAGAAACACACAGATGTTAAAGTAATACGGTTGATGATATAAATCCTGCATTACCTTAAGGATTCTAAACTATGGGAATTATGGTATATTCCTTATTATGGGTAATGCAGGATTTATATCATCAACCGTAGTTGGGAACAGGCATCCAGTTATGATAAAACGTCCTCACCCTTTTAGACTATACACTCAAATACCGGGGGTTAAGCATGTAGCTTCAAGAATAACGATCTCTCTCTCTCTCTCTCGCTCTCTCTCGCGAACCCTGTATTAATTATCTCTCTCTCTCTCTCTCTCTCTCTCTCTCTCTCTCTCTCTCTCTCTCTCTCTCTCTCTCTCTCTCTCTCTCTCTCTCTCTCTCGCTCTCTCTGTCTGAGAATTCTGGTATACACTGAAGCAAAGCAAGCCATGCATGCCCTTGATGTCGCGATCGGTTTTGAGGATTTTATTATCAACATGAACAATACATGCATTCAATCAAGGTACCCACCTTTGATCCCGTAGAGGTGCCACGGGACCGTGCATCCTCCCTTCTTATCCGGCGGGGTGGCCTCCGAGCGAACCTTAACCTTCTTCACATAGTAGTTGTCGGAAAGCAGGATAATGCCGATGGGGCTCGCCTTCTTCTTGAGGGCCGGGTCCGGGTAGGCCGTGAAGCTCCTGAGATAAAATGCTAGATACTCGATTCGCAATACCCAACCATATATGATGCAGATTGATGCGATAATCATGCGAATTCTGTTCAGGCGAGCTGCTGATTCGACAAAACCTCGGGAGGATCGAGGCCCGAAAGCATGGCTTCCTTGATCTTCTCCAGGGCAGCATTAACCCTCTTCATCTTCCGGGGCGACTGCTTCTTCGGCGACTTCTTATTGGAGGGTTTCCCCGCACTCACACCGCCCGGCTGCTTCAAAAGCTTGCTCACTCGGCTCTTGCGGGCCGGGGCAGCAGGCTCCTCCGCCTGCTCGTCGCAGCCCTGCTTCTTCCCCTTTTTGCCCTGTCCTCGACCTCGCTTCTTGTTGATCTTCCGCTCCTCATCCGCTGCAGCAGCCTTAGATCATTATACATGTCAGTGTTACACCCAATATGTAGCTAGCAACTTGGTGCACTGCATGCCATGTAACCTCCCTGATGCTCGTTCTCACTTCATCTTGCAGCTGTGTGATGTGGTCGAAACGGGTATACCGCTGGTTCATCATGAACTCTTCTGGGGTCTCGTCCCGCTGAAGTATCAAAGCAGACCGATCCTGAATCTCGATTTTATCATCCCGTGGGCATAATTTAGAATGTGACTGAGACCATACGAACAATCTGAAATTACTACATGCCTGGATTCTTTGGTAGCAAACGACGAACTCTGCACAGGAGCATCCTGGTTCTCGGCCATCTCCACGTCGAGGCCGCCATCGTTTCCCGCGGGGGCCGCTGCCTGGGCTTGAGTAGCCAAGTCTGCTAGCAGCTGAAGCGAGACATTCGAATTCCTAGCATGACAATTGATTTGCATAATCATCGGGCTCCTGATTCAACATCGTGTGCCGATCCCCTGAAGTCGCGAAAAAAAAACCCTGGCCATTTATCGTCCAATCACATGCCTACCTCAATTATTATATAATTGCATACGGGATACAGCCTTCGGACTGTAGCCCAAAACCACGGCCCCTCGAGCCACTCGCTTCGTAGGCGAAAGCAACTCAGCCAGCTTGTCGGCAGCCTGGAGGTCCGGATCGGCTTTCACGGCCTCATCCTCCTCATCTTGATCCTGCATTGGATGGGGCTTGCAATGCATGCACAATCAATCCTGTGGTTTAGATTGCAGTGGAGATCTACAGTTAATAGTTTATTATATATATATATATACATCTATACGGTGTATGGGGCGATTGGGCACTGCTGGCAAGCATGTTTCACACTGGAGCTCGAACACTGATGATTGCATGCAGCGACTTTTCAAAATCTGCACATCCCGATTGCAATAATCTAAAGTCGAGCCTCGAGGCCGGAGTCGTCATCGCCCGTGTCCAGGTTGTGCCCGGACTTGGCACGGAAGATCTTCTTGAGAACCTCCACCTTCTTGCTCCTGATAATCTACTGCATTGCAATTGTAGACATGCAAAGCTGATCAGCACACATACTTGTAGCTAGCACCGGTCTTAGATTATATACCCCGCCACAGTCCTTGCACCCTGAGTCTTCTTCGCAACCTTGGCGATGTGCATAAGCATGGATCTGAATCGGGCCGCCTCCACTCGGCCCCATTCCTGGGCATTGCAATGCTTAATCTGAAATGCTATGTGCAGTACCTCAACTCGTACATATGTGCTGTCCAGGGTCTCTGCATTGTCCTTTGCCTCCACGCATGTGGTGGAGGCATTCCCCGTGAAGGTTCAACGAGATCGAAAGTAAAATGAATGCAGATTCGAACGTACCCAGTGTCGGACAGCGAGGCGCCATTTCTACGATATATTCTTTTAAAAGATCGTAGTTCGCCTCCAGGTCGGAGTTGTAGACCTGAAGTGGGTATTATATTACTATAAGCGCCGAAATCGTGCCCCACATGCTGCAAACGATTAATTAATTGGGCCCTGCTGCAGCTGCCGTCTCCCTGGCATCCCACTCGACGAAGGCCCTTTCCTTATCCGCGAATGGCCATGCACTCCCAGCTTGATGCCAATTGATGCTCGCCCCTGCTGAAAGTCATAACTTGCAATCCCCACATGTGCTTGCCTGACAAGATTCGAGGGGAGCCGGCACCGACATGATCAGGGCCAGGTTCTGCTCCAGCAGGGGCTTCAGGATGTCGTGGATGATGTCTGCTTCGGCCTTATATGTACATGTATGCTTGGGGCGGATCTATAACTATAAGCATGGATCATAAGTGTACGTACATCGCCAATGCAGTCACAGAACAGAGATGTGCAACACCATGGGCTTTGTAATTTTACGGGTCTTGGGCTCCTTCTCGGTCTGGGGCTCCTTCTCTTCAAGTTTCTCGGCCATGGCTTCGACGAAGCACACCCCTGGCACCCCTGGTTTATTCAAAACCCTTTGGGCTTCGAAGTCGATTCTGCAGGTAACTGTGGCTTCCGGACGCCGGGCTTCCAAATCACAAAAACCGCTGGATCCAAACATCATCGGTGTAAGTTTGCAATGTACATGTATGCAATGCAACACACATGTACACTGCACTCGCAAGAACTGGAAGCCCAAGCAATGGCAGCAAGGGGTGGGCACACCTTCATCGCCTCGACTCCGCCGTCCCAGGAAGGAAGCTTGCCGCAGCAAGCCCATTATCACATGTATCTACATAGCTACAAGTATATTTCACTGGCATGACATGCACATGTGTAGGTGCAATGCTCATGATTATGCCGATGATTTTGCTGCTGCTGCTGCAGCTGCTGCCTGCTCGAATTCTTCGAATCGAATGCTGAATAAGATCTACCGACGTGCACATGTTTGATCCACCGGACTGCCAGGAAGCGGCCTGCAGCTCACTGAAACCCCTCCTTTTAACATTTAGGGTCTTTAGACACGAACCCCCAAATACGATAAACAACCCGAGATCCCCTTGTCAGATACCATTCCCGAGAGTATATGATTATCCGATGATCAGACCCATGGGGAAAGGGCAAGCACCCTACGATATGGAAGAAGGAGACTTGATCGTGGTATCCACCACGGTATACGGCACCAAGGATGCACCACGAGGTTGGTTCAAGAACTTAGACAACACCTTGCTCACCGAAGGACTTCGGCGAGTTCCCCTGGAGACCGGCCTCTACGTACTTAACGAGTACGATGAGCAGGGCGATCCATGCGTCGGCGGGCTCCTCATGATCCATGTGGATGATCTGTTGTGGGCCGGCGGCACAAAAATGGATTCCATCATGGAGCGTGTCAAAGCCAAGTACTCCTTTGGCTCCCTGGACACCAATGTCTTCCGCTATTGCGGAAGAATGATAGAGCAGACACAGGCCGGTGTGAAGGTGACATGCCCCGAACTCATCACTCGAGTTCGGCCGATTCAGCTCGAACCTCGACGACGAGGGCAACGGGAGTCACCGGCGACTGAGTCGGAGAAAAGCCAACTCCGATCTGTGATAGGGTCCCTGTCGTGGCTCGCACGGGTCTGTCGACCGGACCTTTCTTACGGGGTCGCCAAGCTCCAGGTGTCGATGACCAAGCCATGTGTGCAAGATTTGCTGGACGCCAACGCCCTCGTGAAGTACGCAGGGCGCACCAAGGACGAGGGCATCTTCTACGAGGCCGGGGCTCTGGACTTTAAGTCGGCAGTGATCATCGCCATTCAAGACGCATCGTACGCCGCAGATTTTGATCGAAGTACCAGCGGCGACAAGATGGGGTACCGGAGCCAGTCCGGGCGTCTTCTTTGTTTGGCGGACAAGAGCTACGCCACCACTCTGGATGGCACTTTGTATCCAGTGGAATGGCACTCTACGGTGATCCGCCGAGTGTGCAAATCAACCCTACAGGCCGAAGCGCTCTCGCTGCAATTGGGAGCCAATGAAGCAGAGCACCTCAGGGGAGTGCTTCATGGGTTGCTTGTTCCGATGGCGAAGAACAACGCTACGCAGTGGATGGTTGAAGCCCAAGACGGCCGACGAGTGGTCTGGGTAACAGACTGTTACTCGCTGCTCTCCCACCTCACCAACCCTACCGGGACGAGTGTGGCCGACAAGCGTCTGGCCATAGACCTTTGTTCGCTACGGCAAGAACTTTGGAGAGCTGAAGGCGAGGAGGTCGGAGACCCTCTTAGCCGTGACCGTCCACCGGAGAGCCCAAGCACGCAACTCGTCTGGACCACCACCGACCGGATGGTGGCTGATTCACTCACGAAGAAAATCGTGGGACATGAGCCGATCCTTAGGCTTATGAAAGGCGAAAAGATTTGCCTCCAGCCCAATCCACACCAGAAAAGTAATAGGGGTGTGAAAGCGAGCTCTGAAGAGCCTGATGATCAGTAGTGTTTGCACTGCTGGTGTGGATGCGGCTGGCCGACTGCACTGTTGGCTCAAGCCAAGCGAGAAAAAGGCGTGAACCTTTTCAGATGCATTCGGCTGCTATCTTTTCAGAGTTCTTTCTCTCCCGCTCTCTCTCTCTCTCTCTCTCTCTCTCTCTCTCTCTCCCTCGCTGTACGTCTGTGTATATATATGTATATATGTTGATGCATTGGCACATTTTTAACACACACACACACAGATGTGTGTGTGTATATATATATATACGATTAAAAAAATATGTGTGTACACATATTTGTGTTGGTAATTATGTTTATACATGTGCGTAAACATGCACACTGCGAATACTGCGTATAAGTATGTATAGGCACATACGCAAACAACGTGGACAAATGAACTGTCTTCACCTATGTGCATGTCTACATCTCGGACCGCAGATGGGTACACTTAACCAGCATGATAGATATAAAGGGAACTCCAAAAAGTTGGAATACGGATTAATGGTAGGATCCCCCATAATTTACCTTAAAGGGGTTACGATACTGCTATTCCAACTTTCTGGCTTCTACTGTAGATTGCAGATAGCAACATACATAGGTGGATGGAGAAGTTGGTCGGTAAGTAGATAGATGGCTACAGGTAAGTAGGTAAGTGGTTGGGTTGAGGAAGGTAGGCAGGCAGGCAGGGAGGTAGGGAGGGAGGTGGGTAGGCAGGTGTAGGTAGGGAGGTGGGTAGCCAGAAAGAAGGCAAAATGAAATAAGTAGAGTGAGAGAGGTTGACAAACATCTAGATATGAAGAAAGATAGACATACCTACAGAGAGATAGATAGCTGAGATAACTAGAATGATTTTTAAATAGAAGATAGACAGATCGATAGACGATCGATAGATGGATAGACATCTGGGTAGATACACGTGTTCCTGCAAGAATCACAGGGGTTCCGGAGAAAAGCAAGCCAAAAGCAACAAAGCGCCTTAACCAACAGAGCAGAGCCCACACCCCGAGCCCTAAACTGCATGATCTTGTGGAGTCTTGCGTCTCAAAGTTCCTTCCAGGATGATGTACAACAGAGTGCTATGAAGGACGGATCGTGTATCGGGAAGTTTGGTCGTTCCTTAGGGGTACTTAGATTGTTGCTTAATCTTTGGTTATTATAATCCCTAAGAAGCAGCTAAAACTAAGTTTTTTTGCCAGGGGTCTAAGTTCAGTATAGGTTCGGCAAGCTCGGATCCTCAGAGCCTTCAGCAGCAAACCTTAAATTCAAAGGTGACGCTAAATGCCAGACCCCACCCTAAACCCTCAAACCCTAAAACCCCGAACCCTATATAACCCCAAACCCAAAAGCCCCAAGCTCAAAATCATAATCCTCAAGCGGGTTGAGTATCCCTAAACCTGCAGCACGAAGGGGTAGGTGACACGGTCATCATGGCGTTTTGACTCAGACTTCCGGGTCCATGGGTTTGGGGCTAAGAGTTTGGGATGCGTACCAGCACCCCCACAGGGCCTCAATGGAGCCTGCATGGCCCTTAATAGTGGGTGTTTGGGGTATATTAGAAGGTAGTTGGGGGGTCTAGGTGGGCTTTAGGGGTTTAGGGCTGCTGGGCAACACTTGCCCGCCGACGTATTGCAAAACGTGTTGCCTGCCTCACCTCACGCATCATGCCTGGGGCACGGGAAGAGAACCTAGATTTACCGTAGTGCCAAATTGTTTTATATGATTGCCCGAAGACTACCTTATTATACTGCCTTACTTGTGATTCTAAATCCAACGCGAACCTCAAACCATGCTGTGCACTGATCTTTCACGCAGCGGCAGCGGGCACTGCATTCGACCTGGAGCTGCCTCACGGCAAGTTGCTACTTTTCACGGCGACGAGTTCCCATGCCAGGCAGAAGAACAGGACGTCCGCGGCAGCCGACGAGCAAAGTCTCGAGCTGAGGGAGGATGGGCACTGGTTATCAAAACAAGTCCCGGCTGCGCGTTGAGAGCACACGCCCATCAGACGGTCCGCACGCCGTTTGGCGCTTCGCAGAAGCTCGGTATCACAAAATCCAAGAGATCCAGAATTAGCCGGATAAGCTGCGTGCAGGGGTCTCAGACATTCCGGAGATGCCTCCTATCACTGGATGCGAACCTCGCTGTGAGGGTATCGGAAAGATCCAGACGGCCATCGCTACGTCGAGCTGCCTCGAAAACCTGGGCACTAGGGCTGCATGGGGTTTGGGTTCTCTTTAAGGCTCTTGGAGACTTTGTTACTTTGTTCCTTTTTTGGTTCCGGTCTTCTTTTATAGGGGGTCTCCGAAAAAAGTCGTTTTTTGCTTACCTTCCAAGGGGAGTAGAGTTCTTGCTTTGGAGTCGAGAGCCTTGGGGAACAAGGTTAGGGCGTTTAGGGTTTAGGGTTTAGGGTTTAGGGCGTTTAAGGTTCAGAGCTTAGAGTTTCAGGTCTGGTTGAGGCTTAGGGTGTAGTGCTTAGGGTTATAGGTTTAGGGTTCGGAACTTGGATTGCTCGAGATATTCTCTAAATTCGGCAGAAGAATGACGATCGAGGGCATTGATTCTACGAATGTTTCATGCATGTAGCCGGAAACCTGGGAGTTGTCCCGACAGTATGAGCCCCAAACCCCAAACCTAAGAAACCATATCCACATGCTTCGGATTTGTGTTTAGAGACCCAGACGGGCACAAGATATGCACTTACCAGTAGCACCTGAAATGTACCTTAATCCAATGTCTTGAAATCAGCTTCCACTGAGAGGACTGGAACCAGTACATGGCGACTGAGCCGGCACTTTCGTTGTAGGGTTCATTAGGTGGGCTATATTTTAAGTATAATTACAGGCTTAAGCACCCAATGTAAGTAAGGTTGTCCTCCTTAGAATTGTTTTTGAAAGCGAATGCTCCGTCCCTCGATCCTCCAAGTAGGTCCATGTTCGGAGTTCCGAACAGCAAGATGTATTTTGGGTCTTTGGGTTTTGCGTAGCGATGGGTGCGAGGTTTGTGTTGAGAGCTCGGTTTGTACCAACCGCTTCTTTTGCTAGGATCCCGGATTCTCCACAGCTGCCCTAATATTAAGCTTCATCCTAAACCCGACAAGCAATACACCCAAGGACTACAAGTGAGGGATGTCCTACGGTTGATGATATTAATCCTGCATTACCCATAATAAAGAATATGCCATAATTCCCATAGTTTAGGATCCTTAAGGTAATGCAGGATTTATATCATCCACCGTATGGCACAGGCTGAAAGGTAATTTGCCAACTGTTACTGTTAGGGCATCTTGCCAAGGCGACCAGCTTCCATGCAAACGACCATCACGTCTGTTGGGACCGGCGGTTTACATGGCATCTTGGCTCCCAAGGAGCAGCTTTCTCTTCTGCAACTTCGACTCATTCCGACGCCCTAAAACCCTTGCATTGTGGTCTAGATCTATATCTTCCGTACCGGAAATTCCCGAAACACTACAGACGGAAAGCCCACTAAACTTCGACGTTTAAATCCGACAACTTTCAACGCCAAGGACTCGAAGATGAAGCAAGAGCCGAGGATAAGACACAAGCCTGAATACTCAGTGTAATGCAGTTTCTGAGGGCCTTTGGGTTCCTCATCCTAGTGCATACACACATGCCGCAATATAATACCCCAGCACCTCAATCTGATGCATAACGCACCGATTCGGTCGTCTATTGTTGACGACCGTAAGGTCCGTATAACTGTTCGAAACAAGAAACTAACGAACTGACAAAAGGGCGCTGAACTGAGGCCTTAGGCAAGCCATGTAAAGCCTCAACTATCTCCGTAAGCGTCTGAGTATCTAATGTCGCACATAACCTGATGCTAAACTATGGACGTAGGAACCCCTACGAAGCCCTTTAATGTCAAAGGGCATACTTTGGAGATGCATGGACTTCCGACCTCCTTCCAAGAAGCCGGAACCCGAAACCCATAACCCATTTCGCTCGGGGTAGAGGGCACCCTGCAATACTAGACATGACGAAGTAAAGTTTACAGTATACTAGGACCTAGAGTGGGCCCGTATTCCCTTTTTAAGGGTTCAGGTTCCCTTATAAGCCCCTTTAAACCAAAAAGGGCACCCTTTTTATTCCTAGATTACTCTTGGGTCTAGGTATAGGAGCTCGAGTACGAAGCAAGAAGTTCCCTGAGGTGCCTTATTATAGCCGCAGTATATTCCCAGAGTGTCCATACACTACCATTATGGAATAAGGCCCTAAAAGAACATGCCCATTATGGCTTTGGGGACCTAATTCCATAATAGTAGTGTATATGGGCCCTCTGGGATTATACCAAGTATCAAAGGCCCAGAAAGAACAAGGAATAGGCAGCCCATGCTCTGTGTGGCCCCCTAAAAGCCGAGGCAACTATGCTGCCACCCGAACTTTGGCCCGGGAGGCAACGAAAATTGTAGCTCGGCACTGCACTGCAGTCCACAGTTTGGAAATTTGGAGCTTCAAGACCGTAAGGGGGCTTGTGCAGTTTAGGCTTAGGGTGTCGGGCTTTACGCAGGGTTTCGGGAATTTAGGTTTCTTACAGCTTTGTTGTTGCGGGTCCGACTACCCGGTGTTATTGGGCACAAAAACCCTACAGATTTCTCACCTTCCGAACAAGTTCCGGCACAATCTTAAAGGGGCGCTTGGACCCTCTACCTCAAGCGTCCATGTACTCATATAGTATATCATTGGCCTTAGTGTAGTCCCTATATAGGTACTTTGGGGCTCATGTATCATGTATCTCTATATGGGTACATGTACCAGAGCGCGCGCACCTTGGCCTTCCCAGCGGCTCTTCGTGGAGGAACTTCAGGGTCGGGGTATGCGCGATAATACGTATTCGGAGCACATGTGGGACCTTTAATGGGGACCCCTACCCTATAGTGGGCTCTATGATGGGTATATAATAGCTATATGAAGGGTTCCGAAAAACTCTATAACACCTTGAAAACATCCGCGTTGAAACCTAAAAGAAGTTGTTGCGGAGCTCCCCCATCCGAGGTTGGGACGATGAAAACACCTGGGCGCGCTGCTGCAAGCAAAAAGAGCCACTGGCCCGGCTGTTGTTAATTATGAGGAAGCTCAGCGGGTGAAGGGGAAGGGGTTAGGGGACTAAGTTCCCACCATAGATAGCCCTTATTAGTTAGACCATTTACCGGTCCTTGTTAGGTCTAAGGGTCAGAATGATATGAGGGGTGCCTTCCTATAACATGCCTAGGATTCAGATGAGGTCTCCTCTATAGTTTTCCGTTGTTCAATCAGGTAAGCCTTACCGTGAAGGCCCCAACAAATCTGAGCCGGGACCTATTCTCCATCAACGAAAATCGCATAACCTTCTGGACTTTAAAAAGACTGTAAAACAAGCTGAACAGTGTTACTAGATGCTATAGACCTTTAAGTTTTGGCGCTCGACACCCTGAAGACACATTGTCACACACACACACACACACACACACACACACACCCAGAAAGAAACTACTGTCTCTAACAACCCTCTCAGGTTTACACGATTCACGCTACTAGAACACAGATTCATCCGTCTAAAGCCTAGTTCAACCCCATGCCCCTGGCACCTAGTGCCTGAAACCTGAAAGATTCCTAAAGCCTACACCCTCTTTTGGAAGCCCAAAGGGTCCAAGTATCGTTCTGGTGTAGACTTATAGGGTAGTTTGGGGGTCTAAGTATATACCAGAATGATACTCGGACCCTTTGGGAAGCATCACAGAAACCGTGCCTTTCCAAGCAATTACAACTCTATAACAAAAGGCTCCCTGAAAAAGGTAGGCTTGTTCGGCTGCAGCCACGTAGGGTTTGAAGGATCTCAGGACTCAGGGTTCCGGTTCAGGGTTTAGGGTTTAGGGTTCAGGGTTTAGGATGTTTGGGTTTAGGGTTTAAGAAGTGATGGAGGTTAGGGTTTAGGGGAGTTTTTCGATACAAGTCGGAATAATTAGAGAGGGTATCCTCTTATAATTATAGTCCCTATACACCTGTTGAGTGTAATCGATTCGATCCCAACACCCTGTTCTAAATGCTAAGGCCTACCTGGACCCTATAAAACCTTCCTTTTGAAGGATTGCTTATATGATTTCCTTACATAGGTCCTTAGAACGGTAGGTGATTTGGGGTAAAGGTACACTATCGACAAAGAGTCCTCGGCTCAGACGTTTTGTGAGATCACAGGTCAATCGCTGAGTCTCTGGGTCGACCTAGACCCCCAAATAGCCTACCCTATTTTAAGGACTTAAATGGGGGGTTTCTACCCTAAATAGCTTATTGGCTGTAAACTCAACTTTTCAACTTTTGGGGTTCTTATAAGGTAGTCGATTCTGAAAGTTTCAACTTTTATTTCCTTGGGTTTTGGGCCAGTGAGATAGTACGATATGTTATCAGGACCCCAGAATAAGGTACCCCTGATTTTCGGAAACGCCCATATGAGGAAATCTGATCGCCTGGACTTACAAATGTTACCACAGCTTAGGACGTAGCTACTCTTAACAGATTTAGTAAGGATGACCCACTGCACTTTACTAAACCCTTAATCCAGAACCCCACTCTTTGAGGACGAAGGCCGTCGCGACGCAAGCGACACTGGCGGTGGCGCCACCGCCCGCACAGGAGAAGGCGGCTTCTGGGTGTGGCCCAAATTGCGGTCTGCAGTGGGGCTACTTTCAGATGACTTTCATTGCAGCAGCCGCAGCGACTATCACCTCCACTACCCTGCTGCAGCATCAACACTTCAAAGAAAATCCATTGCGTCACTGGTGGGAGAACGTGGTTCCACACGACAAAATTTTACATTGCCAGCTCTGCGTATTATGTCTGGTGATTCACTCAGTGATGATGCCTATGTTGCTTCTTGTCACCTTTGAAGCCCAATGTCGTAGCTGCGTAGTCGTGATTGTTTATACGATGCGGGCGATGCCTGGTTACTGTGTCATTTCGGTTTGAGGTAAGTAACCCTAAAGAACCGTAAGGATCAAACCCTGAGCCCCAAGAGAGAAAGGAGGAGGAGTCCGACAAAAACCGCCCACACCCGAAGCCCTTCACACATCTCGCCTGAACTTTAAGGGTGTGCACACCTCTATGGTACGTACTTAGGCATTCAAGCGGATCCTGTACAGTACTGCTATGTTCCTACCGTAGAGGTACACGCGCCCTACAACACCGAATAATGAAGTCACGCTATGCAATCGACTATACTCTATGTGTCTATAAGATTTTTCGGGTTCAGAGTTTTAAATCCTAAACCAATCTGCAGGCGCTTTCTCCTGAATCAGAGCCTTCGACGTACGGCCTGGCTCGCGTGACGAGCACGGTTGCGTTTTGGCTGATCTTTCCCTAAGGCTCCATGTGCCCAGAAGGGTGCCTTTAAGAAGTTCCGTTCCGGGATCCTTTATGGGTTCGCTATTATCTTATCTATTTCAGGGTCTATGTATCTCTACAGTATATGCTTCCCTTAAAATACCGATTTAGGAACCCCTTTAAGGCCTAAGTCCATGCTATGTACGTACATGGAGACTGAGGATTTGGTAGCTTCAGAGTGTTTTCAGATCGTATGCTTTTGCATTCTTTTTCATGATGCTCTAGATCCTAAATCATAAACCCCAAACCCAGTTGGGTATAAGTTTTAAGGATTAATCATAGGGTTTAGGGCTGCCCATCTCGTACTGCTGATGGACAAAATCCTGCATTACCCCAAGGACCCTTAACTATGGGAATTATGGTCTATTCCTTATTATGGGTAATGCAGGATTTATATCCCTAAACCCTAGAAACCCTATAGATCCCTTAAAGGAACCCCTTAAAGGTACCCTTATAGCTCCGTCCATCAGCCGTATCATCCAAGGGCTCCGGTGCCAGCGCCCCGAGGATCACGGCCGTCAGTGGGAGCTTCGCGCAGGTGCACTGGGCCGCCACGAAGTGTGGGCTCCGGATTTAGTAGGGTTTGAGGTTAGCGTTTGGGGTTTAGGGGTTGTCATAAAGCCCGATATCTTAAGCCTCAAGGCCTAATGGCCTAAGCCCCGGGCGGACTACGTCTGGAACTCTAGCATTGACATGTTTTTTTCAATCCGCAAACCTGCTAAGATTGCCAGAGAACCAGTAAGACGATCAAATGCAACTGTATCAACTACGTAGACATTCCTTCCCAACGAGTAGCTAGACGTAGGGTTGAGGTTGAGGTGTAGGGTTCTCAAGCTGTTGTGCCTAAATCATTGCTTAGATGAGGAACCTGCAGTAAGGAGCTTTGAAAGGGTTTTTTCATCGTATATTAAGTTTATTAAGGTCTGCCTAAGCTCGAATCCCTACACCCTACTGTAAGCCCTAAGATCCTGAACCCGACGACTAGCCTGGGGATACCTCAGGCTATAACCCGGAGGTTTAGAGTTTCAGTTTCGGGGTGGAGGGGTTCAGCATGTAGGGTTCAGGGATTTAGGGTGTAGGGATTTAGGGCTTGCAGGGTTTAGGGATTCAGGATTTAGGGTTGAGGGGTTTTGGGTTGGGGAGTAAGTACGGGTTTAGGGTCTTCAGGTTTAGGGTTCAGGTTTAGGGTTCAGGGTTTAGGACAAGACCTCATGTAAGCTCAGGCAACATCCTTTGCTTAAAGAACCCTAAACCCTAAACCAGGTGCGAGCCTGCGGACCAAGTCATAGAAATCCGGAGCCCGAGATTATAGGAGCTACTGCTCACTTGATGGGTCGGGAGACTTAGTAAGTAGGTAGTAGGTAGACTTAAAAGTACCCCAAAAGGGACCCTCATTGGGGTTATGGTACGTATAAGTCCTTAAAATAACCAGTTACTAAGTCCCCCGACCCTCCAAGCAGGGCTCCCTTTGTATCACCAGAGTAGTGCACTCTGCATAAGCTTTTGGCTGGTGCGTTCTTGGTTTGCCTAGATACTTTTGGGATGTCCCAACCTTTATGTGTGATTGTTTCCTTTGAGGCTTGTTTTGCCGTCCCTATAATGTGTGTGAGGCGCCGAGCCAAAAGGGAAATCCAAAGTGCTGGTCAGAGGCAGGGGTAT
Organism: Symbiodinium sp. CCMP2592; assembly: GCA_905221615.1. Taxonomy (NCBI): domain Eukaryota; class Dinophyceae; order Suessiales; family Symbiodiniaceae; genus Symbiodinium; species Symbiodinium sp. CCMP2592. Next base: position 251,076 of record CAJNDT010005557.1, on the reverse strand, counting down.
GATGGCGCTTTGTGTACAAATGGGGATTCTTCCATACCTGGTCATGGGCTTTATAATATGCCTGTCTAACGCAGTAATAATCGGTTTTTGCAGGAGTTCTTGACGTTTAGGGCTTAGGGCTTGTGCCCACAGGTGCTAGGTGTGTCGGAATGCTTTCCTGAATAAGGGTCCCCGCCCGAAATCCCAACATCCCGATTCTTAAATCGCAGAAGATTCAAGTAATAACAATAGCAAGGATACAAATAGTAACAGTAATAACAACAATAAAGATTGAATCCTCTATGCATATTATCACTACCATGGTTGTGTTTAAGTTCCGGGCCTTGAAACCCAGGCTTCCAGTTTAGGGGGTTTAGGTTTTGCGGGGGATAGGGGTGTTTGGGGGGTTGGGGTTGAGTAAGGAACCAGAGCATGATCTCGGCGATAATTATAGATCATCCAGGGCTTCTTTTGCAATTGCAGTCCGAGGATGAAAAGACACTTTGATCCCAAATCTCTACCCTCGGCTCCAAACCTTAAATCGCTGTACCCTGTGTGTGTGTTTTCAACACTTGGCTTCAGTGCATGCGACAGCGAACTGTCAATCGATACCTCCAAGGCCTTTACACTAAAGCTTGGCACAGGCTTAATTCCAAAGCCCCAACAAACCCCTGCAACCCTAAAACGGCTTTCTAGCTCGAGACCTCTCTGGTGCCATTACTGAACAGCGAAAATATCTGCAAAGCACGAAGTTTCGACCTACAGGCCTTGACATCAACCCTTGTAGCCTTCAGCGATGTGTTATAGGAAGAACGCCATAACGCAGTTGTAGGAAAGCTCATCAAGCCCGACCGAGTCTTACTACCTTAAGGCCCCAGGACCCCTTAATTAAGGAGTATGCCTTAAGTCACAACAGGATCCCTACTATGACTTAAGAGGTATACTCCTTAAGTTCACTGGTTTTGAATGCTCTGGGTACCTTAGTACCGTTGTAGAGAGATCCCCAGGCCTCACACCGCAAACTCCGAAGCCTCCGCCATAAAGCCCAGGGTTTAGGGTTTAGGGTTTAGGGGTTTAGGGTTTAGGGTTTAGGGGTTTAGGGTTTAGGGTCTGGGGGTTTAGGGTTTAGGGGTTTAGGGTGCTTCAAAGCCTTACAGTAGAAGCCACACAGCTGGAACATCATTAGCCTCATGCCCTCATAGTAAAGTATACCCTAGTCATCTCCAGACTCGTACATTGAAGCTTTTGGGCCCAAAGACCATACTATAGAAGGCTTCTGGGCTATTTTGATGCCCAGGGTTTTCGTAAAGTATAGAGGATCCCAGCACCAATCATCCTCAATCGATGTGCCATCTTTGCCGGGGTTCATTATAGGTAAAACACCTAAGAACAAAACCTTACACCCATAAAACCCCGAAGCCCTAAACCCTAAACCTACAACCCCAAGGCCCTAAACCTGAGGTAAATCTCCTAAGCCCTAAACCCCTTAGCGAACCAGGGCTTTTCGTTCGAACTCTGTTGCGCGGACGAGAAGTCTGCGGGGCAGTGCTGGACTTGGCTTGGGGACCCAGATGTTCATTCAAAACCCCTGAACTTAAGGAATATACCTTAAGTCATATTAGGGATCCTATTATGATTGAAGGTATATTCCTTAATTAAGGGGTGTGCTGGGGCTTAGGGCAGAGGGTTTAGGGTCTTCATGGTTTTGGGACATCTAGGGCATTGGTTTAGGAATTTCATGGTTTTGGGGCTGAGGGCGGAGGCTTTAGGAAGTTTAGGGTCTAAGGCTCAGGGATCAGAAATTTAGGGTTCAGATTCTGGGATTTAAAGATTAGGGTTTGGTTCTGAGGAGGCGAAGCTGATAGCGCCGTGCGGCGAAGAGTTTTTTTCCGAGCAGGTAAGTCAACATTTTTGACTGGGTTGTGGGTTCAGGGTGAGTGAAGGTCTGGACAACCCCATCCTTAGGGATACTTCAGACAGTCTGGCTTCCGAGATGCACTTGCTGATTTTCTTAGTGCTTCAACATCCAGCTAGCAACATATGCAAATCTTTGGTTGTGTATTCTCCCTATTTCGGAGTCTCTATCTCGGGGCGAGGAGTGGAAGGGCGCATCCTTGTCCCGTTTTCTTGATACTTGGAGTTCATGTTCACAGCTTCTCTTTCGAAGGCTGTTTGCATGCCTGTCTCAATTTCTAGACCGTGCATCATTACAACAGAAGTCTTTTGCACAACGACCGAACAACAATCGAAGGATTGCAAAGGTGCGATGAAGGTAAGTAGGATCGGTTGAGAGTCCTTACGTACGGGATCCATACACTGCATCCCACCATTTGAGTTTCTTAACAATAGAGTAGATGACGAGGATCTCTAATGCCAACTTAGACCCCTCCAGCAGGACCTTTGTCACCATGACCCCGAACATGTGTCCAGCTCAAAGAAGCTCGTATCTATCCCTAAGCCCGGAGCTCTACACGTGTAAGCCCAGAAAGCCCAATACCCCGCAGTTCAGGAATATACCTTCAACTATAAGGGGATTCATAATATTGTGATTTAAGCTACATTCCTTCATTAAGGGGTATTGGGTTTAGGGTTTAGGGGTTTAGGATTTAGGGTTTAGCATGATAAAGCACCGGTGCATCGTCGCCCTGAACGACAATGTCCCGCTACCGCAGAGCCGAGCCGCTTAAGTTCACCACAGTCCCATGATACCCAGAGACTCCAAGACACCTTAAGTAAGGAATATACCTTAACTCATATAAGGGACCCAGAGACTCCAAAACCCCTTAATTGAGGAATATACCTTATATACATCATTTAAGGGATGATTTAAGGTAAGGAATATACCTTAAGTCATATAAGGGATCCTATCATAATTTAAGGCATAATATATCCTAAGTCATATAAGGGATCCGACTATGATTTAAGGAAGTATTCCTGGACTAAGGTGTTTTGGAGTCTCTGGATACGCATGCTGTCCCGTTGAAACTACCCATAGGCTCCATTGCTCCATTGTAGTTCTTTTTGCGCTTCATACTTAGGGCCCTACAAAGGAAATCCCAAAACGGAACTACTATGAAGCCCATGGGTAGTGGTATCTGCCATCGGAGGCCTGAAGCCCTGAACATGTAACTATCAAACCGACTTCCTATAGCCACCGGGGTTTGGGGAGTTCAGCTGGCATGTTTACACCCCAACTCTGCTTGCACCGTACTAAACCCTAAACCCGGAACTCTAAACCCCTAACCCCCAAACCCGAATACCTAAAGCCCAAACCCGACAAACTATCCAGCAAATATTCAACCCCTGAACCCTAATCCCTAAAGCCCAAACCCCAAAAACTATTCAACACATGACTCAACCCCTAAACCCAAATTCCGAAGTCCCTAAAACCCAAACCCTAAAGCTTGAAAAAGGAGCTTAACAAAAAAAACACACACTGCAGCCACCGGACTCCATGGAGGCCATTCTCTCAGGGCTTCTGCTGCCTAGAGCCGCTGCCGCCGAGGCAACCGGATGTCGGGCTTTCAGGGCTTAGGGTTCAGGGGTTTGGGGGTTTAGGGGTTTAGGGTTTTGCTAGCGGGTTCAGTTGCAATGGTGCGTTTTTGGTGGTTACACTGCTTACTGAGGCCGGGACTTGTCCTGCATGCTACGGAAAGTGCTTGAAATGCCGCTATTTGCAGGTGTTCGCAGTAGTGCCATTGCGTGCCTAGGCTTTCTCAACACAGCATACAAAGGACTCCGCAAGACTAAACGCGCTATGCGCGTTTAGTAGCAAGGTGTGCCGCGTTTCTGCTTGTTTTCTGGGGTGGGGATGGGGTGGGGGGTGGGGGGGTGAGTGTGATTTCGCCATGGCGTCTCTTTCACCAGGCTCCGCGCGCAAGTGCCATGTTCAGGTCTTCGTACTGTTCCTTAATCTCAGCTGGCAAACTACTATATATACTGCACACATACGTGTCTACCTATGCAAACCTAGACGTATGTGATGTATACAAGTACGTGGAAACGATGTGGCTTCCATGAAGCCTCACCCTAAAGGGTTCCATAGGAGTACCTGGAGGATCATGGGAGCCAGTAAGCTCAAGTACTTGACCGGGCCTTTAGTAATTACAAAGATGTAGACCCTTCCTACTACCCTAGCTAATGAGTCTCATGATCCTCCAAGTAGGGTTGAGGCGCAGGAAACTCCTCGGCTTCTCTTTAGGGCTTTTCAAGAGGATTTGGGGTACAAGGTGTTATGGGACTTGTGCTTTAGGGTTGATTAGTCCTCGAGACCCAACGAGGGGGGCCGTTGCACTACTGAAAGGGCTCCAAGGGCGGGATGAAGCCTTCTCTGCCTGAAATAAGGCAAGTCATTTCACCTGACAATTGCTTATGAAGTCTGCACCCCTGTTCGTGAACCCCCTGGGACATCCAGACATCGACAACGATAACTTGGTTGAGACCATCTAAAACATTTGTGTCATTCACAAGCCAAAACTCGCATATGCTGTAAAATGCAATACATTTATGACTTTATACCACACTTGGAAGTGAACCCGAAGGGAGGGTTTTAGCGTTAGGGGTTTAGGGTTTTAGGGTCAGGGGTTTATAGGGGTTTAGGGCTTATAGGGGTTAGGGGTTTTGTGGTTTAGGGGTTCAGGGTTTTGGATTTTCGGGGTTGGGGTGGAGGGGTTTGGGGTGTAGGGGTTTGGGGTGTGGGGTTTGGGGTTTAGGGTGGTGGGGCTTAGGGTTTAGGGTTTGAGTCATGTCATTTGTTGGCTAGTTTGTGGTCTAGGGGTTTGGGGCTGAGAGTGTTGATTATAGCTTACGGTGCACGGTTGTCATTAGGTTTTAGAAGGTTGTTAAAGGATAATTTGTGCATAGGAATTGGGGATCTATGTGTTGCTCATTGTTGGGGTTGAAGAGTGTAGGCTTCATAGGGTAGGTATAGTATGCGCATGCACGTACACATACATAGAAGTTTTGAAAGGTTGAGGGTCTTGGAGGGGCTTACTGCCCACACCACTGAATTTCGGTTGCAGCCCAGAAGCCACTTGTGTAGCAGGCAAGTGGAGCCGCAGGCAAGCCCACAAAGCTCCCAACCCTGAGAACCTAAACCATCCCGAGACGCCTCCAAACCCTAAATCCCCAAACCGGAAATCCTAAAAACCCCAAAAGCCTAAAACCCCTAAACTAAATCTTACTACCCTAAACCCTATACCCCTGACCCTAAACCCTAAAACCCTGACACAGACTTGAACCCTGCACTTCCAACCCAAACCCTTCTGGCCTTTAATCTTGCAAGAATAATAGTAGTGGTCATGCTAAGAGTTACAGCAATGGTAAGGAAGATATTGATACTACTAGTACAAATATTAATGGTAATGGGAAGGGAGCCCAACATCCGATGTTCTTTCGGTGGGTTGCGTCTCTTACATCTCTTTCACCGCACTACAGAATCTGTTTAGAAAGCCGTGGGAACCCTTCCCTGAACCGCAGCACCGAGAACCCCGATACCCAGCGACTCGAACAAACCCATAATAAGGAATATACCTTATACCATATCAAGGATCCGTTTATAGTTTCAGGTAGATTCCTCTGTAGCTGAGTGGATACACTTTACAATTTTCTGAACCATATTCCCCACTATAAAACTGAAAGTCTACACTTTGGGGGGCTTATGAACTCAGCAACTACGATTCCTTAATCCCTTTATAGAGCCCCTATAGAAATCCCTGTAAGGCACCCTTTAGGGTATATTCCTTAAGTCTCTGGATTTAGGGGCCCCAAAAGCACATAAGCATAAACATTTTATAGGGATAGCCCTACCTTCTTGGGCTTCATTATAAGGGGGTCTATATGGAATATCCCTATCCTTCTTGGGTGCTTGTTTGGGGCCCTACTGTTGGTGATATAAATCCTGCATTACCTTAAGGACCCTAAACTATGGGAATTATGGTATATTCCTTGTTACGCGTAATGCAGGATTTATACCCCTAAACCCTAGACCCTAAAACCCCTATAGATCCCTTAAAGGGGCCCCTTAAAGGTACCCTTATAGGTCCCTTTAAAGGAACCCCCAGGATTTATATCATCAACCGTATGGATAGAACCCTCAAGGTCCCCGCTTCAAGCTGGCGGCCTGAAAGAAGGCCGCCGGGATGGAAATCAGGGGGCTTTACCCTAAGGCCCCAAAGTAGTTCCTTTTTGAAACCCAAAAAGGAACTACTTTGGGGCCTGTGGGTAGGGTTTACGGGTTAGGGGTTACGGGCTTTAGGGTTTAGGGTTTAAGGAGTTTCGGGGCTTAGGGTTTACGGTTTCAGGGGTTTAGGGGTTTAGGGTTTAATTACGGGTTTAGTGGGTTAGGGGGTACGGGTTCAGGGTTTTAGGGGTTTAGGGGCTTTGGGTTTTAGGGTTCAGGGTCCCTAGTAGCCCTAGTACCTTTATTGTAAAATGCAGGGTTTCTATATTAGGAATCATTATTATGATAAGGGTAAGTATCCCCCACAACAGTACCTAGGACCCTGTGGGAATGTAAGGGTGTGCGGCTCTGTGTTGCGGGGTCGGGTGCTAGCATTGATAGGGTACGAGAAGTGTTGAGAGTTCAGAACCGTGTACGGTATGCCAGACTGTGACCCTAAAGTACGTAACGTATCTGGGGCCAACGTATGGTTACTCAGGTAGACGGACCCATAGGGTAGGGCTAGCTGTGGCTGTTATTCCATACCGTTCTATCATGTGGTCATGAGCACTTTGTTGCGGTCAGGACCTTTCAGTTAAGGAAACAGTGGAGACACCGATAACTGAGGGTTTGGAACAGATCTGGAACCAAGAACCCCTATAGAGCCCTTGGCACAATCCTTAAAGGACTAGCTGCACCGTAATTGCGGTGTAGACCCGGATGTTTGCTTGCCGACTGCTAACCACGAAGTGTGTAAGCTCTAAACATAAACTCCAATTCTATAAACCCTAGACCCCTCCTCAGTTGGATCTCCGTCAGGGTTTGCTATCATTTGCCCCAACAGCACAGGGTAGACTTGAGGCCGCAACACCCTGAAACCCAAAGGGTGTACTATAGGAGCCTAATCAATAGTATTTTGGGGGTTCCTTGACATAGTTATAGTATGATATCTCCAAAAAACCCTATTCTAATTATTAAGGTCCCTATATTGTGTAGAGCCGATGTCGGTGAGACATGTTCCTCATGAGGAGCAAGTCGCTCGGACAAAGCTGATACTGTTGATGATATATATCTGCATTACCTTAAGGACCCTAAACTATGGGAATTATGGTAGATTCCTTATTATGGGTAATGCAGGATTTACACCCCTAAACTCTAAACCCTAAAACCCCTACAGATCCCTTAAAGGAACCCCTTCAAGGTACCCTTATAGGTCCATTTTTAAAGGAACCCCCAGGATATATATCATCAGCCGTATAGGTCTCAGTTCTGGGGCGCCAGCTCAGGTTCCCAACCGGAAGTGAAGCATGGCTCTTCGGTAATCCCTAAGGGTCCATGTACTCAAATAGGGGTTCCTTTAAGGGATCCCTTAAGGGATCCTTTAAGGGATCCTTTAAGGGTTCCTATAAGGGTTTAGGGTTTAGGATGTAAGGGTCCATGTACTCATATAGTAGATACTTAGGCCTTAAAGTGGTCCCTATATAGGTACTTTAAGGCCTAAGTATCTACTATAAGGGTACATGGAGCCTTAGGGTAATAGGCTTGCGAGAGGAATCTAATTAGTTGTGTTGTTATAATATCATGATTGGTATCCAGGCGGCAATGAATACCCAACAGCTAACTTCTAGTCTATACTTTCTAGCCCGAATATGAAACGATCCTGATATGTTCGCATGAGTTGTTTTTATTGTGCATCATTCGCCCATCTACCTGGCATGGATCTCAAGCTGAAATCTAACCCCTAACGCCCACATGCCTTGCCAAGCCTTAAACACCTAGTCAAGATTCCTAATCCTTCTCGGATACAAGCTTTGCAAGATTGAAGCCTCAAGAAACCCTAAACCCGAAACCCTATACAAAAGACCTGCTAGGAGTGGCTTCTGCCACAGCCGGCAACCGACCACGAACAAGCCGCTGTCCCCATGCAGCATCTGCAGAGGACTGCCGTTGAATTTAGACTGTGGGGTACAGGGTTTAGGGTTCAGGGTGTGGAGTATAGTGGCTTGAAACCTAAACCGCACGGAGCTCAGGGTCTAGGCTGCTGTGGAAATGCCAGCGCCGCCAAAGCTTTGAACCCTGGATACCGCAAGTCCTTGAAGTAGGTCTCAGACGAGGCCTGTACGGCACGGGAATGTTCATACATTGGAGCTTCACAACCTACTAGTACCCTAACCTACCAGGTGACTTGCACGGAGCTTACAGAGCGATTGAGTTCGGGCTTTTGGGCTTCAGTCTTTAATTCAATTCACTGATGCTTGACCAAAGGCCCGATCTGTAAGGTAGTGCGCGTCTGGGCTTTGCTGGATCCTTGACGGTTTAGGGTTTAGGATCCTTGCTACGGAGTTCAGACATCTCAAGCTCCCGTGCTAGTACATACCGTGTTTTTTAATGCTGGCAATTGAAATACACATCCTGACCCCGAAACGTAAACCGTGTAAAACAAGCATCTAACCAGAACCCAATATGGGACAGCAGGTCGAAGTTTGCCTGTTTCGAGAGTGTGAAGATGTCAAGGGCTCCCAGGAGGGTCACCGTACACTGAATTGAGCCCCTTTTGTGTGTCCTTCCGGGTACTTGGGCTGCGCGTACGTGCGTGAAGGCGGGCAAAGTGCAGAAGACGGGAAGTTCCTGTGGTCATATGCAAGTTCAGATGATCTAGGACCTAGAGTAGGCCCTTATTCCCTTTTTCATGGTTTAGGTTCCCTTATAACCCCCTTTACCCCAAAAAGGGCACCCTTGTTATTCCTAGGTTACTCTTAGGTCTAGTGATTGAGGGTATGTTCGAGCCCATGTAGTATAGTCTAATAGGGTCTGATCGGTATCTGCCGTGCCGTACTTCCCGAACACACGTTTTCTGTTGTGCCTTCAGTGTGCTGTCGCTGGCACTTGAAGCAACAACGAGACGAGGGTTTGGATGCTGGTTTGAGCAGGTTCATAGCTGCGGATCGTAACACCTAGAAGTAGGAGGTGCAAAATAGGGGCCCAAATAATTACACGTTCGCAGCCTAACTGTTTGTGTCCTTCTTACAGGCCTTGGCACCTAGGCTCAAGCTTTGGGGTGAAGTTGTTGATTATAGTATGCTGCTGTAGAGGTCATATGGGGGAATAAAAATCTTAATTAATTAGACGGTCAAACCCGGCACCTACATGAGCGACGGCTTTTATTTGTCTGAAACAAGATCACCACTTGCAGTGTTTGTTGTCGGAGTTCGCGGGCGCCGCTTCAAACTAGATCATGTGTACTTATGACATGATGTAGTCCTATCATGTCCTATCTGAAGTCGCAGCTGATAACGAGATTTGTGCGGCATGACTTTGTCATAAGCATGTGTTTCCCAGGGGTTGCTAGCACTCTTGTCACACCATCCCATGCAGACCTTGAGCCCTGACGCACCATGTGGTTCAGGGCTTATGGAGCCGACTTCTTGGCAACATAACTAAATAGGCCATCTCCCCTTGATGATTTCGAGGTTTTCTCCCTTAATAAAAATGATAAGTACTCGAGCTCCACTTCCCTTGACCTTTAAACCCGAAACCGGGAAGTCCCCAGAGAAGCCTGAAGCCTGTGAGGACGCCGGGCTTCTGGCTTGCAAGCTGTCCTTGGACGAGATTGGGGCATTTTGTCCTCATCTGTGCTGTTTTTTCTTGAGAACTATATCAGGCGTCCGGGCTTTGATGGAGCCGAATAAGAACAACGACATTAACAAGCATGGTAAATAATCATGATCATCGTAAGAGTATCAATTTCTCAGTTTTGTTCAAGCGTCTGAATCCCGTGACCCTTCGGCCAGTTTGTCTTGGGTATTGCTCCCACTCAGTAACAATCGGGCGGAGTTTATGATGTACGTAGATAGGTGGGTGTGTGTATATATTTATTTATTTATTTATTTGTTTATTTATTTTTTATTATTTATGCACACTATTATTATTATTATTATTATTATTATTATTATTATTATTATTATATATATATATATATTTATTATATGTAAAAAGCCTGTATTATGACATCTAACCTAAACCCCAATATAGACGGGTTGCAGAGTTTAGGGGCAGTACCCGGCTTTGACTTCTCCTTCCCCTTCTTTTCCTCCTGCTCCCTGACCGACTGTCTGCCAGGCTATTGCTTTTGGGGTTTAGGGGCTTAGGGTTGAGGGGTTAAGGTTGAAGGTTTATTGTTTTGGGTTCACCTACGTCCAGTTCCCTGCCACGTGCACGCAGCTCCCGTTGCCTTGTCCTGTAGGCCTACCCCAGAGCCTCCAAAAACCCCTTTACTTACGGAATACCAACTATATTCGGATCCCTAATATGATTTGAGGTAAGTCCTTAATTCAGGGGTTTTGGGGCCTCTGGGTGTAGGCCTAAAGCCCCAAACTGCGGATCTTAAACCCCTGGAACCCTAGGTAGACCCTAAATTCTCAACAAAAATCATAATGTCTGGTCTCGTGAACCCCACCCCCGAGCCGAATATGGCGGCCTAAATGACTACCAATAGTATTCCTCGGATTCCTCTACCCCGAAACCCTATTCTGATTACCTAAGGTCCCTGTATTAAGCGTCCCAAAGCTCTCCCGAGTGAGGCACTCTTCGAGCTTCCTGCCATTGGAAGCGGCGACAAGGCCTCTCGGAAAGGTTTGTTTTACCTTTGAGGGTCCCTGCTCCGGACTTAGGGCTCCTTAAAGGGATAGGACTTAGGGCTCCTTAAAGGACTTAGGACATAGGGCTCCTTGAAGGACTTTGGCTTCAGGGCTCCTTAAAGGGATGTAGTCAATGTAGTGTTTCTACAAGATTTCTACAAGGGTACTATATGGCTAGTTCTCGAAATTAGCTTCCCTTTATAGGGCCCCAAAATAGTATGGCACCCTTACAAGGACCCGAATTTCGAGAACTACCCGGTAGGCCATGTGGTATGTTACAGTAGAGCTATCCAGGGACTGTAAGGGGACATTTCATTGCGATTTATGCAGGTATGTGGAGGGGTTGCATCAGGGGCTTGGGTTTGGGGGGATGGTCGTTTACCTTCAACTACCACACTGCCCACTTACTTTTTCTTACATGAAGAACTTAAGAAAAAGTAGGCATGTAATGGTGGTGAAACCCTAAAAGCCTTACCCCCCCCTCTTCAGAATACAAAAATAGCAAAAACCAAGAACTAAGCTGTACCGTAGCTTCGGGCTTTGGGCCGGAGGTCTGCTTAGCAACCGGAATCGGCAGCTCTGCAAAAGGCTGGGGTTTAGGGGTTCAGGGTTACTAAGAGCTTAGTGTTATATAAATGGTTTAGAGTTTTCGGGGGGTGTGCCTAACGGGCCGAAAACTCGTAGGGTTGGGCTCGGAACCTGGAATCCAAGCCCGCTTTGTGGCTGTCAGGCAAGTGGCTGGCACGACTACCTCGGAAACTCGGATGTTCATCGTAGCGAGGAACTCGAAACTTAAAGGATGCCTTAAAAGGAACCCTTAAAGGATCCCTTAAAGGGAACCCTCAAAGGATCCCTTCAGTGGTGACCTGGTTTGCTCTTTGTTTCTGGGCTAACATGACTGATACTGGTAACATAGCAACCCTTACAAGCCTAATATCTTGAAGCCTAAACCCTAAATGCCCTGACCCTTAAAACATGCAGGCCTGAAGCCTTAACCCTAGACTCTTCCTGATCCCCCAAACCGTGAAACCCTATATCCTGCGACCCTTAAACCTTTTCCCCAGTTTGGTTTCGGAAGCGCCCAGGAAACTACGAGCGCCTCCTTTTCCACCTTCCGCTCTCTGCCAGTGTCCTCGAGTTCGGCGCGTGGCCCTCGGCTGTTTTCTGGGTTGGAGCTCAGGATTTAGGGTTTTATACTTGGAGGGTCGGGGGACTTAGCAAGTAGGTAGTAAGTAGACTTATAAGTACCCTAAAAGGGACCCTAATTGGGGTTATGGTACTTATAAGTCCCTAAAATAACCGGTTACTAAGTCCCCCGACCCTCCAAGTATGGACAGGGTCTCCTTGATCAGCGGAGGTATGCGCGCGTGCACCCTCCTTGATTCTGCACCATGGTACAGGGGCTTGTTGAAAGGGGTATCGTTGGCTGTGGAAGGTCAGTCCAATCTGCTCAAGAGAAATTAAAGCCATTCCGGCTTGTTCCATGGCTCATTCCCAGGTCAGCTTAGAAGAGGAGTGTCCGGGGCGTTCAACACGTTGTCAGTTCTTTCTGTATTTCCTTGGCGGCTGGCTGAGACTGGTTGGACGTTCTCATGTCTTCTCTGATAGAAAGGAATGTTCTGGCCGCTAAACCGCGTAGGGTATTTGTAACGACCCCATCATTATGGTACTGCGGCTTAGGATTGTTGGATATGAGTACTGTAGGTTGGTATTATTTGGTGAAGTTGACGACTCTAAGGCACGTGAACCCCTAGAGAAAAGTCTGAACAGCATGTAAGGTGCGCGATTAGTGATGAGTGCTGCCAGATTGAAGTGGGTCTGCAGAAGCAGCAAGCCTTCGATGAGGCAGCCACGAAACCTTACCAAGTGTTTAGCACTGGGCCTAAATTAGGGGTAGGTGGTTTCGGTGTGTTGTTTCGGGCTATTTGGGGGGTCCTTTGCTTGCGTGGCGGCTTGCCTCAACAACCCGCTGAAGCCATGGGAAGACCAAGGTGCGTCAGGGTAGACACATAGGGGCTTGGAGCCACCACATACTATGAAGCTGTAACGATACCCCACAACCTGGCCTGCATTCCTGAGCATATCACTTGTACCCGGAACTGCTACATCTCGAAACCCGCACGGCCCACCAACCCTTGAACCCCACTCCTTAAGTAATCCTAGCCCTAAACACTAAACCCGAACCCAATATTTTTTACCATTAATCCTAACCCTAAACCGCCAACCAAGGTGCGAATGGGTTCTTCTCTGGCAATGTGGTCCGAGTACTTCCCATACGGCACCATCGTAGGCGAGGCAGAGCTAACAGGTCGTGCCAGGTTTGTAGACTTGACTAAACCTGACCGAAGCGGAATTCATTTGTCATTGCAGTAGACTGGTTGTGTGCTGCCGGCTCTAGGGTTAAGGGTTTGGATTGTGCTGGGTATCTTCGGGTCCTATCCGATCTAGGTAGACAAACATGCAAGCATAATTACATAACGTCATACAACATTACATAACGCCATATAACTAAATATGTAAATACGGGTTATATGTATCACTAACAATCTGCTACTGCAGGTTACAATCCTTGAGCCCTATCCCTCAGGAAGTTCAGAAACCACCAGAGCTTTTTTATTGCGGCACCAACATATGTTCCAACATTATTCCTTAGGTTTCTTATTCAAGTTGTACTACAAAAGAGCCTAAACCCACATTCCATGTAATTGTTGATATATAGACCCTAAACACTAAACCGTACACCCTTCTTTCTGTAGTTGTTGGAAAAGGGCGCATAAGACAACGAAAAACAGACGGAACTCATCCCTAAACCCTAAACCTTATAAATCCCTTGTAGGAACCCTTAAAGGATCCCTTTTAAAGGTACCCCCCCCCCCCCCCAAATTTCGGAAACCCGCAGGCATGGACAAGAATTTGGCGACCTTTAACACCCGCGGGAAGCCAGTGGGCACCTCAGAGGCTTTGGGTTTCCCAGCCTTAAACCATATTGGGAGTTTCCGAAAATTGGGGGTACCTTAGGGTTCCTTAAAAGGTGGGGTACAGCCTTAAACCATATTGGGATCGTATCATAGTTTAAGGCATATTCCTTAATTAAGGGGTTTTCGGAGTCTAGTTTAAGGATGTTTAAGGTATATTCCTTAATTAAGGGGTTCAATCATATTGGGAGTTTCCGAAAATTGGGGGTACCTTATTTTGGGGTCCTCATAAGAAGGATCCTACTATTTAGGGTACTATATTAGGGTCCCCCATTTTTGGAAACTCCCATATTGGGATCGTATCATAGTTTAAGGATGTTTATGGTATATTCCTTAATTAAAGGGTTTTGGAGTCTCTGGGTCAGGCGGCTTAGGCATTTACGAGGAACATTCCGTAGGGCTTCAGTTCCCTAAATGGTGGGTTACAAACCAGATATCATATATCCCAGTCACTTACCATTCTGGAGCCCCAGGGATTAAGACAGGAACAATTGCCCATACACTGGGTGTATTCAGGCGTTATGCATCGGATCAAGAAGCCTTCAAAGTATGGTATGTGATACAGTCCCAGCAAGTTGTACCGTTTGGGCACTTGAGGAAGCTGGGCAATGTCCTGCAGACTTTTGTCGTTGAAGACTTTTGTCGTTGAACGTAAGGTCAGAGAGCTACTACTTTAATTAGTCGGAATTGTAGGGTCCAGCAGACCATTCTAATCATGGTTTTGGGAGAGCTAGTTCTGTAAGAGTCGTAGCTATGGACTCTCTTGGTACATGATCAGGGAGGCGCATGTGTGTGGCCCTGTTAGCACCGCGTGCAAGCATGCATACCATTTGGGAGTTTCCGAAAACAGGGGACCCTAATGTAGTACCTTTAATAGTAGGATCCGGAAAAATAAGGACCCCCAAATACGGTACCCCTAATTTTCGGAAAGTCCCTAAACCCCAAACCCTATAGATCCCTTATAGGAACCCTTGAAGGAACCCCTTACAGGATCCCTTTAAGGTACCCCCAAATTTCGGAAACTCCCATTTCGATTCCTGACCCCCCAGGTGTTGACCTGGCGGAGGGGTCCAGAACCAGAAACACCGGAACCCTGGGCTCCAAACTACTTGGAGGATCAGGGGACTTAGTAAGTACGGCTATACGTACCCTAATTGGGGTTATATATATATATACATATAAGTAATGATATGTATAGTTACCTTGTTTAGAACCCAAGTTACTACGTCCCGTGATCCTTTAAGTAGCCCCCAAGTTCGTTCTCCAAGGATGGCCGAACGGAAGACATGCGATGTCTACGTTGAGCTTCCATTGAAAGACTTGGAAAAACCTACACCACCGAAGCTCAGAAAAAAGTTCCTGAATGAGGCGATCCTGCAGAAGCAGCAGGGCTGCTTTGTTGCTATTTGCGACATGCGAAAAGCTGAAACTAAGAAGCAGGCACGCGCACATCTGCAGGACTGCTGCGATCTTGACATCCTACGCATGCTCAAGCTTAAACGTGCATTGTGATCGAGGACCCTAGCAACAACGACATGCGCCTCTACCAGCTGTACCAAACTGGAGTGGATAAAAGCCCCTAGGCTCAAAATCCCGAAAGTGGCCCGAGTGTTGATTTCTTCTCATATGCGACAGTGTACTGTAAGGCCCAGGTATATACTATTTGGGCACATGGACCCTTAGGGCCTTAGGGTAGTCCAG
The DNA here is from genome assembly GCA_905221615.1 of Symbiodinium sp. CCMP2592. NCBI lineage: Eukaryota > Dinophyceae > Suessiales > Symbiodiniaceae > Symbiodinium > Symbiodinium sp. CCMP2592. Next base: position 235,624 of record CAJNDT010005557.1, on the reverse strand, counting down.
AACCCTAAGCCGCAGAGGCCCTGAACCCGAATCAGAGCGGCTTGAGGTTCTGACTGCCCACGGCGCTTTCACGCGAGGCGCAGCGAGGGTTCAGAGATCTTCGCATGCAACGAGTTGTCCACGTTTAATGTAGGAATCTGATTAAGAAACCTTGGGCCTTTATTAGGGTCCGTTATATGAACCCTACTATTTTGGGGTTATAGGCTTAGGGTTTTTAATCAGGTTCCTACATTAGCTTACGCTTGCCGTCACGACTGATATGAAAGTTTCTGGATTTATTCTCCACGGGGTCGTACCGTCTGAACCAGGCCTACTGGTGGTTTCACGCGGATGCAGGGAGTCGTCCGTCTCTCCCTCCCTCCCTCCCTCCCTCCCTCCCTCCCTCCCTCCCTCTCTCTCTCTCTCTCTCTCTCTTTTTCTCTCTCTCTCTCTCTCTCTCTCTCTTTTTTTCTCTCTCTCTCTCTCTCTCCCTCCCCTGTTTCACTTGGTTTCGACCTCTGTGTCTTTAAGTCATAAAAGTGACACCTTGTCATTTGCCTGCTTTCAGTTCAGCTGCTGTGTGATTTGTCTGTCTCGTTGTGTACCTGAAGGTACCAGTCTGTGTTGTAATGTGGGGAGTCTTCCAGTGCTACAACAAACTTATCGTCTACCGCGAAAGTCTACACTAGGGCTGATGTACTTTGCGGGTCTGGGTAATCGACGACATGTTGTCCTGAGAGCCCCATATACCAAAACGACTACAAAGAGGTATCGGAACTTCGGCCAATCCACAACTCTGCGAGCAGTTTTTCGATTTGTATTTCAGCATTTTCGGGGTCAGAGTTGTGGCCTGAATGTGGTTTCCGCATGCAGGAAATGTCTACGTCATGCAGGCGCGTCTTGGCATGACCTTTGCACCGCCGCTGCCGAACACCATGTTCGTTTATCTTGGGTATGTAGCGTGCCCTTTAGGGTAGCATAGAGAGGCGAGTTGTTGGGGGATTCGTTCAACTGAATTCCGCTAGGCCGCACTTTCTCTACAACAAACTAGTACTAGGTTTAGGCCGCTCGCTTGCAGGACATGACTATAGCGACAGTAATTAGTTGTTTTGGATCTAGCAGGCTAGTGCGTGCCCTGGATAGTGTAGTGGCGGGCTTGCAGACTGTACCTGTGTTCGTTCGTTCTGCTTCGTGGTCCTGCTCTGCCTCGAAACACCCTTCACACAGCAATTCCCTTATGGACAACAAAAACCCTACAAAGGTTTAAGGTTACTGAAGTGAAGGCGGCGCGACACGAGGCTTGCCCGTGCAGCTTTGCAGCTTTAATTTGCAACCGTCGGGCTTCGTGTTACAAGGGTGCCAAAACGTGTCTCCGCAAATCTAGGCTCTCGACAGCAGAACCTTGTGTAGTGATCCCTGCAGGTGTTTCAAACGTCCGCCGTTGCAAGAAGCATGTCCTGCCAGAGTGGTTTTGGCGCGAGCCATCTGATGTCGAAAGCAAGGCCAGGCAGCTGGCCACTGCCAAGCGAGTACCCTCATAGTAACCCTTATACTAATTATAGATCCCTTAAAGGAACCCGTAATCGCCGTAAAGGAAACCCTAAACCCATAAACCCTAAGCACGGCCGCTGTTTTAGATTCCAGAGTGCTCTGCTGGCCGAAGGCAGGGCCGTGATCCTCTGGGCTGGGAGCGAAAGCAGCTACATGGGAGTGTCCGAAAATACGGGGCACCTTACTTTGGGGTCCTTATAATAAGCATCCTACGATTTAGGGTGCTATTTTAGGGTCCCCTATTTTCGGAAACTCCCATAGCCGACATGACAAACCGGCATTGCCTTGCTCTCCAGCGCAATGCAGCAGTGGTGCGGGAGCTCATATTTGCTGCTGACATGGCACCGGCTCCTCTATGTAAAAGTACCCTTATAGATCCCTTATGGTAACCCTTATAGACCCCCTTTGAAAGGAACCCTCTTCTAATTAATTATCAAGGGGCCCCTACTTAATCTAGCATACACTTTGGGCCTTAATGTACCTATATAGGGAGTACTTTAAGGCCTATTTATATACTATATGAGTACATGGACCCTTAGGGCTACTTAACGGGGGTCATTCTCTCCGCGAGGTCCCGACTCCTGACTAACGAAGCTTCTAAACCACCAAGTGACTAAACCCAAAACCCTAAACCCCGAACCTGAACCCTGTAGAGTCCTTTACTAGGTAGGCCTTTGGTATATTATCAGAATTTCCCCTTATCGGGCTTAACAGGACCCTATTTACGAAGATTTGTCAGAGGCTTTGTAGGGCCAACCGAGTTTAAAGGAGCCCTCATCCTTGTTAAACTCGCTTTCAAACGCCTGACCCGCATCTCCTGCAAAACTTTCCTTCGTTTCTTTCTTGATTCGCGTGCAGCTCTCAAGGTCCCCCCCTGCAACCAAACAGGGCTTGGGGTTTAGGGGTTTAGGGTTTGAGGGTTTAGGGCTTCAGGGTTTAAGGTTTAGGGTTTTTGGGTTTAGGGTTTATAAGGTTTAGGGCTTCAGGGTTTAAGAGTTAGGGTTTTAATTTTAGGGTTCATTAGGGTTTATAAGGTTTAGGGTCCAGGGTCCCCCCCCCGCCGCAAGAAAAGAGGGCTTGGGGTTTAGGGCAATCGAAGAGGGCCCTCCTGCACATTCCCCATATCCAGTTGCCTAAGTGACAGGTCATGGTCGCTGTATAAATTGCAAAGCATATGTGTAAAGGACTGTAGAATAATGTAGTGAATATAGTGCGAAACGAAGTACTTGGGTGATTGGGCTTCGCGGGAATACTCGGGTTTTTGGCTGTCAGGACATTCATTACTCATTACTCCTTCACTCCTTCAACTCTAGCTCTAAACCCTAAACCCCTAAACCCTAAACCCCTAAACCTCTAAACCCTAAACCTCAAACCTCTAAACCCTAAACCTCGTTTGCAGGCGAATGCCTCTGACGAATCCGGGCTTGCTGCCTTGTCGGAGGTGGGGTCCGACTCACGTGGATCCTACCGAACCTGCATGTTTAGGGTCCCTTATTATGATTTCCAAGGGAAGGTTTAGGCTGTCGGGGTTTAGGGTTCAGGGCTTCGGGCCTAGGGTTTATAGGGTTCAGGGTTTAGGATTTAGGGTTTGAGGTTTAGGTTGTAGGTTTTACGTTTTAGGTTTTAGTGTTTCAGGGCTTTGGGTTTTAGGGTCTAGGGCTTAGTTTCTTCTCGATCGCGGCATTTGGTGTTTGGATGTTGTTGTAGACTGACTACAGTTATGGCAGTCTTATTCGTTTAGACACTAGTACTGCCGATGGCATCGCAATGCTGGGGACACCAGCGAATAAACTGAGCGCTGTGCTGAGCTTGAGAGACTTGCAGTTCTCTGCCAGCTATGTTAAAGTAATGAAGACCTTGATTGGCAAACACCCTTTGTGAGAGGGATGCGTATTGCCCCGTTGCATCACGGCAGCAGGGCTTGGTGATCACTAGTCTACATGGCTTGCCCTCATCCTCATGAATACTACCCAGACCCGAACTACGCCTTATGCGGACCCCGGACTACTCAGCGCCCCTGGCATAGAATGGGTTATGTTATATACACACACGGGGTCCTAGTGTCATGGGCTTGAAAGGAGAGGGTGTGTGCCAATCGCGGGGGGGGCGGGGGGTCGGTCTACATTTGCACACTGCAAGGCTATGCTAACTACAACTCCGTTTAGGAGCGACTTACTAGTCCGGTCCCCGGCTCCGAAGTAATATGGAGGCCCGAAGACTTCGCAACGCATCCCTTTATCGTCCCTGTATTACTCGTTACTTTTCTTATAGACATGCAATGCAGAGGCCTGACTGATTCGTAAGAGCACGCCTTTATCGCTCCTGTAGGTCTACAAACCGCACTCTCAACAGTCAGGCCCCTTGATTCTTGAGCGCCTTGTTCCAAGCCCTAGGCTTAAGTTCGGAGTCGCGAGCGTTTTAGTGCTTGTAAATACATGGTAAACATTGAACTTCCTTGAATCATATAAACCTTAAGCGCTGCCCTGAGCCCCAAACCCTGCATTCTAAAACCTACTGCATATTCTTTAAGCCTAGACCTGAAGCCCATAAAATCCAGCGAAAACTTTGCTTCCGAAGGCCATACATCATACAGCCTAGAACCCTGACGTCCCATATAAACCCTAAATCCTACACCCTAGGCTTCTGAAACTTCAGAAAAATGCACGCCTTAAGACCCTTGTAAAACCCTTCGAGAGGCAGTTCATTACCTATCGCCGACCACCGAAAAGCCTTAAACCCGAAATCCAACCACTGAACCCTAAACCCTGAACCCTTAGCCACGAGGTCGGCTTCACGGATGGCTTTGATGCTACTTGGACCCTCCTTTTAGCTGCGAAGTTTCGGCGGTTAAGGTTTTGTGTCGGGCTGCCCAAAGCCTCCAAAATCCCCTAGTTAAGGAATATGCCTTAACGCATATGAGGGGTCCTATAAATTATGATTTAAGGTAGATTCCTCAATTAAAGGGGTTTGGAGGCTCGGGGTAGCAGGGATCCCAAGTATGGCTTTATGGGATGCTTTCGGGCGTTGAGGGGTTTTACAGGTATGTGTCTGGGCTATTGGCTGGTTCTTTTGTTTCGGCTCGCTGTGGGTTCAGGGATTGCAGTTTAGGGGCTCGGCTTTGCTGCTTGCAGGAGCCGTACGGGATGCAATGATTCAGGATTTCTGATCTCGTTGGGGCCGGCAGGTTTTGGATTTAGCAAGCGCTTGTAACCCTCAGCCCAGAGCTCCGAGACCCTACACCCTAAACTTCCGAACTCCTACATCCTAGGCACTGAACTCCTACACCCTAAATTATTTCCTGACCCTATAAACTACGTATATGTTCAGGGATCGGAGCTGTCTCTCTTTTAGGTCGCAGGTCCCTTCGCAGGGGTCGGCTCAGGATTGTAGTTGTATTTATGGATATGGGCATGTAATGTATCAACAAGTTTGTAACGTTTTTATGTATGTATTTTGATGTGGTCCGGTGTGATGTAAGCCAATGTGTGCATTGTATGTGTGCAGCGGATGCATGTACTTTGCACATGTATGTATGTGCGTATGCACATATGTATGTCTGTATGCATGTAATGTATGTATGTATGTACGTATGTGAATGCAATTGTACATGTTGACGAACATGTAACTGGAACTGTATGCATGCATTCATAGATGTATGTGTGAATGTCTGTATCTGTCTACCTATCTATCTGTCTATGTATCTGTCGATCTATATAGGTATCTGCTTATGCAAGTGCATGTGCATGTGTTGTGTGTGTATATTTATATGCCTGTTATATGTATATGCATATGTTTTTGTATGTGTATACGTATATGTGTATATGTATATGTGCATGTACACGTACATGTATATGTCGTAAATGCTTATGTATATATGTGTGTATGTATGCGTGCATTTACTTGTTGTTGTATGTACGTATGCACGCATGCATGTGTGAGCTTCCAGAGTTAGATCAATGCTGGACATTGGACGTCCACAAGCCCAGCTTGTGGCAAATCAGGGTGTTGGGGTAATGGGTTGTAACCTGTGCACCCAATAAGGGTGGGATGGGCTACGGCTACAGACGTGGTGAAGTTTGTTTGCATTAGTGTTGGTTAGTGTTGAGTCGTTCTAAGGGTCTGTGGGATGTATTAACATGACCCTTTTTTGTCGGCATCTTCCTCTGCTAGACTTGTAGCCGGCAGCGAAAGCCACGACATCGCACCCTAAACCTAAAGCCTAAACCCGAAGGTCAACCCCTAAACCCTTGCAAGGCTCAAGCCCAGCAGGATCATAATTCATTGCTTAATGAGAATTGGGTCCTTGGCTCCAGGATAGTGGCTATTATAATATCGGGGTAGCTACAAGACCTCCATTCCAGCCCAGCTTCGAAGCGGCTATCTATGCCCGGCTTCTTTTGCAGAATCTTGGGCTAACACTCTAGCCCGCGAGGAGCAGCTAGCTGCCTCCCCGGCGCAAGGTACCGAGTTTGCAGTCTGGTCCCCAAGCGGAGGTGCAGAGCATCTGGCTGAAGTATTGCAACAGATGCCATCGGAGGAGGCAGCTGTGGCAACACCAGCATCTGCTACAGTGCCAGCCGGCAACACTAGCCCTGGTCCAGGCACTGGTGCTGCTGACATGCAAGAGAGCGCGCCAAACATCTCTGGGCCCGCCCGCGAGGCTGTCCACTCTTCTGAGAGCCCTTATGTCCAATGAGACATGTGGGGTACCGTCTCTCAGCGGACAATGCATGGCATTTTTTCCCGCCTCCCCGCCCCCGTTTTGCCAAGGGGTCGTCACGCCCATATCAAGATCTTCCCGCCCCCCCTGGAAGCTCACTTTTTAAACAGCCTCCCTTGCAAGAGATGGGGCCTAAATACGTACTTATACTATTTCGCGGGCTCCTTATTATAATTAGAGTACAGCGGGCCCCAACACCCTATTCTAATTCTTAAGGCCACTATAGTAGCTGAGTAGTACTTGTAGGAGTATATGTGATTCTCACAGATGCAAGACATTATGCTGCCTCCTGTGTGGGAACCCCTTTCAGGGCAAAGTCAAAAAGCTGCACAATCCTGGGTAAGACATTTACAGTCCCAGAGTAAACCGTTTACCCGAATTTGTGACGGAATCTCTGAAAGCCACCACCTTAGGTCATAGTCGACGACGCGAACCACTGGGCCAAGGACGTGGGAGCCTGGAAATCGCGGTCTACGCCTGAGGCTTAAACTCCATGGTCTCATATAGAGGCCTTATAATGATGATTACGGTTGATGATACCAATCCTGCATTACCCATAATAAGGAATATACCAAAATTCCCATAGTTTTCTTGTCCTTAACGTAATGCAGGATTTACATCATCAACCGCTGGAAAAGGGTTTGGGGGTATCTTGTGGTCTAAATTAAGCCCCGCTTTCAGGGACGATAGCAAGATTCTGTAAAACCAAAACCCCTTGTAAAAGCTTCAAAACCTAAAAAAACGCTTTAGGGTTTAGGGTTTAGGGTTGCTACCGCACACCCTGGCCTCGAAACTTTGATCAAGTGCTTTATAATTAGCAAGGACTCTGCGCCCAGAAGCCTTGATACAAGCACTTCCTGTGAGTCGTAGGGTTGAGGGGGTTAGGCTTCTGAACCCTTCAGTCAAAAGCCTTAAACTCGACTCTAAGGCACTACAGGCCCCATTTTTTGAACTCCATATAAAGCCTCCAGCTTCGCAGGATCAGATCGCACGTTTTGAGCTCTACTTCCCCTCGGTGCTGCGGCCAGGCAGCCCGCCAGAAGATGATGGGGTTCTTTCGCAGAATATCGCAGTCGGTATAATTAGAATGCTTGATATATAGATATAGCAGAATATGCCCAAAGACCGTACACTCATTTTTCAGGCTCTTCCGAATGATTTTCAGTCCTGGGCACCGTTGGGGCATCTCCAAAGCACGGATTCAGAGATAGTCGTTCGTAACGAATTCCCGTGTGTAGCTCCCATATATGGGCACTACCATATACCCTAACCCCTACGATATTCATGAAGGCCCCAGTCTTCAACCGACGGTTGAAATTGTTACGTGTTGGCAAGCATACTATACTATACTATAAGGGATCTACAAGGGTACCATAATACAAGTGCCTCAATAATTAGAATAGGGTTTTGGGGCCCATTATACCTATAATTACAATAAGGAAACCCTAAACCCTAAACCCTAAGCCCTAAACCCCTCAACCCCCTATATTACTTGTAGGGTTACTAAGCCCCGAGATCCGATTCGACATATGAAGGCTCCTCTATCAAGCCTTAAGCCCCCAACCCCACGTCCCCCCTAAACCCTGGGCCCTCACTTCGGGTTTAGGCTATAGGATCTCCCCGAAGCGATAAGAATAGCAATAAGAGCGCTAACCAAAATAACAATAATAATAGCAATAATAATACTAATAATAATAATAATAAAAGTGTTAATAATGATAATAGCAACTGAAAGCTCCCAACTCAAAGTCCCCTTCCAGACCGGAGAGGTGGTGTCTACCTCATCGAGGACGTTCACATACAGGCGGCTCCCCGACATGTACGCATGGCTTGTCAAATACACTGAGGGTTTAGGTTCAGAGTCCAGGGTGTATAGAGGTTCTTAGGGGCTTAGCAGAGGAGGGTTTCGTTATACTTGTACGACAGGGAGGATGTTGACAAGGACTCAGGAAAGTCACGAGTTAAGGAGTGCAGGCAGGAGTAATCGCCCTGCTCCCTTTCCCACTGCACCACTGTTTCTGCCTCTGTCAACCCCAAAATCTCGTTAAATCGGCTTGATCCTCACCCTGTCTCATCAGTGTGTCCTTTTGAAATTGCATTGCTTGTTCCGGTAGTCGTCGTCGCGCAGCAGCGTCGCAGCAGCAGTAGCCATAGCAGTCAGTGGGAGTTGTAGCAGCTGTGCTGGCAGTTGCCCTAGCGGTATTAGAATCAGGAGCTGCTGTTATGTTAGCTGCCCCTAAACGCCAAATCCTAAACCCTTAATCCTGAATAACTGTAAACACCCTGAACAACCCAAAACAACCCAAAACAACCCCTTGACCCTAAGCCCTGAACCCTACTTCAGGTTCATGGTAGTTATAAGTAGGGTTATAAGTCCCCGAATATGGTTTATAACTATGGTTTTCCCACTTATAACCCCAATTATAGCTACCCCTGAACCCTGAAGCCTAGCATTGCTTTGAATAGCGAGGCAGAGGAGGCAGCAGCAGAGCAGTTCTGCCTGGTCCTGGGAACTCGTAGATCCCCAGTAGCCAACCTTTAAGCTTTTTGGGCTCTTGCGTTTGAGTAGGAACCGGAAAGTTCAACCTTTCATTTCTGTGGCTTATTGGGTAAGTAAGGAACCCCAAGCCCCCAAAATTCAAATCCCAATTCCTGAGAAGTACCTCAAAACTTCCTTTTTCCATAATCCTAGCCCCTGAACCTAAACCCCCGAGGCCGAATACTGACAACAAACTGAAGTTTTTGCAGACTGAAACCCTAAACCCTAAGCATCCTTGAACCCTAAGCTTTTGCAGCCTGAAGCAGGCTCCCTTCACTGCGGATGGGAATCAGGTACGATCATACCTCGCGGATCTCAGCGCTGAGAGCTCACTTCAACAGATTTTAGGAGGATGCTGTGCAAGGTTTAGGGGCTTTGGGGCTCAGGGCTGGGGTTTAAGGTTTACTCCTTCGAATTTCGGTTTAGGCGTTTAGGTAGAAGTCAGAAGTTGTGCCAAGGCCCCGAGATCCAACAGATAGGCTTCCCTTCTGGGTCGGCCCTAGATTTGTTGAAGCTGCTGAGGGGGTTTTGCAAGTAGAGACTGACATGTTTCCAATGGCAGGCCGAGCAATGTGGGAGTTTCCGAAAATAGGGGACCCTAATATAGTACCCTCAAAAGCAGGATCCTTACTATAAGGACCCCAAAATAAGGTACCCCTATTTTCGGAAACTCCCTAAACCCTAAACCCTATAGATCCCTTATAGGAACCCTTTAAGGAACCCCTTGAAGGATCTCTTTAAAGGTACCCAAGGTACCCCTAAGTTTCGGAAACTGCCATGTAGATTCGACTGTTGAGTTTCAGGATCCTCGGCTTTCGGCCTGCTGAATTTTCTCCGTTGGGAGGGCGCAAGGAGGGAAGGAGGTAACAAACAGCATGAGGGGATCCCTTAAGGGATCCTTTACGGGATCCTTTAAGGGTTCCTGTAAGGGTTTAGGGTTTAGGGTGTAAGGATCCATGTACCCAAATAGTATATACATGGGCCTGAAAGTAGTCCCTATATAGGTACTTTAGGGCCAAAGTATCTAGTACATGAGTACATGGACCCTTAGGGAAACCGCATGTAACGTAAGTACTACGAGGGCTTACTCACACTTCAGCTAACCCCGATTTCTTGGCGTCGGGTTCTCCCCGAAGCCTGCAATCTAGACAGAGAGGGAAACACACTAAACTCTGAGAACACCTTAAAGCCCTGCAAGACCCAATAGAAAACAGGCATGTCCTATGTCGAAATTGCCTTCCCCAAAGCCCAAAAATCACTCAAGCTTGCAATCTAATTCCTAAATCCTGAGCCCTAAACCCCACACCCTAAACGCCTTCCTATATAAACCCTGCAGGCACCACCATGATAAGCCCAACACTCCCACGCCCTCATCCCCACTGAGGCGGGAGCCTACCTCAGCCCCGAGATTCTGCTTGGCTTGGGGCCCAGAGCTCTCGAGCATCGGGCTTCGGAATCTACCCAAACCCCGAGGGTCCCTGTAAAGGGTTCTATAAGGCTCCTTTAAGAGGGTTACTATAAGGGTTCTACTTTTTGGGCCTAAATAATTAGGTACTCGGTTTTAGGATAGTAATTATGTGGGTCAGGATTTTGCAGAGTATACGAATCTTAGGTGCGCGGACCCTTGGGGAAAGGGTGGAGCACTGTGTGGGAGTTTTCGAAATTAGGGGTTCCTTTAAAGAGATCCTTGAAGGGGTTGCTAGAAGAGCAATTACTATAAGGGTTCCTTTAAAGGGCTCTATAAGGGTTTAGAGTTTCCGATATTAGGGGTTCCTTTAAAGGGACCCTACTATTTAGGGTACTCTTGTAGGGTCCCCTATTTTCGGAAACTCCCATAATATAATGGTTCCCACACGTGTTCGTGCCTGGTTTCAGTCACTACAATGGCCTCAGGGTGTCTAACGAAAATTCTTCAAACCACAACAATGACAAGCTCTCTTTCGCCTGCTGTTTGAAGCAGGGGTACTTTCAAAAAACTGAAGGGTGTTGGGCTTTCTGAGTTTCTGAGTTGTCCCGAAACCTTCAACTGCAGCGACTAGTATGATCGGTGACATTGATGTAAAGGGAACTCCAGAAAGTTGGAATATGGATTAATGGTCGGATCCCCTATAATTTACCTTAAAGGGGTTACAATAATGATATTCCAACTTTCTGGCTTCTACTGTACAGATTTCGGGGTTCGGGCAGGCTGGAGAGTTTAGCGAGTGGTAGTCGTAGTGGCGAGTGATAGTGATACTAGTAGTAGCAGTGGTAGTTGTAGCGGTAGGGGTAGTGGTAGTGCTAGTAGTGGCAGGTGGCAGTAGTGGCAGTAGTGGTAGTAGTGGTAGTAGTGGCAGTGGTGGTAGTAGTGGTAGTCGTGGAAGTAATGGTAGTAGTAGGACGAGGAGGAGGAGGAGGAGGAGGGGGGGCGAAGGAGGGTCGGCAATGGTAGCTCTGAGAGTAGCAATATAAGTAAGGGCAGCGGGTTTGAAGGGGCGGAGGGCCTGGTTGACGACAGAGGATCTCGAATGCTGAGTTGATGCTTTCCTCGTTTTTTGGGTACCCCCTTGGAGCGAACAGTGATTTCATTGCCGTTGGTCGTGCTGCCTCCGAGAATGTCTCCACAAGGGTTCCAGCCTTTAGACTCATTAGGCATTATACCGATTATACCAATTATACCTATAGTCTCCGTTGTAGTTCTTTTTGTGGTTTAACAAACCTTATTCGTGGATCCTACCCAAACATCGTGTCTGACCGCCAAGGCTCTCACCACATCCGTGCCTCGCGGAAGTCTTCACAGGACAGACGTCTGGTTGGGTGTTGGAGTTAGGGTGTAGGGTTTGGTGGCGGAGGGTTTAGTTTAGGCTTTAGGGCTTGAGGGTTTATTGGTTTAGGCTTAGATGTTTAAGGCTTATAGAGTTTTGGGGATCAGGGTTTCGGATCTACGGGTCAGTCTTTTACATGCTTGACACTTGATGAGAGGGACTAAGTTTGTGTGAGTTGTTGGGGTTCTTTTTGTTAGCGAGAGTTTAGAAGCTGCCCCCACCCTGCAATAGTGATACAAGGACCACATTAGGGCCCGATTGTATTATATTCCTATTATGCCACTATTACAGGGTGGGGGGCCCCTTCTAAGCGAGAGTGTTTGCTTCCGGTTTGCAGGGTGTCGGTTTGGTTCTTGGAGATTCCCCGTTTGATTTCGCGGCTCTTTAGGGCTTAGGTCGGTGGGGTGTGGACTGGTCCTCTGAGGGCCGACGGGTGGAGCTTCAGCTTTTAGAAACAGTTTGCGGGGTTAGGAAGCCCCAAGCCCTAACCCCTAAACCCTAAAACCCTAAAACCCTGAACCGTGGCTCTGATCCTGGGAAGGGTAAATGCTCCGGTGCTGTTCCTGCAGGGCCTCGCAAGGACGAAACCCAAAGAAACCCTAAGCCGCCAGAAGCTTGAATCCCTAATTAAAGCTTCTAACCCCAATGCAAACTGTTTCTAAAACCTCCCTAAACCCTAAGCCCTATACCCTGAACCCCAAAGCCCGAACCCCGCAAACTGTTTCTAAAAGCTGAGGCGCCACCCCAACGACCTAAACCCCAAAAAGCCGGCGTGGTTTAGGCTACTCATTGCTACATATTATGACTTCCTTTTCCAAGGGCTCCAGCAACCTAAAGATTAGGTTACTAGGGTTCTGTAATATGGAAACTGGAACCGTTGGGTTTTATATGCCCCGAAGAGGGTGATCGTCTCGTGGGGGTTGGGTCGCAGCGAGACTCTGGGTTTGGGGTGTCAGTGTGTGGAGTTTGTTGATCCATTGTTGGCGGCCCTTGGATCGTCGGATAAGTATCCCAAAAACTGTTATATACTGTTGCAGTATGTTTCAAGGTCTCAACTCAAGGGTGTGGAGCCTTGTGCCTGGGACGAAGGACCCGGCAAACAGGTTCAGGGTAGAATAGAGTTTGTCAGGTCAAGATTCCGGTAATTACTCGAAACTGCAATATACAAACTGATGCAGCAATGTAGCAGGGTTTCTGGACAGGGCTCAGCGTGGCGAATTATGGCTTACACGCTGAGCCCTAACTGACCATTGATATTATGGCAGCTCAGGAGCCAGGGATGATGAGAATCCCTATTAAATAAGGAGCTAAAGAGCCAAGGGAACCCCCAAAACCACTGGTTAGCTAAACCCTAAACCTCTGCTGGAACCCTGTGCCAGTGCCAGGACTGGCGGCACAAGGCCTGCGAACCCTCTGCTCTTGCCTGGAATTGTTCTCTGTGATTCAGTGCATCTTTGTGTTTGTTGTTGTGTAGTTTGGGGATGGTGGGGGTTGTGGGTTAAGAGTTTAGGATTTAGGGTTTCAGCTTAAGGGTTCAGGGCTTTGGGTTTGGATCAGATCTTGGTAGACAGGGCTACATAGGGCATCGAGTTCGGCATCGGAGTCAGCGTAGAAGGTGCTGCCTCCCTTCGTTCTCCCTGTCATGGGAGTCGAACGCCGGCAAGGCAGTAGATGATACGGAACGCGGTTCAAGGTTATCTATTTTCCCGAAGGGTCCATGTACAAAATTGCACAAAACTAGTATATACTTGGGCCTGAAAGTACTCCCCATATAGGTACATTGGGCCCAAAGTATGTACTATTTGGGTACATGGGCCCTGAATCAAGACTTTTGAACCCTAGCTTCGATAGGAGGTTCAAAGTTCAGTTTCAGGGTTGTGCTTGGAGGATCATGTGTAGTTATAAGTAGGTAAGTAGGGTCATAGGCCCCGGATCCCTTAATATGGTTTACAACTATAGTTATGCCACTTATAACCCTACTTATAACTACTCATGAACCTCCAAGTAGAGTGTCTTCAGGATTGTCGCGTTTGGTTTTGTTCGTGGTTGTTTAGGTTTAGAAGTTCATGGAAGTCCACAAACTCAGGAATGAAACTAACTTAACCCTAGGGACCTAGGGACGATTTACAAACTTAATATCTACCCTTTAAAGGTTTGGGTTCAGGATTTACGGCTGCACGGTTTAGGATGGGACGCCCAGTATCGAAAGGTGCATATTAAGTGGCTTGTCTAGCGGAGGAATTCAAAGATCTACCCATTTTAACCCAAAAACACTCAACCCATCACCCTTAACACCTACATCCGCCCTGCAGGTGGAATGGGTTACCTTTCTTAGAGACATGGTGGCCATCGGCAAGTCGGAGGATGCGAGCTGAGGCGTCAGGGCTTCAGCTTTCGGGTCGGGTTGTCTAGGATTTGGGGTTTAGGTTTTAATTGAGAGTCTAGAGTTTAGTTTTTAGGGTTGTCTACTCGAGTTGGTGTTTTAGTAAGTAGGTTGTAAGTCATGGGATGCCTCCGGGTAGGATACAACAGCGTAGGGTTGAACTTGTCGGCGTTGGATGTAGTTCTTTGACACGGGGGAGATTGTGGGGCTGGCTCGATTGGCTGCAGTTACAGGTTTAGAGCTGATTGGCAATTGGCTGGAGCCTAAACCCTAAACCCCAAACCAGGGTTCATTCGGCTGGCCTTCTGGTATTGCATTTTGCTGGACTATTGAGGGTGTGACAGAGCGCTTGAAGCTGCAGCAACCACCTACTACACCAACACTTCGATGAGGAACGAGGGCCTGAGAGTAAGCGTCACGTTCCTAAGCCATGTGTATATACACATGTATCACTGTGACAAACTGCAGAGTGAAAGGCCCGAAACGCTGCGTTCCGACCTCCAATGCACCCCGCTGCACATCTGATCTAAGACGCTGAACCCTAAGGGTCCATGCGCTCACATAGTTTATACTATGACCTTCGATTAAAGTCGTCCCTCTCTAGGTACTGTAGGCGCAACGTATATAGCATCTGAGCACATGCACCGTTCGGGAACATCATGCTTTGAAGCTTTTCCGGACCGGCATCTTCACTCTTCTAGGCCCGAAATACCACGCTATGCCAGTAAGTCCTCTTTTGCTGAGTGAGTTTAAGGTTTTAGGGTTTACAGTTTTAGGGTTTAGGGTTTATAGGGTTTAGGGTTTTGGTTGTCTATGAGGTGATAACGGACCTGTGGGGGTTTAGGGCTGAGGGTGTGGAAACATAGGGCTTGGCTGCTCGAGTCGCGGACACCGAAGCACCACCGAACACGATTCCTCATCTACCTTAACCCGGAAGAACCTACCTTTTTAAGGACTTATATAAGGAAATCATAATAGGGAACTCTAAAAAGGTAGGTTATTCAGGGGGTTAAGGTAGGGTCAGTATCCAGGGTTCGTTGTGGCGCGCATCTATTGATTAACGCTCCGAGTACATTCTTCTTAGTCAGAAACCGCTGTCCTTATCAGAAACGAGCCGCTCCTTTTCTGGTTCCTTCTTTCCCTGTGCCTCCCGGGACCTTATTTTGGGGTCCTTGAGGGGTCTAGGGCCCTAACTATGATGTCCTTGGAGGGATAGGGTTTTACTTGTTTTCTGTTCTACCCCAAAATCAAAACCTAGTTTTCATTAGATTCTGAGGCACCAATTCTAAACCCTTTTCGGAACCCACTTTAGTAACCCTTGCATCACCCCCTTGAGCGACTCCTGTGCGGAACTCTGCAACCTGCAAAAGAACGATTAAGGCCCCTATGCCCAAAGGGTTCCAGGTACTGTTATGGGAAATGCCTTTTCAAGTCACACTGGTAATTCCCAATATAGGAGCACTGCATTCTACTACATAGGTACTTTAGACCCTCTAGGATGTTACCCCGAACACGTAGAGGCCGGTTTCATAAGCCTTCAGATCAGATGTCGTAGTAAGTACGTTGTGGTAAAGTAGGGTTTTCGGTTGTTCGAAAATTGTAGTTGTGATTACCTCTAGGCACTTTCAGCATTCAAGCCTTCAAAACTTACTCACCAAGTCCACCGAGCAAGCACTCGTTGTGGCCTGGGGCGCAGGTGACCCAGCCTCGGGAAATGCCAAAGATGTCGCGTCAAAGATGTTCAGCTCGGCGTATCTCGCGCGCTACTATGCACATGGGGGGGATCCTGGAGTTTAAGTCCTCTGTAACCCACTGGCATGCATAGTAAGCCAGCGCCATCTACGTGCTTGGCATCCTTTGGGATGGGCTAAGGTGTGAGTTCAGCCGGGATGAGGCTTTGAGATAGACGGGGTGGTATGTCGAACGCAGGAGTTTCTTTCCTCTCCCTCTCTCTCTCTCTATATATATACACTTTTTGTATATATATATATATATATACATATACATGTGTATATATATATATATATATATATACATATATCTATATTTACATACCTGGCTGCCTATCTACCTCTCTATCTCACCCCCTCCCTCTCCTCTCTCCTATCTCTGCTCTAACACTCGCTCTCTCTCTCTCTCTCTCTCGTTCTCTCTCTCTCTCTCTCTCTCTCTATCTCTCTCTGTCTCTCTCTCTCGCGGTCTGTATATCTATGTATCTACATATATATATATATATCCATTTGTTTATATACTTACCTATTTATCTACAAGGTGTTCAGCATGTGGCCTCCATGTACGGCATTTCATGTACGGCAGACGATGTTTCTAATTTGTAGGGGCAACAGTTGAACCCCTTGTTTTCTGGAACCCACACATCTCTGCTCTGACACTCGCTCTGACACACACACACACACACACACTCTCTCTCTCTCTCTCTCTCTCTCTCTTGCGATCACGACCCGGGTCTGTGTGTGTGTGTGTGTGTATATATATATATATATATACATATATATATATATATGTACGGCTCTGTGTGCGCATTCGATTGAAGTATTAGCTTATATGCGAATGCAAAGATAGATTGTAACACACACACACATATATATATATATATATATGTATATACACGCATACAGACGGGTTGGAATTTATATACCAATCTTCGTATATGCATGAAATGTGCGCGGGTGGCGTGTGTGTGTGTGTGTCTGTGTCTGTGTCTGTGTCTGTGTCCGCGTCTGTGTCCGCGTCTGCGTCTGCGTCTGCGTCTGGGTCTGGGTCTGTGTCTGTGTCTGTGTCTGTGTCTGTGTGTGTCTGTGTCTGTGTCTGTGTCTGTGTCTGTGCGTGTGTGTGTGTGTGTCTGTGTCTGTGTCTGTGTCTCTGTCTGTGTCTCTGTCTCTGTCTCTGTCTCTGCCTCTGCCTCTGTCTGTCTGTCTGTGTGTGTGTGTGTCCGTGTCTGTCTCTGTTTGTGTGTGTATTTCTGTCTTTCTGCCGGCCGGCATGCAGGCAATGTATGAACTTCTGAGTCCAACATTCAACTGTTGTTGTGATTTTGCTCATGTCCGGACGCATGTGCCCATATGCTCACAGGCGACTATGTGTGCGAATGCGGTGAAGCAGCTACCCACATGCAAATGTGTCCGCTCGGAAGCATGTTTGCATGACCTGCATACCGCCGATACCCATACAGCAGACACGAGTACATGTGTGTGTTTGTGTGCACAGTTGCTTGCGCTTTGCGCCTAATCGCAGCATGCAAGCCGATCACATACATGCTTGCAACTCTACACATTTCCTCACATTCGTACACACGTGTCTACTTTTTCGGATATCTGGTGAAGTCTTTTCTCGCTTGCACGGCTGATCACAGCAAACTCCGAGATTTCTCCGGAATCCGAGGTACGTTCCTTTGACATCTTCATGGAAGCAGAACACGGCAGTGAACGTCCACACCCAACGTCAGCACATCCGACCTGGGCATCCTACGTCCGATCATCCTACGTCCGATGGAAGACGAGTTGGCAGAAGGAGGAGAAGCAAGTTCTGGGTTGGCTCTGCCTCCAATTGGCGAGCTGCCCGCGACAAGCTGCAGATCCTGGATTCGAGGCACCTGAACTGGAAGGGTAGAGTGTCCGGTGCAAGGACACCAGAAGATTCAGCCCAGGGCTAGTAGGTTGTGATTCCGGAAGTTCGTCCACCTACAGTATCCCTTCTCTTGAAGATCTATGTAGGAGCGTTACGGTTAATGTGCCTTCTATGTTTCAGAACTTGTTACCCTGAACCGAAAACCCTAAACTTAGTTGTTTGAAAACCAGGCAGGTGGAGTCTTCTTAGTTGATGCGTGCTTGGATGCCTTCCGAGACTGTCGACCGGGCCGCGCGTTGATAACTCTGAAAAGCCGGAGATCCGAATCTAAAGGGTCTAAATGCGGACCTTGATAATTACCTGTACTTTTCTTGGGTTCCGAAAATGACTTAGAGTTATACAATATAATATACCCCAAAGCCCTACTCTAATCATTAAGGCCCCTCTATTATAGGGTTCAGGGTAACGGTTTGGGGCTGACTACAGCAGTCGGAATAACTACCCATAGCATCACTTGGGTCTCCCTTATTAGTAGGGCCCCGATTACTAGGTATCGATTTGGGATCATGTTGGGTTTACCTTATTGAATATAGAGACCTTGTTTTAAGTAAATGTGGGGACTGTTGAGGTCAACACCTGGCTTAGGGTTCTGATCCTGACCCCTGAACTCTTCACCCTCCATAACTGCGAAAGGGTTTAGGGTTGAAAGCCTCGGACCCTCAAATCTGAGGGCCCATGTATCTATGGAGTGTTTTCAGGTTTAGGGAACCCTAAACCCTAAATTCAAACCTTAAACCCTAAACCCTAGGCCCTAAACCTTAAACCCTAAACCCTAAACTTCAGAACCCTAAACCTAGGACCTTCAGTAGGCCCTTATTCCCTTTTTTAGGGTTCAGATTCCCTTATAAGCCCCTTTAAACCAAAAAGGGCACCCTTTTTATTGCTAGGATACTCTTGGGTCTAGAAACTTGCCTAAACCCTGAACTCTAAAACTTCGGCCTTCGCAAGTATTCTTTATGGGAGTTGCCCAAAGTTGGGGGTACCTTATTTGGGGCTCCTTAAAAAGGTTACTATAAGGGTCCTAAAGGATTCCTTTAAAGGGCTCTATAAGGGTTTAGAGTTTCCGAAAATTAGGGGTACCCTATTTTGGGGGTCCTTATAGTAAGGATCCTACTATTTATAGGGTCCTATACTAGTGTCCCCTTTTTTTTGGAAGCTCCCATATAGGTACTTGAATGTCAAAGTACCATGGTAGATCGGTACTTGGACTTCGGATAAAACCTCGGGTCGGTGCTACGGTTGATAATATAAATCCTGCATTACCGTACGGACCCGAAATTATGGGAATTTTGGTCCATTCCTTACTCTGGGTAATCCAGGATTCATATCATCAACCGTAGAATGATGCAGGATTGCACCGCAGGTTGAGGAAGTTAAACTAAACTACCACAACAGGGAGCTGGAGTAAATGGCAGGGTTATCTTACTTTGGTATCTTAGACTTCCACCACAAGAGCCCAATCTGTAGGTGCCGGACTGCTCTTGAGTACTTGGAGGATCATGGGACTTAGTAAGTCGGGTTTTAAATAAGGTAACTATACTTATAACTCCAGTTACGGTACCTATAACCTTACTTAGTAAGTCCCATGATCCTCCAAGTAGGCCCTAAACCCTAAACCCTATAGATCCCTTTAAGGAGCCCTTTAAGGAACCCTAAGTCCCATGATCCTCCAAGTAGCCATTCTGCTGCTCGCTGCCTTGATGTCGGCCCAGGGAACACGGTTTCTAAGGCAGCGCATGTGAGACGACGGTAGCCAGATCGGGTTAGGGTTTAGGACTTACTCGATATCTGGACGATAGCCTCAGCACAGATCTTAAGCCAAGGTTCCGACATCTAGCTCTTGCAGCTCCTTTCTTACCAATTTCAAATGCCTAAGCTTCCGAAGAACACCATCTGCAACGACACAACACAGCAAGCAGGTGTATTCTCCAGGGACGACAGTAACCATCCTAAACACTCTCACATAGATCTGAGACTAGCAATACTTCATAGACGATTCGGCAATTTGGAGCCGTAGAACCCTTGCAAGAGACCTGTTCTTATTCCTCTAAAATCTTTGTCTGGGTTGTTCTGCAGCGTTTTGGGTTCGTTTATAGACGGGGCCCATTGCTCTATCGACTCAACGACTCAACTGTCGAGAGCATGGCCCTGCGCATGGCGCTTCCGTGCACCCCAGAGGCGAGGACCCAGGCGTCTCAGCCGAGAAGGACCGACGGTTTAGGGCCTTAAGGGTTTTCGGTTTAGTTTAGGGTTTGTGGTTGAGGGTTTAGGGCTTTAAGGGCTTAGGGTTTAGGGTTTAAGGTTTCGTTTAGGGTTTGGGGTTTAAGGTTTTAGGGTTTAGGGCTTTAAGGGCTTCGGGTTTAGGGGTTAAGATTTGTTTGGGGTTTAGGGTTTGTGGTTTAGGGCACAGGGTGCTTCGGGGTTTCGTTTGTTTTTCAGGTTTTAGGGATGTTGTAGTTCTCTGTTTTAGGGCTTAGGGGGAATGTCAGGGTCTTAGGATCTATAACCATCTACAGGCCATCTGGGCTCTTCTTTCGGAGTTTAACTTCAGTTGCCATAATAAGGAGACCCCGTTATCTACCACAGATCCCTGTGATGGTTGCTCAAATTGAGTTAGGTGGATAGGCCCCGAAAACAGAAACCCAGTTGACCGCTCCTGAGGTGGAGCACTTCAGGATTTGTTCCTGTTTTTTTTGTGCGTTCTGGGTGTGTTGCGATATGTTGTGATTCTCTGGAAAGTTCCGGGCTCTGGAGGGCTTTGAGGATGCTAGGGTCTTTAGATTCGGATGTTGTAGGGCTCAATATAGGGGCCTGCAAAATTACCTATACTAGTTTGGGGGGCTTCCTAATTATCATTTATAATGGGTCCCAAATCCCTATTCTGATTATTCAGGCCCCTGCATTGGGATTTTGTGGGTTCTTTAGGGGCTTGAAGCGTTTTGGGGTTCTAGGGGTTTTATAAACAAGGTAACTATACTTATACTTAATTGTAATCCCAGTTAGGGTACTTATAACCTTATTTATTAAGTCCCATGAACCTCCAGGTACACACTACTAGTATGGAATTAGGCCCCTCCCCCCAACAAAAATGATTAGAATGGTCCTTAAGGGCTTCATTGCACCCTCTGTGTTCTGCAGCTATTCACATGACTTGTGGTCCTTCCAGGGTCTTTTTCAACTCCTGTTTCCATTAGTACCTCAAGCCCCCGACTCGCAAACTCTAAGCTCTAAGTGCCCAAGTATGAAATTAGGCCCCCAAAACCATGATTAGGATGTTTTTTTGGGGGCTGAATTCCCAAAAGGGTCCATGTACCCAAATAGTGTATACTTTGGCCTTAATGTAATCACTATATAGGTATTTTGGGAACCGAAGCATATACTATTTCGGTACATGGACCCTTAGGATCCATAATGGTAGTATCTCTGGACCCCCCGAATCGTAAGCTCCAAGCTCTAAGTGCTCAAGTCCCCCAACTTCAGACTCCCAAATCCTTATGTAGGGGCCTTCATGTTTGGAATAGGTTCCCGTTTAAAGTGTTCCTAAAAGGGGGTCTATAAGGGTCTGTATAAGGGTTTAATATGCCTAGGTAATCGCCTATACTATTTCGGGGGGTTCCTTGCTATGAATATGGTGTAATATACCCCCCAAGCCCTATTCTAATTATTGAGGCCCATAAATTATAGAACCCTACTATAGATCCCTTTAAGGAACCCTTTGAGGGAACCCTATCCCAATAATTAAGGTCCCCCTACAGTAGACGATTCGATCCGGAGGCCGCGAATCCTGAACTCCTGCAGCCTAAGACCCGAATGCCCGAACCTGCACTTGGAGGGGCAGGGGACTTAGTAAGGGTTCTTAAGGGGTTCCTTAAAGGGATCTATGGGGTTTAGGGTTTAGGGACTTAGTAAGTAGGTTTGTGAACGTCTATTTGGTATTTACTATCTCAACATAAATAATTAAAAAGCTGGAAAGAAGGTAAAATAAAGCTACAGGGAAAAGGTAGAACAAAGGTAACCATTTCGAGAGAAGGTAAAACAAAGCTACGGGCAAAAGGTAGAACAAAGGTAACCATTTCGAGAGAAGGTAAAACAAAGCTACGGGCAAAAGGTAAAGCAAAGGTAATCATATCGAGAGAAGGTAAAGTAAAGCTACACGGAAAAGGTAAAGCGAAGGTAACCGCACTGTGAGAAGGTACAATAAATGGCTGCAGGCAACAGGGTCCAATGCAGAACAGACATGAGCCATCGTTAGGACAATGCCAAGTGACAAGGCGGAATCAAGTAGGTAGATTGATCGTTTCGGGACGTTAGCTTGAGTCGTGAGGCTGTTAGGCATTAAAAGCTAGGCCAGGCGTTCAAAGGTTTGATTTGTAGCAGGCAATGTCCGCATCGGGAAGTCAGAGCGGCTTGCACCAGGATGCTCGAGGAATTGAACCGCCTGGCCCGAGCACCAGCCAGCGTGCAACTATAGTTTTTTTTGTTCACAGCCATGTCATGGGAGGAGCTGGAAGACCAGCTGATCGCAGAATATGACCTACTTAGTAGGTCATAAGTAGAGTTATAAGTACCCTAAATGGAGTTACCCCAATTATAACCCTACTTATAACCTACTTACTAAGTCGCCCTCCCCCCCTGTCACTTAGGGGCTGAGTAGGTAACCTTTAACCTTTTAGGGTTTATATGATCCTACTATAATTCACAAGGTTAACCTTTTTTGGGCTAGGGCACTCAGCCCCTAAGGTCATGCGCAGGTTGTTTTTTTCTGCCGAAAAGCCTTGACACACAAGCCTTGAGCCTTCCATGACACCAAAGAACGTACGTTTTATACAAGGAATTCATATTAAGGAGCCCTATAGAATGGCAGGTGTCTTAGGGACCGAGTCCAGGTTAGATCTCTTCAAAGCGGTCCCCCACAAGGAGATACCCTGGCAGCAGCCCCGCCGTTTTCGCAGGTCACCGGCTAACTGGGCCTCATCGGAGTTTAGGGCTTAGGGATTTAGGGGTTTAAGGATATGGGTTTAGGGTTTCAGGGATTTGGGTTTAGGGGTTTAGGATTTCAGGGTTTAGGGCAGTTTAAGGTTCAGGGTTGTAGGGTTTGGGGATTAGGGTTTTGGGTTTTAGGGCTTTAGGGTTTAGGGTTTCACGGTTTAGGGTTTTAGGGTTTAGGTCGTTTACAAGCTTTGTAGAAGGGCTTTACAGGGCATTGGGGCGCACGGTCTTTCATGGTTTTAGAAGAACAGGTACTGCAAGAGTTAAGGGTGCAGGTTTGCCGTCTACGCTAGCGGGTGCATGGACGGCCAGCAGCTTGGGCCATGGAATATGACGTAAAATGAGGTCTCGAGCGGGATCCCAACCCTCACGGGCTACCGAAGCTGTGGTCAGGGTACTACCAGGTCGCCTCACTCGCTTATTTCCACAATGAGTTCGCAGAACCGCCCATTTCGTCAACGGCGGTGTTCCGGGACGCCTTCGTGTTTGAGAAGCGAGTTGCCTCAATTGTAGCCGACCTGCTCCCCGATTGGTGCGTGATGTTTGCTGTTCTGGAACCCCTCTGGCCGCTGGTGGCCGCTGGATTGGATGCGCTGGCATGCACATGGTCATATCCGTCAAAGCTTGCCGGGCCAGCCGCGACACGTGGCGCACCATCGCTTGAAGGGCCATGCATGGGAGACGTTCGCGCATCGGGTGGCTCAGCTGCAGGTCGCGGAACCGCTCACCGTGCCAGTAATTACCGGGCCCACCGGTCGGAGGTGGTCGCAGAATTACAACCACCACGAAAGCATCGCTCGTCCGTAAGAGAGTGCTCTATTGCTAGAGAACCCCATTGCGGTTTCAGCGCAGTATACCCAAGCATGGATTGACTCTAGTCGGACCCCAAGCTAACACCAAAGCCCCAAGACTCTAAGCCCTAAGCCCTGAATGCTCAAACCCTAAACCGTGAACGCCATAGGCCCTAAACCCTGAACCCTTAACCCTAAACCCCTAAACCCTAATCCCTAAACCCAGAACAAACCCGGAACCCGGAAACTGTAACCCAAATCTTTGGGGATCGAGCGGTTCCAGGCACACGTGAGCAGCCAGTAACCGCAGCCAGAACGACTGGCCAGGCACCACGGATTCGGGCGGCAACCCTAAATTAAGTGCCATACCCCAACCCTAAACCCTGAAATCTACCTGTGGCTCAAGCAGCCTACCTTTTTAAGGAACGGTATATGGGTGGTTGGCAAAATTATGGTCCCTGTTTTGCGTCCCTGATATAATCCAGCACCTACTATGTTGGTGTACCCAAAAAGGGACCTTAGTTTTGACGGCTAGCCATGTAGAAACCATAATAAGCCAGCCTGAAAAGGTCGGCTTTTTCAGTGAACTACACCTAAACCATGCTCCAGACCACTGAGGGTCCATGTAATCATATGCTACCCAGAGAGTCCATATAGACTTCTATTAAGGAATGCAGTCCCGAAAGACAATCCTTATTGTGGTTTCAGGGACCTAATTCCAGAATCACAGTATCTCAAGACATTCTGGGGTGTATAGTCTGCCCCAAAAGTCGTCCTTGTAAAGGCACCTTAAGCCCAAAGTATACCTGGACCCTACGAAACCTACCTTTCAGGGCTCCTTAATATGATTTCCTCACATAAGTCCTTGAAAAGGTAGGTCATTGGGGATTATAGGTATACTAAAGGAGCACATTGACCCTTAGGGGACCTTGTTGGTGCGTCTTTTTTTCGGCAGGAAAGCCCCTAACCATGCGTCCTTACAGCCTCGGGGCAACCCAAAACATGGCAGCCCGAATCCTAAACCCTCAGCCCGAAATCCTACAAATCCCTGCTCTGTTGAGTTTCGGGTGGATCCAGTGGAGTTTGGAGGGCTGGCGGGACGCCAAAACCGTCCTTCACTGAACATTGCAGGTTTAAGGTTCTGCGGGGATTCGAATTTCTGCAGCTGTTCCTTTGAGTGGTCCATCAATGTTTTCAAGGTTTATATAGGGAGTTTATAAGAGTTTAGGCTTTTAGAGTTCGCAGGGTGTGAGGATTTTTGCCGTCTGTTTAGGGACGTGTTCGTCTATAATTGTGAATAGCCCTAGTACGCGCCGCCGGGGGGGGGGGGGGGGGGGCGGCAGCACGATGGTACGAGATTTACAATCTACGGCAAAAGCCGATAGGGCAAGGACAGTGCAAGTTGAAGGATCCAAAGATTCCGAAGATAGTAAAACCCAAATCCCCTAGCACTTACATGCCCTCAACCCCCGCATGTAAGGTGCGTTCTCTGCACAGGTCCGCTAGTTTAACTGCTGAACCCTTATACACCCCGAAACCTATTTTGATCATAAGCAGAGTGTATTCCGTGCATTTTTAGCAGGGAGCTCGGAAAGCCTTAAAACTCAAAAGCAGCGTAGACCAATCTAAACACCAACGAACACCAGCGACGGGACACCTCACCCATACTTATACTATTTTTGCGGGTTCCTTATTATTGTAATCATAGTATAATACCCTATACCCTAAACCCTAAACTACCCCGAAACCTGCAACAGCAGGCGTATCTCTTGGGTGCTGGGCTCTTGGCGGCAGCAGTCGCAAGGAAACGCTCCAAGGCCATCCCGTCAGTCTGTCTTATACCCTTATTCTATAAGGACTCATATTTTAAGGCTTTTGGGCCGAAAGACCATGCTATGTAAGGCTTTGGGCTGTTTTGAGCCTGCGGGATTGTAACTAACCAACTGTACTTCTGATTACTAACAACTCCAAATAAGGTACTTATAATTCTACTTACTAAGTCCCAACCCTCCAAAGAGGGCCATATACAGGGGTAGCTGTCTTGTGGTCTCTAGGCAAACGTCTAAAGCTTCATCGGAATCCTGCTACCATTTAAGGAAGCTCGCTCAATCAGTGGCTGTTAGGGTCTCGTGGACAATTTGTCGGGGTACGGTTGTGGGCCCAAGGGCTCCATGTACCCAAAGAGTACATACTTAAGCCTTAAAGTAATCGCTAGCTTGGTACTTTGGGGGGCAAAGTATATACCATTTGGGTACATGGACCGTTATTTAAACCCTAAGCCTTACAGGAACCCTTCTAGGAATCCTTAAGGGGGCCCTTTTTGGGTACATGGATCCTTTGGGGATTGGGGCACGTACTTAGGATTCTTTGGGCTGAATATACGGGGTTTCGGAATTTCGGGTCCTCGAACGAAGGATCGCAGGGTTTGGGTTTAAGATTTTGGGTTTTTTGGAAGCTTAAGGGTGGAGGATGTAGAGTGAAGGGTTTGGGATTTGGAGTTAAGGGTTTAGATATCAGTTCCTGGACAAGTGACAATGATTCGTAGCTTGGTATTCTGTTTGGCTGCGTCTATGATATCTGTCTTCTGTGCATGTCGATCCGCTCTGTCGGCACATGCATGTACCCAATAAGAGAAGTTCCACCACAGCCTTAGTAGCTGAGTGGATACACTTTACACTTTTTGGGATAGTATCACCCACTATAAAACCAAAAGTGTACACTTTTGGGGGGGGCTTATGAACTCAGTTACTAAGCAGCGGAGGATCGACATTCTAATCCTCACCGACAGTCCCGCTTCATTGAATCCTTCCAAGGCTTCAATCAGGCAGAATCCTGTAACACAAGTCCTGCCTTGGGATCCGAAAAAACCTACAGTTTTAGGGGTTCTACCCTCTAATTGAGGGGTCATAACCTACTATGTTGTAGGGTTTGGGGATACAGGTAAATCCTACATCCCAGCCAAGCAACCAACTTGCAACATTTTGTGCCCAATTGTCGGCAGTAAGTGCACCACAAGGCCGCCAGACGCTCTGGAGTGGTTGCGGAAGATGGGTGCGCCCGACAGGGGAGTGTAGGGTGGCTTCTACTTGGTGTAGGGCACCGGGCTTCCAAAATTGGGTTTGGAAATGTACTTATGTGGTGTGTTGCTGTGGTTGGATGTTAAGTTTAAGACTAGGATGCCCAGTAGTACCCTTATTCCTTTTTTGTAGTCCTAGGTTCCTTATAAAGTTACCCAATACCAAAAAGGGAGCCCTTTTTTGCCCAGGTTACTGGGCATCCTAGAAGATGATGACTTGCTGTCTGGGGTATGGCGAGCAGGATTTGCGGATCAGGGCCCATACCGAGATTTAGTTTCTGCTGGTGAGGTGATGTTGGCTGCCACAGATCCTTCGAAGACAAGAAAAAACAAAGTGCGTTCTATATGGAGTGCTAGGTGAAAACCCTAATAAGGGTCCATGTGCCCATACAGGAAGAAAGCATATATCTTGGGCCCAATGTACCTATATAGGGAGCTTGAAGACCAATGTATATACTATATGGGTGGTTGTCAAAATTTAGGGTCCCTTTTTGGGTCCTTATAACAATACGGCACCTAATATTTAGGGCACCCAATAAGGGACCATAATATTGACAACTACTTATGAGTACAAGGACCCTTAGGGAAAGGTATCCAGGCATGACGAAGGAGCGTCGCTAGTTTCAGCCCGAAGGCGAACCCCAAAATCCTAAAGGCTTTGGACCCAAAATTCAAGCCCTGCAACCTCTACCCCAAATCCTACTCCCGCAAACCCTATAGGGCCACCCAGGCGGAGGTTTAAGGGGTTTTGGGCTGGATTTGTTTGAAATCCTCCTTCTAGCGAGCGCAGCGATAGGATCCCTTCGTGTAGGAAAGGGTGTCGGGGGGTTGATAGGCCCATCGCACTTCAAGAGTCAAAAACCCAGCCAAGACTTTCAGGAGCCAGATGGGGAGGAACTTCGTGCTCTCGTCCATCTTCCTCATAAGCGCAGGAGCTAACAAG
Source organism: Symbiodinium sp. CCMP2592 (assembly GCA_905221615.1). NCBI lineage: Eukaryota > Dinophyceae > Suessiales > Symbiodiniaceae > Symbiodinium > Symbiodinium sp. CCMP2592. The sequence continues at coordinate 208,204 of CAJNDT010005557.1, read as the reverse complement.
GCCCGCTCCTCACGACGAGACGCAACCCTCAAGCCGAAACCCTACCTTCGCTCCAAATAACCCACCATGTTAAGGACTCATATATGAAATAACCAACCTTTTTTTAAGGACCAACAAATGGAAATCATAATAGGGAGCCTTAAAAAGAAAGGCTTTATAGGGTCCAGGCAGACCCTGATCCAGGGACCTCACAGGGTTTTTGCATGTGTAGAAGAGTTCCAGGGTTAGGCTTTAGGGTTTAGGATTGAGGGTTTAGTATGTCTGTTTTTTGGGGGAGATGGGGGTGTCTGGGGGTTTAGTCCCGATAGAGCCTAAACCTTAAGTCCTGAGTGTGGGGTTTTGGTTTTATGGTCCTTCGGGATGTTTAGACAGACGGTAGACTTGAGGCAAGGATTGTGGACTTGGAGGTTCAAGAGACTTTGTAAGTCGGCAAGTCGCTCCAAAGCATCACCCCGTGCAGGCTCCAAACTCGGAGTTGCCTGAGTAGTTACATAATCGCTCCCCATTGTTCGTGTAAAACTGATTCGTGCAAACCAGCTTTCTTATCAAGCAACCAGCCGAAGCCGCACACTGAACCCTAAACCCTAAACCCTAAACCCTAAACCCTAAACCGTGACACTAAACACCGTCAGGGAGCCCGAACCCGTCTCAACACCTTTTCTGGAAGGAAGTTTCCAAGTCATCAACCTTCATAAAGATTCTATACAAGCCCTCTGAGACCCTTCATAAGCCTTCTAACCTCATACCATCGTAAACAGTGAACCCCTACACCGCGCACCGTACGCCTCTAAAAGATTTCATCAGAGCCCAGTGACCTCCAAGGTTGCGATCCCTAGGGATCAGCATAGCCCAAAAGCCTTATATGGTATGGTCCTTGGGCCCAAAAAGCCCTTAAGATACGAGTCCTTAGATCCCTACCGTTTTACGGTTAACCATTAGAGGGGTTCAAGAGTTCAAGGTTCAGGGGCTTACGATTCAGAAGATATGGTTTAGCTTCATCACGGGTTCCTTCAGAGGATACTATGAAGCTCTATAAAAGGGTCCCCTTAAAAGGGTTACTACAAGGACGGGTGTCTCCTGAGGGCTCAACAGAGACTCCACTGTGCCCTTAGTTGAGGAGACAGGCTTAGGGCTTTACAGGTGATTTTTGGGTTAAGGGCTTAGAAACCCTTAATTTAGGGTATGGGCTTAGAACCCCTTCATTTAGGGTAAGGACTTAGAATCCCTTCGTTTAGTTTCCCTCCGTGTGAAAATCAGTGTTAAATCTGTGTTTACTTCATGGACATTCTCGCATTAACGCAGATATAGAGCCCCATGTTTATTGTGGGTCATTTGGTAATGACGCATGAACACACACACAAATCCAGTCCCGAAGTTTAATGGGAGTTTCATGGGCCCGGACTTTCCTTTTGTCTTCGGTGCGGCTCGGCTTTGGTTTGGCTTGGCTCGGCCACCGCGGCTTAACTTAGAGCAAAGCCACCCCGAGCCAAGCCGCCAGACCGAACAGAGCCAAACCAAAGCCGAGCCGCACCGAACTAAAGAAAACCTGGCGCCCTGCTCGGCAGATTTGTTCTCTTCGGTGCGGCTTGGCTCGCCAAAGAGAGAAATAAACACCTCCGCCGCGGTTTCAGACAGTAAGGAACCCCTTACACACGCCAAGAAGTAGTATCGTGTGTGTAGTACGAGGTCTAATATGAACCCTCGACCCTAAACCCTCAACCCTAAACCTCTAAACCCCTCAACCCCTAAACCCCTAAACCCTAAGCCCCTAAACCCCTAAACCCTAAACCCCTCAACTCTAAACCCCTCAACCCTAAATCCTCTTGGAAGCCCCACAACATCTGCAGGTCCTCCTCCGCATTCTCCTGGTTCTCACTTCGAAGTACGCATTCCTCTTAGGCCACGGCCTTTGGTGTTGGTTTAGTAATTTAGGGTCTGAGTTTATAAGCTGTACACAATCTAGGGTTCAGGGTTGCATCGGTTTTTTTTCAAGATTTGCAGAGTTTTACAGGGTTCCACTATACAGCGGTTACGGTTTTAGGATGTTATTAGGGTTTAGGATTTTTCGCATGTTTTTTTGGGTTCGGGTTTGCCCATTCAGATCGCCGGACTTGTTGGATGTGTTTAGGGTTTAGGGTCTGAGCATTTGTAATCGCAGCACAAAGCTCCGACCACTTTGTCTCTTGCAATGTCAACCCAAATCCCTTAAACCCTACTCCCTAAACTCTAAACCCCTAACCCCTAAACCCCTTAACCCTAAACCCTGAACCCAAAATCCTATCTATCTATCTATCTATCTATCTATATATATATATAAACCACTCAACCCCACTCCCTAAACTCTATAAGCCCTAAGCCCTCAACCCAACGTCCGGCACCGGGTGAACGCCGAGTTACCCATGGGCACGAAAGCCGAAGATCCCAACCACAGAAATGATCAAGGCATATCAAAAGCGCTCTAAAACTCGTCACACACACACACGAAAATGCGAAAACCCCCACCCGCCGCCGAAGCGAGCTTCCGTGCGCATGCCGCGTTCTGCGGTCTGTTTGAATCGACTTGGACTTCAGCTGATTGCAGCCGACAGCCGCGACTTTGTGCGGCCAGGAGCGCCTTTGCCACTTTCAATCCTGCAACTGGTTGCATGTGGCGATTCCTTGGCTCGTTTCACTATAGAAGCTGTTTGGGAAGTGTGCCAGGGCCTCGTCGCTTGCATCTCCTGTAGCCACGACAAAAGAAGCCCACAGATGCTGCCATGCTCGTTTCGTGATTCGCATTGTGTTCGTTGCAGTGACAGTATGGAATGCATGTTCGAGATTCTGCCTCGTACTTGTCTTGTCCTGCTTCCGAGAGGGCAGCTTCCCGAAAAGCCACGGTGGTGTACCAGCTCTGTGTGACCACAGAATACGGCTGCTTGGCACGTCTGTTGTCGGTTGCATGGTCCTGCTCGAGCTTTGTGGCTTGCAGCGACCGTATCACAGTTGGCTCCTGCCAAGCCTGGCCACGATGCCGAGAGCTGCGGTCGATGAGAAGTCTATCGTGAAGGCCTTCCAGCATGCGCACGATGTGCCCTGCCCCGAAGCCGAGCTTACGGCCCTGCTGCCAGAGCTGATGCAGCACTGCGGCCTTGTTGCCGACTTCCTCGAATTTCAGAACGCAGGACAGCCTCCGCCTCTTGGGGGCGAATCAAGTCTTTCGGAGCGTAGCCGGCAATCCTTTCCATCGCAATGACATTAAACAGGATACAGATCATGCTGTGTCCTGCCGCACAGTTTCAATCCGTTGTCGCCTGGGGTCTGGTCGCCACGCCGCATGTGATCGAGGACAAGATGGTCAACGCGTTTATGAAAGTTACATGACCCATCGAACCCTTCAAAGAAACTCCCAACCGCCAAACCCCGAATCCTATACCGAGGCCCTAACCCCTAAACCTTGAATCCTGAACCCTATTTACCCTAACTCCTCAACCCTAAGCCACAAGGTTAGGGGAGCCGTACATGAAGCTTAGCGGAAGCCCAGGCGTGTTGACGAACGCAGTGTACATCGCAGCTTTCGGCCTCCAGTTCAAAGCAGGGCTCTCAGCCAGGAAAGTCGTAAAGTTTTTTTTTTAAGAAGGGTATAGGGTCCCTTTGCGTGATTTTTAGATTTTTGTAAGTTACCAGAAGGGCTTAGGGTTCAAAAGTCCATGTGCTCATATAATTTATACTCCGGCCTGAAGTGCCTACGTAGAAAGTATATAGTGTAAAACCCAAATGAATACCATCTGCGCACGGTTGCTACGGATTTTGTAGCGTCCATGTACCCTTTTATTCTCCGTACGTTGTCCTCCAAGGGTTGCATATGTCAGTATTACTTTGGGGCCGAAGCATGTACTATACAGGTAGTTAGGGGTGACTAGGCAGTAGTAGGGTTTTGCATGGGTTCCAAAAGGTTTGTTCTTCAATACTTATGGGAAAACCTTGACACCCAGTTGCTAAACGAGCAGAATAATGATTGTTCTGGGTTGATGAGGGCTTATAGAGGAAAGGAGCATTGGGCCGAAGTATTTCGTACCGGGTTCCAACTGGGTTTAGTGATGCTTAGTGCTGAGGCCTAGGTGTAGTTGAAACATTGGCTATGCCCGAATTTGTACGGCTTAAGGCTCTTAGGGCTTATAGGCTTCGACAGGGTTGGGTTTCTTCTGGGTCGAAGCGTTACAACTTGAGATACCTTGGACTACCTCCAAACCCCTAACCCACAGCTCCTGATTGAATCTGTACTGGCCATAAAGAAAACCCTTAAAGCCGCAGCGTCCGGTCTTTTACCTTGGACAGCCAAGCCGAAATTCTGGTGTGTAAACCCTGCAGCCACTTGTGCACGCACCATACGCGCCCCTTTTCCAGGTGAATGGGTCGTCTGCTGACGAAGGCAGGTTCAGGGTTAGTGTTTTTGGGTAAGGGTTCGGGAGAGTCGCTGAATGTTCGGCGGTTGATGCTGCGACGGTTTAGGTTATGACTTGGGAAACCCTGGGAATGCTTAAGACTGCAGCATTTCCTGGTGCAAAACCTGTTTGGGTATCTGTTCCCGGAGCCTTCAAAAAGTGGTGCGAAACCTGTTTGGGAAACTGCCCGCCGACTCCTGAAACGCTGCTCCCAAGGCTATGAAAAGTGGTGCGAAACCTGTTTGGGAAATTGCCCAAAAGTGGTGCGAAAGCTGTTTTGGAATCGTTTGGTTGACTAAGTTGGCCTTGATACTTGCCTTGATATCATTGAACTGATGTTTGAAACCTTACCTTCTTCGGGGGCGGGAGGGAAAGAGGGAGGGAGGGACGCAGAGAGGGCACCAAGGAGCAACGAATGGCCTTCCATGCATGCCGGGGACTTTTTGCGGGGACGAAAGCTGGTGCCCAACCCCGGAGCTATCCCCCAGCCGTCAATCCCTTCCCTGGATTGGTTAGCCTCAAGGGTCTCAGCCGAACCGTGGCAAGCGGCCGGTCCCCGACAGTCCCATGACCGTCAGTGCTGAGAATGCTTGTGGCCTGGATGCCGAACAGTTCCGAATCGGTTCCGAACAGTTCCGAACAGTGTTGAATGGTTTCCCGAACAGTTCTCGAACGATTCCTGAAGGATTGCTGCAGGGTGTGCTATATATAGGTGTGCCCAAGACACGGCCCACTAGTGCTGGGAATGCTTGTGGCCTGGATGCCGAACAGTTCCGAATCGGTTCCGAACAGTTCCGAACAGGTTTCCCGAACAGTTCTCGAACGATTCCTGAAGGATTGCTGCAGGGTGTGCTATATATAGGTGTGCCCAAGACAAGGCCCGCTGCTGGGAATGCTTGTGGCCTGGATGCCGAACAGTTCCGAATCGGTTCCGAACAGTTCCGAACAGTTTTGAATGGTTTCCCGAACAGTTCTCGAACGATTCCTGAAGGATTGCTGCAGGGTGTGCTATATATAGGTGTGCCCAAGACAAGGCCCGCTGCTGGGAATGCTTGTGGCCTGGATGCCGAACAGTTCCGAATCGGTTCCGAACAGTTCCGAACAGTTTTGAATGGTTTCCCGAACAGTTCTCGAACGATTCCTGAAGGATTGCTGCAGGGTGTGCTATATATAGGTGTGCCCAAGACAAGGCCCGCTGCTGGGAATGCTTGTGGCCTGGATGCCGAACAGTTCCGAATCGGTTCCGAACAGTTCCGAACAGTTTTGAATGGTTTCCCGAACAGTTCTCGAACGATTCCTGAAGGATTGCTGCAGGGTGTGCTATATATAGGTGTGCCCAAGACAAGGCCCGCTGCTGGGAATGCTTGTGGCCTGGATGCCGAACAGTTCCGAATCGGTTCCGAACAGTTCCGAACAGTGTTGAATGGTTTCCCGAACAGTTCCCGAACGATTCCTGAAGGATTCCTGCAGGGTGTGCTATATATAGGTGTGCCCAAGACACGGCCCACTAGTGCTGGGAATGCTTGTGGCCTGGATGCCGAACAGTTCCGAATCGGTTCCGAACAGTTCCGAACAGTTTTGAATGGTTTCCCGAACAGTTCCCGAACGATTCCTGAAGGATTGCTGCAGGGTGTGCTATATATAGGTGTGCCCAAGACAAGGCCCGCTGCTGGGAATGCTTGTGGCCTGGATGCCGAACAGTTCCGAATCGGTTCCGAGCAGTTTCGAACCAATTCCGGACGGCCAAGTTGTGGGGCGGGTTGGGAGGTGGGGGGCGAGGGGTTGAGGGGGCTTGGGGTCCGGTCTCCGGGGGCGGTTCGGAACTGGTTCGGAACTGCTCGGGAATGGTTCGGAACTGTTCGGAACCGATTCGGAACTGTTCGGCATCCAGGCCACAAGCATTCCCAGCAGCGGGCTTTGTCTTGGGCACACCTATATATAGCACACCCTGCAGCAATCCTTCAGGAATCGTTCGGGAACTGTTCGGGAAACCATTCAAAACTGTTCGGAACTGTTCGGAACCGATTCGGAACTGTTCGGCATCCAGGCCACAAGCATTCCCAGCACTAGTGGGCCGTGTCTTGGGCACACCTATATATAGCACACCCTGCAGGAATCCTTCAGGAATCGTTCGGGAACTGTTCGGGAAACCATTCAACACTGTTCGGAACTGTTCGGAACCGATTCGGAACTGTTCGGCATCCAGGCCACAAGCATTCCCAGCAGCGGGCCTTGTCTTGGGCACACCTATATATAGCACACCCTGCAGCAATCCTTCAGGAATCGTTCGAGAACTGTTCGGGAAACCTGTTCGGAACTGTTCGGAACCGATTCGGAACTGTTCGGCATCCAGGCCACAAGCATTCCCAGCAGCGGGCCTTGTCTTGGGCACACCTATATATAGCACACCCTGCAGCAATCCTTCAGGAATCGTTCGGGAACTGTTCGGAACTGTTCGGAACCGATTCGGAACTGTTCGGCATCCAGGCCACAAGCATTCCCAGCACCAGTGGGCATTGTCTTGGGCACACCTATATTGCGTATACTGTACTACTGTATATAGCACACTTGCAGGAATTCTTCAAGAATCATTCGGGAACTGTTCGGGAAACCGTTTGAAACCGTTCGGAACTGTTCGCGCAGCGCACTCGCAGAACTTCCAAACGGCATTGTTTAGGAAACGTGACGCTAAATTCAGCGCACCTCGACTACATGCTGTGTTTCAAGCACAAAACAAGCCACCTTGCCCTGATGTTAAACTACACTTCTCATTCATAAACGTGTTCTCAAAAAGCCTCGGAATGCTTCAGACTATATATTACGCACAATTCTACACTAACCTCTCTGACATAGATCTATTCCCGAAAAAACTTCGGAATGCTTAAGACTATATTTGGGGACTATTTGACACAAACCCTTCCCGACATAGAACTAGTCCCAAATAAGCCTCGGAATGCTTAAGACTACAGCCCTCCAAAACCCCAAACTACTTTTGCACCAGGTTTTGGCTCCCCCGGACCCCACTTCGCTAAATCCTATCTTAAGCATTCCGAGGGCTTCCCAAGTTATGACAAAACAGTTGTTAGGCAGCGGTTCATGGTGCACAGTATAGGGTGTAATAGGGTTTTGTGTTCACGCGTTCTACTCGGAAGGGAGCGAGACGTAGCGCGTGCACAGCACGCAGCACTAAACTTTCCTAAACGTTTTGTGACCACAGGTTATGTAGAGCTATTGTGGCCGCATCGTGATCTTCATCCTCAAGACCATCCAAGCACCCAGACAAAACGGCTTCAAGTCAGGTACGAAAACCCATATAGCGTAGCCTGCTTTGGGACCTGCGAAAACTGATGTCGTTTGCACCATGTATAGAAATATGGGAGGGCAAAGAAGACGTTGGCACGTGCCTCCGCAGCAGATTGGTCGACTGCTTTCGAAGCAACAGTAGCTGCAAGACACACACAGCTGACCACTGTAGGCGAGAATAGAAATAAGAGTAACAGCAGCGCTAGCTGGTGTCAGACTACCGTACAAGCGCGACTGCCAGTGCCGTCAGCAGAGTAGTAGCAGTACTCGATCTGCTCACGGGATGTATGATAATGTGGTTAGTATATTGCACCTAGTGTGAGAGTGCCGTTACGCCGGGCTAGCTGTAAAGTAGAATATTTTTCAGGCCTGAAGGATCGATAAGTCAGCCTGCCTGCCCGTGTGGCTGTCTGGGGGTCGGTCTGTCTTTCGCTTGTGTGTGTCTGTGCGTGTCTGTCTGTATCTGTGCGCGTCTGTCTGTGTCTGTGTGTGCTGAGCATGTGTGTATTGATGTTGTTGTTGTTGTTGTTGTTGTTGTTGTTGTTGTTGTTGTTGTTGTTGTTGTTTCCTGTCTCTCTGCTGGAGGGAGGCATTTGGGCTGTTGGGGTGTTTGGTTTCAATGTGGCTGAGAGTTCGGAGAATTTGTGAATGTACTCCCCAGTTCGTCGTATCTGCTGTGCTTATGCCCCATTCCTCTGTGCGGAGCCATGTCCGATGTGCCCATGTGGCATAGGCCTTGAACTTACCATATAGGATTTCAGCTGCATGGACAGTTAGGGCACACCTCAGAGGTCACACCCTTGCATTAAATCAAGGTTGGGAGCTACATGGAGTCCTTGAACATCATAATGCCTGATACCAAGGGTCTCGATTGCCTTCTGTTCTCATTTGAGAATCGTCGTCTGTAGTCTGTAGAGTTGGTCATCGTTGTCCACCAAAGTTGCAAACAACGATGCTTGGGAAAGGTTGCAGAAACCCATACGTCTCCAACGGATTTCCAAACGTACGAGATGCCACCTTGCCGCTGACAAAAAATCGAATGACCAGCTCATTGTGTGCGGCAAACGCATGCTGAAACCGATTCATGATCGCAGCGGCTTCTGAACATAGCATTCGCATGTTGGCATTCCTAAACCCTAAACTTGCAGACTCTCCGCCATTTTTCCAACAGATGTATGGACATGCAAAGTTTTCTCGCAAAGCAAGTCGGGCATAACCAGGAACTGAAAGAACCAGGTTTTCGGGGGCTGAGATCAGTCAAGCTGCCCTCCGATTAACCTAAAGTAGGGCTTCGGTCAGCATGTTGAAATTCGACGTGGCTGTTCAGGGAATGTGTTGCTAGATGGTTCACGGCTAGTTGAAAGAAACGTTGGAGTGAACAGTAGCACCCTTAAGCAAGCCAAGCCAAGCAAACCCATGAAGTCTTGAGCCCTCACTTGGGTTTATGTCAGTATTATGTGTGTATACATAGTTTGACGCTTGAGGGCTTTCTTATTCAAGGCTTTGAGGTGAAAAACACACGATATTCTAAAATTACTGAGGCGCTTGAACCCTTCCTCGTCCCCTCAAGACCAAGCCCCACATCCAGCATTTCGATGCATTTCGTTGGCTCCCACACCTGGATGAACAAAGTGGGATGAAAAATGCATAGTGAGAAAATTGTTTCAGACACCCTCGCCGCATGGTTTCAAGCATTCAGGCCCCGGCAGGCCACAGTAGAATGCCTTAGCCCCAAACCTTACAATTTTCCAGCCTCAGATGCTTCAGCCCACAGCCGGCGAAAACGGAAAACACGTCGCCGAAAAAGGGAACTTTCAACCCCCAGATGCAACCGTACTACACATACAAAGCGTCCTGTCGACTTATGTGTGTCCCATCTCGGCCTCGCGAAGGATTGTCGTTGTTGTCTCCATTGCAGCGTTGTTGTTGATTACCGTGCTTTTGTGTGCAATGGAAACTATAGGCAGATTCATGATTAGGGTGAAGAGGGTTCGGGCTTCAACCAGGAACGTAAAACTGTAAAGCCCGGGCCCGAACAAAACCTCAGCCTTCAAAGCTTTGTCGTTTGTGAAAGCTGCCTGAAGTCTCAAGTCTTAACAGTGAACCGTGCAAAGCCTTCCACGAAACGTTGTAAACACCCTGTAATCTCTAAGCCCTTGTCAATCAGAAACTACAACAAAACCGCAACCTAAGCCTTACACCCCAGCTATATTATTGCTACAGGCGGCCGCAAGAGCCGGAAAGAGTCCGCACGCTTTGCCCTCCGTGGGCCAGGTCTTCGGCTGCTAGCAGGCTCAGACACCTCCTAAGTTCGCTAAGGAATCTACAAGGGTACTGTGGGGTTCATGAATGGGACCTCCTTCAAGGCTACCGTAGAGTTCTATAATAAAACTAATGGTCCCCTGCACCGGCCCTAGACCTTCCAAAAGCCCTTAAAATGAAAATCCAACTCTAACATAATACATATTAGATGATTTCAGGTGATACCGTTAATAAGGAATTTACATACTTTAATTTCATTCATATTAGGGGCCCCGAATATGATTTAAGGTAGGTTCCTGAACTAAGGGATTTTGGAAGGTCGGTGCCGAGTCCTGAGGCTCTATGCCTTCCTTTACAGCGATCCGTGTGTATCTATAACGGTAACATAAGGACCTTTATCAGATTCCTTTAAAGGATCAGCTTCAGCGTTGCATAGGACGGTGCCATTGAGGGTTTAGGGTTTAAGTTTTACGGGTCCATGTGCTCATAGAACTTGGGCATTACAAGGGTTCATCAGTAGGTGTTGTGGGGCCTAAGTATATATGACCATATATACTATATAGGTACATGGAGAGACCGAGACTGTTTGCTTCTTCTTTAGGGGTTTAGGGTTAGAGTAGGGTTTAGGTTTTGACTTAAGGAGAATGTGTTTAGGTTGTGGGGCTGAGGGTCGAAAGTAGGTTGTACGGCTTAGGATCTAAGGTAGGGTGCAGGGTTTAAAGTTTAGGGTACCGTGATTCATGCTAGACCGACATTTGTTGCTATGCTGGTTGGTTTCATGTTGCTTATGCTTGTGTGCGTTTGTGTTTCGTTGTCTGGTTTTGAGATGTTGATGGCTTTTTAGGAATGATAGCAGCGATAATGTTTTCGCTCGCGGGTTTCAATCATGAGAAGGCGAATGATTTTCAGATCCGATGAAACTTGCTTTATTAATACAAGACCCTGCTAGACCCATGGTACAACCTTCTATCCTCAACCCTAAACCATAAATCCTCGACCCCGAACCCTAGAACAGAAAAGCCCATAGCAACCCAGTAGAAACCTCGTTAACCCCCTCAAAACCCTGTTAAACCCGGAAGACCTTAAACCCTGAACCCCAAAGGATCCTCACCCCTTACACATAGAAGCCTCGTGAAACCCCTCAAGGCCCTGTTAAACCCTGTGCCTGAAACCCTTAACTACTGCACCCCAAAGAACCTTAGCCCTTTAAACCCTAAACCCTAAACCCTTATTCCCTTACTCTACATGTTTGTTGCAGGTTCTGGGGCCTGTGAGGCTGCAGCGTTCGTGCTGCTGCTTGCCTGCCCACAGACGAAGCTGAAGCCCTAAATGTCCTATAATGTAGTAACCTCGTTAAGAAGCCCTGGCTCCAAATGGTAGGTTCCATATTAAGAACCACAATAAGACCCAGGGTTTCTTAATCAGGTTCCTACATTAGGGATTTAGGCTGGGTTCCTGCCGATGAACTTAATCTCAAGCTACAATGATAAGGAAACCACATGAAAGCACAACTTTTAGTTTAGGTCCCCGTCACGGTCTCAGAACTAAATTTCCTGAACAAGAAGCCCAAAAGAGGATTCAGAGTTTTGAAGGTTGTGGGACTTGGGATCTGGGGAGACAGATCCTACGAGGCTTCTAGAACAATGTTTCGGGTTTGCGTTTAGGTTCAAGTTTCGGATGCGCAGACCCACAGGGTCCTAGGTGCTGTTATGGAAATACCTCCCTAAATCATAATAGTAATTCCTAATATGGCAACCCTAGATTCTACTATATAGGTACTTTGGACCCTTTGGGAGAGGGAGCCTTAAACCTTGAGCCTTTGGTTCTAAGCTTCGGAGTGCAAGATTCTGTTCAGGTGGTCGCTAAAGCGTTCTGCGCAGGAGCTTTTGGATGTGGGTTGCTCCATATCATCTGCCCATGTATTCTACACTTTGGGCTTAAAGTGCCTATGTAGAAACCCATTTGAGGCTTAGGTATATGCTACATGGTATGCCAACCCTTTCGCCCTAAACCCGCATCGTACCCGGATAGAAGCCTCAAAATGATCCCCTAAAGGAACCCCTTATGGGCGCTCTTATGGGTGCATGGAGGCCAAAGATTCGGTTTAGGGCTGAGGGTTGGCGGTTTTGGGGGTTACCCTAAGGGTCCAAGTACAAAAAGTAGGGTTTCAGGGTCCAAAAACCATTCAGGGTATGGATTTTGGGATCTAACACCCTAGTATTTGGGCACTTGGACCCTCTGGGTTAGGGTTAAGGGGCAAGGGTTTCGGGCTTTTTGGCTGTAACTGTAGGCTTTGGGATTCAAGATTATTGTTTAAGCGTTCGGTGCTGGTTCAGGTGAAGAGTCAAGGGTTCCGACTTACTGTAGGACTTTTTGGCTTAAGACGTGAAGGCGGTTGGGGAGGCGGGGGGGGAGGGGGCAGGGAAGCTGTATATAGCGTAAGCAAAAGTAAGTGTATGTATGTAGACATATGCTTAAAAGTATAAGTCTGTGTATAGGTATATGTAGGTATATGTATGTACTCTTATTGTCCATGTTTGTGTGTGTGTGTGTCTGTGTGTGTGCGTGTGCGTGTGTGTGCGTGTGTGTGCGTGTGTGTGCGTGTGTGTGCGTGTGTGTGCGTGTGTGTGCGTGTGTGTGCGTGTGTGTGTGCGTGTGTGTGCGTGTGTGCGTGTGCGTGTGTGTGCGTGTGTGTGCGTGTGTGTGTGTGTGTGTGCGTGTGTGTGCGTGTGTGTGCGTGTGTGTGCGTGTGTGTCTGTGTGTGTGCGTGTGTGTGCGTGTGTGTGTGTGCGTGTGTGTGCGTGTGTGTGTGTGTGTGTGCGTGTGTGTGCGTGTGTGTGCGTGTGTGTGCGTGTGTGTCTGTGTGTGTGTGGTGTGTGTGGGTGTGTGTGTGTGTGTGTGTGTGTGTGTGTGTGTGTGTGTGTGTGTGTGTGTGTGTGTGTGTGTGTGTGTGTGTGTGGTGTGTGTGTGTGTGTGCGTTTGGTATCTGCTTCGTCCCAGGTTGGCACTCGACCACGCATTACATCAAGTTCAGGGTTAACGGGTGTACTCTATGTATGATATACTTCCAAACCACTTCCAAACCCCATTCTAGTTATTAAGGCCCCTGCATCACGTACTGCACAGGCGCTTGAAGGGTGAAGGTCAAGCACTGATCTTTTTGTTTGACGTTTGCATTAAACTCATAATATTGGCGAGGTTTTCGTTAGCACGGGAGCAGTCCACATGTCACTGAGGTTACCGCTTTTTGCCTCCATGCTCCCAGGGAGCTTGCTGCCGGCACCGTCCTGAGTAGGGTTTAAGGGCTTAGGTTTCGACTCCCGCTGCTTTCACGTAACGGCTCTATGCGAGAGTTTCCGAAAATAGGGGACCCTAACATAGTACCCTAAATAGTAGGATCCTTATTATAAGGACCCCCAATATAAGGTACCCCTAATTTTCGGAAACTCCCTAAACCCTATACATCCCTTATAGGAACCCTTAGAGGATCCCTTTAAAGGAACCCTAAGGTACCCCCTAATTTTCGGAAACTCCCATACAGCAATGCTGCGTCCTGCGGGTCTCTTGGCAGCCCAAGGGTCCAGCCTCAACAAAGTTTAGGGTTTAGGGTTTAGGGTTTAGCGTCCGCCAGACTTCAACCTCGAACGCGATGGTTTGTGTTTCGCAGAATAAACTGTAAAGCAATAAGGTAAAAAGCCAGAAAGTTGGAATATGATTTTCCTAAACCCTTTATGGTAAATTATAGGGTATCCTACCCTGAAACCATATTCCAACTCTCTGGAGTTCCCTTTAACCCAGAATACATAAACCCTAGCCAGCTTAACTTCTTAATCCCAACAGCCGCAGGCCCTCCACTCGCCGACTAGGGTTTACCCGGATCCTGAATGACATAATTACCTTCTTGAGTATTTTGGTAAGGAGTTCAGAATAAGGAAACCTTTCAAAGGTGAGTTCTTTAGGGTCCAGGTAGGGTTCAGGGTCCATGTCGGTCAGGTGAAGATGCTGCGATTTAGGTTTGGCCTAAGCACCTAAGCCTTAACGCCCTCGGCCGTGTAAGTCTGAGTCTTCGACATTGGTTGAAACCGTAGAGCATGTAGTCCCGCCCCATGGCCTAAACTGTGATTGGTACTATTATGTCAGTATGAAGCGTAGTTTGTTAAATCTACGATCAGCATCATCCTCACCATGATCACACACGTTATCATTGTTAGACTAGTGATCCGCTATTGCCATGATTTGTAGCGTTACCATTAGCCTTATCAACCCATGGACCCCAACCGTAGACACGCAAGAGCGAAGAGTCAACGTAAACCGAGCATGACTGAAACCTAACAGACCATACCACTTTACAACCTCAATACCCGAACATCTTGAACCCGAAAACTCTACACCTTAAAACCAGAATCTCAAACCCTCACCCGTCTACACCGTAAACCAGAAAAGCCGAAATTGTGGTATCATGCTGCCACACTCTCACGAACAAGTATTCCACGAGCCACATGATAGAAAAAGGGGATAGAAACCCTGAGGTTGATCAGGATTTGGTGTAGGGTTTAGAAAAAGCTTAGGGTTTAGGCTTATGGTTTAGAAAGACCCGAAGCCCGGGTGATATGCTGAGCAGGAACCATGTCTCCCTTGATATCCCTTTAGCCCTTGTGGAGGTCATGCTAAACCCCACAAGACTAAACCCCACAAGATTATCAGCAAAGACTCTTCGCACACCAGACGCTGCAGATCTCAAACAAGCTGTAGCATTAACCCTAAAGCTTTGCAACGAGCCCAGAACCATGGAGCTCTGGATCCTATCAGGTGATGTCTCAGGGTCTGCTGATTTTCAGCATGGCTTTCAGCGCCCTGGACGCAAGAGCTAAAGCACTTTGCAGCTTTCCCATCGTTGCATGTGATTTTGGAGAACCTCCCAAAGTGAGTAATGCATACTTGGAGTCTGAAGGAAGGTACTGTTCGTGTTTTTGCACAGTCCGTGATTTCAGAGTCTGCTTCGAAGTAGCAGTAGGTTTTGGCTTCCCGGAGGTCCGCAACGATTTGATTACGGACTATATCTTGAATTATAATAGGAAAACAAACAAGATTACATGTCTATTCGTTAAGTAAGGGGTTTCGGAGTCTCTGGGTTGAAGGATTACGGGCTCAAGATGCTTCATGTTTAGACTTTTGACGGTTTAGAGGGTTTAAATTTTGCAGAAGAGATGAGGGGTATGGGGGTTGAACATGTTCACCCATTTAACCTTTCTGGATGTGATGTTTGGGTTTCCGGGTCTCGATTTTTTAGGCCTTCGGGCTACACATTTCGAACTTTAGATAATGTTCAATCATGGTCATTGTGTTGTTTCCTGTTGTCTTCACTACGACGGCTTCCAGGTCGCACGTTAAGCGATTATCTTTCGTCACCGCGACTACTGCCGCTGTAACATTCTTCCGAATACCATGCTGGCATTCCCCTCATTAAACCCTACGCCCTACTATAGGTGCCTTAATAATTACCAATACTATTATTGTGGGGGGTTTCTTAATATGCTTGTATTATGATATACCCCAAAACCCGATTCTGGTCCCAAAGCTACGATGAAATGCTTCGACTTCTGCAATCTATTTGCAGCAAGTTATAAATCATTGAATTATTTACATATGTTTGTACACATTCTTTGAGGATGCACACGTCGTCCTTCGTTTCGCTCTTCGTCGACAGGCTTTCGCCCGCATCCACCCCAAAACCCGATTCTAATTATTGAGGCCCCTACGTTACACCCAAGCACTACGGCCTTCATTGTGAAGACAGAGGAGAAGCTCAAAGAAGTTCTATTCGAAGTTTGCGGTGCTACGCCAACACCCCAAGAAACTTTAGAAAAGAGAGGCGGCCCTACACCTATCGAAGCCTTTCCTGGTCCGCAAGGTAAGAATTCGCGAATAGTTATCAACACAATAAGAGAACAGACGTTTTCGCCACCAAGTTTCCAAGGCCGGGTGCTGGCAGTGGGTTACCCAAAGGGTCCAAAGTACCTATATAGTAGAATGTAGGGTTGCCATATTAGGAATTACTATTATGATTTCGGGAGGTATTCCCCATAACAGCACCTAGGACCCTGTGGGTTAGGGCACGATGCAGACAGCAGTAAGCGGCACACCCACCAAGCCTTCATTGGCCGCACGAATTTGAACAGCTGCCAATCAGACACCCAGTCTCTTCCACACAGACACACACAATAAACGATACATGTGCGAGTGTATATAAATATACACATACATATATGTATATGTGCATCTGGGATATTATGCTTTTGTTTATGGAGCACACATGGTTCACATGAATGCACACCAAAAGCAACATACGGATAGTGAAGTCGAAAGGCTTCGCTAGAAATCACCTCCATGAACGCATCTAGTATGCACGTTGGCCTTCAAGTTCCGATTCAGGGATTACGTCAAGGCCAAAGTATACATTATATGGGCACATGGAGTTTTTACAGATACATGTCAGTGAATACGCCGAATATAAAGAACCTGGTCGAGACACGGTGGGCACATCCAGTTGGTGTTGTAGACTGCTGAAACCCTACGTCAACCTGAACCCACAGGGGTCCTAGGTGCTGTTATGGGGAATACCTCCCTAAATCATAATAGTAATTCCTAATATGGAAACCTACATTCTACTATATAGGTACTTTGGACCCTTTGGGGTTGTAAATCGTTGCCGTATTTCTGGAGAGAGGGGTTGTAGTTCGCAGTTCTGCTCACAGCACATCTCCGGACCATGAGGTGCTATGTTGCTGGGCAGGCGTTATGACCTGGTCCAGGTGCAACATCCCTGAACCCTAAATCCTAAACCCTACTCAGAAATAGAGTTTAATTATGGTTTCGGGGTTTGCGGTATTTGTATCTAGTTCAACCTCCATAATGCACATGCGCCTGGAGCTTTGTACGGAATCTACATTTTGAGTACGTCTCGAAACCTACGGTTTCACTCCCCGCAGCCGACACACTCACCGAATGCGAATGTTAGCATGTTTTCGGACAGTATCACCCAATGGCCAAGTCTCCATGCTTTGTGGGTTCGGGGTGGGGGGTGAGTCGTTTTTGGGTGGTTGCGACAAAGGTGTACCGGTTCAGAGCCTTGGAAGGGGCTTTAGCTTTAATGGCCGGATCAGAAATTGAAAGATGTGGGTGCTTGCTTCAGCACAGAATTTCGTCTCTAGGGTTTAGGGTCATCACACCGTTTAACTCGAAGGGTCCATGTACCCAAATAGTATAAATACTTTGGCCTATATAGGTACATTGGGCCCAAAGCATACACTGTTTGGTCTAAACCCTAAACCCTTATAGGAACCCTTCAAGAACTTGAAGGAACCCTTAAAGGAACCCTATTTGGCTACATGGACCCTTAGGGACTGTTTAAGTTAAGATGGATGTTGGCTCTGAGCCCTGAACAGGCTTGGGCGTCTAGGAAAGTACAATGCTACTTGGAAGGGCAGGGGACTTAGTAAGTAGGTTATAAGTAGCGTTATAGGTACCCTAAATAGAGTTACCCCAATGATAACCCTACTTATAACCTACTTACTAAGTCCCCTGCCCTTCCAAGTAAGGTTTGTGGTTTGTGGTTTAGGTTTAGGTTTGGGGGTTTAGGGTTTGGGTTTCGGGCTGAGATCAGAAAGGAACGGGTACCTAATGGTAGATGATGACACATATTCTGGAAGCCACGTCACCGGTCTTCTTGTTTGCGGAGCAGCTCTCGTGAGCGCCGGGTGTACCTTCAGCGCCGAACTTTTTATACTTTCATCAAACACTACCTGTGATCAGAAAAAGCCATCTTCGAAGGTTCGCTCGCATGCGTGTCTCACCGTAACCCTAAACCCCTACAATACACGCTCTAACCCTGGGCATCAAATGTCAAAATAGCCCAACAGCCTTATATAGTATGGTTTTTGGGCCCAGAAGCCGTACATAGTATGGTCTTTGGGCCCGAAAGCCTTATATAGTATGGCCTTTGGGCCCAAAAGCCGTATCTAGTAAAGTCTTATCTAGTATGGTCTTTGGGCCCACAAGCCTTAATATATGATTCCTTAGATCCCTGGGTACACCCTTTTAAGCCCTAAACCCTGAACCCAGCCTGCACCTTAAGCCCCAAACCCTAAACCCTAACCCGTTAAGCCTGAAGGCCTAAGCTCGGCTCGCGCAGTCCCCTCCGAAGGGACGTTGTCGAGCCATTGGTGGCTCAACAGGAACTCTCAGCAAAGTAGATCTGGGAAAGCTCAACAGCAAAGTAGATCTGGGATAGAGTTCGGGGGTTTAGAAGTTTGGGCTTCAGGGCTTGGAGGGTCTAAAACCCCAAGCCCTAAAGCTTATTTAGCTTCCAAGGACCATGTCACTTTTATTTACATAGAGTTCGAACCTCCCCGAGAAAGGGTGTCCTGAGTATAGCCTCACTTGTAAAAGAGCCTAGTAGCTATGCCCCCTGATCCGTGGCAGGGAAGACGAAGATATGTGTTGAGCGTGTTTGGCCTGTTTCCCATGCAGGGTGAGTGTGGCAAAGCCCCCAAAAACGCCCTAAGCCTGACAGCAGATCTTTTCTGTTGCGGCCTCATATGACATGAGGCCATCCCCACCCACTTTCCAGTATCTATTCAATCTGCTGGTGATCGGTAGGTTTGAGACACCCAAACCCTTTGGAAGTCGACCAAACAAACAGCATCAGCTCACATCTTCAACAGTTGAGCAGACATGCTCTCATCACCCAGTAACTTCGAGCCTCAGCCCAACCATGATCTCAAAACCTAAACCCCACAAGCCTCTAATACCTCAACCAATGGCTGGGCTGTTGCGCGGGCGCCCGTATACTTTCATGCGGGAGGCCGTCACGGCTTTGTGTCTGCTTGAGGCTGATATTCACGTGCCCAGTGATGGATTCTAAAAGATAGGGTTCCCTGAACCCTAAGCCTGAACCCTAAAGCCTACACCGTGAGGTTTAGGTACTGTCTACAAAATAAGCCATGTCCACACCTTTCATCTTCATCACTTGCTACGCTTCTGCATCAACCATTTGCGACTGTGTAGTTCTGAAACAGTGCTTGTATACGATGGATGCCTACTTTGGGTCCATGCTTAATTTGGGCCATTGGGATATATTTCGTGTGCTAATGTGTCTCGTCCGACATACTTCGAACCCCGTCTATACACAGTAAGCCCTCTATGGGTCTCCCCTCGATGCCGAGATCGTATAGGCCCATAGAAAAGGCTGGGTTTAGGATTTAGGGGTTGAGGGTTCCTGTAGTATGGTACCCTGCACGATGCCGGAAACTCCAGATCCCTAAGGGTCCAAGTACCCATATAGCAGGGTTTCAAGTACCCATATAGCAGGGTTTCAAGGTCCGGAAACCACATCAGAGTATGGATTTTGCTACCTAAAACCCTACTATTTGGGTACTTGGACCCTCTGGGGACTGCAGGTGGGGTTTAAGGCACCGGATTTAGGGTTCAGGGTTTAAGTTAAAGCATTACTGGGCTGTGCTTTAGGATAGTTGTTAATGTCCCTTATGTCTTTATAAAGAAAGCCTATTCATAAATAGTTTTCAAAGGGCTTAAAGCACAACCCAGATTAAGGTTTAGCCTGCCCATCAGGCTAAGACTAGATGGCCGTGTAATTGTCGGTTAAGGACCATACTCCTGGCGCGATCCCTCGATCCGTGAATGCACAGCCTGTTTCGAACCCGATCGGTACAAATTGGCGGGGCACCCTACAAGCTGGGATGAGGCCACATCCCCAAACTCTAAACCCTCAAAGCGGAAAAGGAGGGACCCTTAATGGGGACCCCTACCCTTTAATGGGCTATATAATGGGTATATAATTTAATAGCTATATTATAGGGTATATACCTAGGGGTCCTTATTAAGGGTCCCTCCTATTACCCTTGGAAACCCGGTGCCATCCGGCCAGAAGTAATGTTCGACCTGCATGCGATTGGGTCTCCACTGACCCATGAGGGGTTCGGTCTGTGACAGGCACAAAGACAGCAGACCTCTTTGTCGCAGTTACTAGAGGGGCCCCTAACAATTAGAGTATTACACGATGATCATAATAAGGAACCCCCAAAACCCTATTCTAATTATTAATGCCCCCTACATTACGGCTGGCCATAATTGCTATATCATCAACGGCTCGGAGAATCCAGGGTCACACTCTCAACCCAATCTACATGCGAGACGTATTCAAGCTTCATCGAGATTAGGCCTCCAAAGTACTCCAAAGGCTGATTGCCATTGCTGCAACTCCATCGCTTGGATCTGCACTCCCCTAAACTCCCAACCCTCCATCATCGGGATATCCACTCCGAGATTCGCAGACGGGAATGAGATCAACGACCCAAGCTGTTTGTACACTGCAGGGGGCCCACGAGCCGCCTCATGTAGTGGCGATTTTCGGTTTGGGGTTGGGGGGTTTAGCTCTAGGGTTAAAACTCAGGCTTCGGTTTAAATAGTTACCAATACTAGTCTGGAGTTTCTTATCATAGTTATAGCGTAATCTACTCCTAGGGGCCTAAAGAATTACCAATGCTAGTCTGGTGGATTCAATTATAGTGCAACCTACCCCACACCCCTATTCTGAATAATAAGGGCCTGGAGCATCTTGAGCCATTCAGCTTCTACTGTAGCTTCGGATTCGGGTTTCCAAAACTACGAAACCGCAAGCAGCACAGTTTCACTGCTTTGCGATAGTGAACTTGGCAGCGAAACAATCGCCAGGCAAATCGCCAGGCAGCCGGCACGAACGGCTCCGATGGATTCGACGGGTCGCTTGCCGCATTGAATTCGAATGTCATTATGGAACTGTAGTTTGGCTATCTTTCGGAGATGCGAATGAAGCTTATTCGACCTTGCCGTCCACAAGCTGTGAGGTGTAGCATGTATGGTGCTTATAGCTTTGGGGGTTGCCCGGTGCATAGAGAAGCTTGAGTTTGGGAAATCTGAAGGAGATGGCTTGCAGAGTTGTTGCACTTGACTCGCGACCCAGCGTCACATGGCCTCAAGCCCAAGCCCAATAGACCCTGGCTTCTTAGCCTTTCAGCTATAAACCACTATTCCAGCACCTCCAGACCTCGCCGCAGATGCTCTTCAGTTGTTTTTTTTAATAGGCTTGGGTGCCCCCCTAACCCATCCCCATAGGCTCCATAGTAGTTCCTGTTTGGGATTACCTTATAGTATTCTAAATCTGAACCCCAAAAAGAACCACTATGGAGCCTATGGGTATAGCCTCAGTGGCAAATTGCAGAACCCTATAAACCCTAAACCCTAAACCCCTAAACCCCTAAACCCTAAACCCTAAACCCAGAAGCCTTGCACTCACCCGTGTCTTCTCCAGGTTCGGCAAGCTGCGCTTCCGCCGCGGCACCGATGGCAAGACCCGCCAGATGCTGGAGGACTTTCGAAGGGTTTAGGAGTTTGGGTTTAGGAGTTAGGGTTTAAGGTATCCTGTATATATATATATATATGTATATATATATATATATATATGCTCTGATTAAGGCCTATAAACCCCTAACACTGCCGCATAAACCAAATAAAAGAAGCATTAGGATCACCGAAGCCGTAGCAGAATACCTTCTCGCTGGGTGTTCCAACTTTACGGCGTCTACCGTATACACACAGGCGCAGGCGAGTCACTAGGCAGTAGGCATGCAACAAAGTCTCTAATGTGGGTCTATCCTAACTACAACTCTTCTTGAGCCAGCATTACTAGATCCCCTAAGCCTCTAAACCCCAAACCTATATAACCCCGTTAGAATCTCAGGGTCAACCTTCAGTTACTTTAGCTCCACCCAGTATGCTTTGCAAGTAGGTAGGGGGTTGAAACCCTAAAGCCAAAATCCTAAATCCCAACATGGCCACCAATGGGTTGGGATCTTCCCCTAATGGCTCCAAGGACTCAACCCTAAACCCTAACCCCTAAACCCTAAACTCATATTTTCAGGCCCTTTGCCCTGAAGGCCATAGCATATAAGGCATTTGGGCCATCTTCCGCCTACCCCTAACCCTTGAATCCCCTAAACCCCAAACCCCTAAACCCTTAGGGTTTTTTTCAAGCAGGGGCACAGAGGAAAGTACAGTGAGCGAGATTTGAGGCTCCCCAGATTCGCCCTACTTGGAGGGTCATGGGACTTAGGGTTCCTTAAAGGGCTCCTTAAAGGGATCTATAGGGTTCCTTAAAGGGATCTATAGGGTTTAGGGTTTAGGGTCTACTTGGAGGATCATGGGACTTAGTATGTAAGGTTATAAGTACCCTAATTGGAGTTATAAGTATAGTTACCTTATATATAACCCTAGTTACTAAGTCCCATGATCCTCCAAGTATTCCCAACCTTTGAAACAAGCACCCTCCCCCTTCAGACGTTCGAGAGCTCCTCAACAGGACTGTGTTGGGTTGAGGATTTACGGGCACTACGGTTTGAGGTTATGGTAGAAGCCAGAAAGTTGGAACATCATTCTCCTCATGCCCTTAAGGTAAAGTATAAGGGATCCTAGCACTAATCCTCCTAAAGCCATGTTCCAACTTTCTGGCCTCCACTGTAGGGGGTTCGGGGTTTAGGGTTTATGGTTGGACATGCTATACTTCGCCCTCAGGGTCCAAAGGACCCAGTAATTAGGTACTTGGCTCTGGGATAGTAGCCATGTAGGTTAGGATTTTGGAGAGTATATCATTATTGGGTGCTTGGACCCTCGGGGAGACAACACATCAAAATAGTAATGAAGGTAATGATGACAGTCAAGATAGTAGTAATGACACACATCATAGCGCTACGCGCCGAGCTTTAGAGACGACTTACAGAGCCCACTATACACTCCCACCCTAAACCAAAAGCCCCTTAACACTAAACCCCAAACCTATAGGCCTACATCCTACACTTTGTTCTCCAATACCCAACCTTTAAACTTTTTGGGTTCTTATAGTTTGGTAGGAATCGGAACGGTTAACCTTTAATTTCTGTGGCTTATTGGGGAAGTAAGTACACCCCGCAGAGCGATGAAGCCACGAACACCAAGCCGTAAGCCTAAGCCCGAACCGGCAAACAGGGACCCCCAAAAGCACATAAGCATAAGCAATCTATTGGGATATCCCTACCTTATTGGGCTTCATTATATGGGGGTTTATATGGCATATCCCTGTCCCTGTTTTTGCGTATGCGCTGTTTTGGGGCCCTACTTCAAAAGCGCTAAACCCCCGGCCGAAAACTAAGATCCCTATCCACAAGTTGTTTAGGGTTTAAGGTGCAGGGCTTGGGTACCTGTGGTCTCCGTTGTGGTACCTTGTTTGGATTACCTTGTAATAGGATCCTATTGTCCTACATATAAAGTGGGTTAACCGAAGAAGGAAATTCGGAAATATCACCGAGAATATGGGTATGCCTTCGCCCCACAGCCTGGAGACCCAAGCTCTATAAACACCCCCGCCCCTTCCGACAACACACAGAACCAACGAACCCGCAAGCCAACACAACCCCCCAAACCCGAAACCTTTTATTACCCCTGCAGCCAAATCCCAGAACAGAACCGATGAAAGCCTTCAAGCCCCCTGAGTCCTACGCAACACCCCAAACCAAGCTGAAAGCCGTAAGCCCCTAAGACCCACACCTGTGCACCTGCAAGCAGGATGTACGAGAAAAGAGGGCCCTGGATATGAAGGCTTGCCCGAAACCCTAAACCCTACACCCTAAACCCTAAGCCCTAAACCCAATCAATCCCTACTTTTGAAGTTCTCTTACTAAGGGATCCTTCAGGGCTTGGTTGAAGAGCTCCTCCAAGGGATCCTTAGAGGGCTTCCTTTGAGGGATCCTTGCTTACAGGGATCCTTCCTGAAACGGATCAACAGGGGCTCCTTCACTGCAACCCTGGGGCTCTAAGGACTCATATTTCAAAACTTTTGGGCCCAAAGATCATTATATGAGGCTTTTGGGCCATTTTGAGCCTTAGGGTAAGGGCTTTGGAGCTTTTAGAGTTTGAGGGTCCGCGGCATGTTGCTTCATTGCGTGTGTGTGTGTGTGTTTGTTTCTCAGGAGGATTTTTGGATTTTGGGTTGAGGTTTAAGATGCTTTGTTCAAGCAGGTCTACAGGGTTTGGACAAGATTCGTAGGTGCTCAGTTTTTTCCACTAGAAACAGGATTTTCAAGGGCTCGGAGGCTTCGCAGGATTTGTATCGAGTTTCGAGGTTGCAAAGGTCTTAGACGGGGAATCAGGTGCAGGGACACTTGGGTATAGAGTTTAGGGTTTGGATTTAGGGGTCTCGTGCGCAGGAGTGGAAGGTGGCAGAGAGGACTCGAACTTAGCCAGTGGTTTGAAATCATAGAGCTTTACTGGGGTTTCGGTTTAGGCGTGTTGTGTTTCCTGGCAGATGGGTATTTATTTTAGGGCTTCATGAGGGTTTTGGGGTAGGGCTTGTTATGACTGTTTGTGGATGCAGTTGCGTTTGAACTGTTGTAGTAGTTTAGGTGGTGGATCTGGCCCTACCCGCTCCTACCAGCCTTGCCCGAACCCTAAGAAACCTCAGAAACCACGCCCCTTGTATGAGTCGGTCAAAATGTAGGTTATTTCAGGTTAAGGTAAGTTGCAATCTTGCGACCCCAGCCTCTTAAGGTCTTTGTAGCAGTGCCACTCGGCTTGGTGTGTGCGCAGGTGGAGCCAATCCATGGCGACATCTACACGCACCTCGCCACCAGAATCAGAAAAGGGTGTCATTCTATGAGGGATTTTGGCTCAAGGGATTACGGCTTTGAGTTTAGGCCTATCTCGAAAACGGATTTTGTCACAGTGGTTTTCATTTTAATCATTCGACTCTTGACACGGCCTGCAATTCACGGTCCTTGTCTCCAGATCTGAACACGAACTTCACTCCACGGCCGAGCTTTGATTCCAATCTTGGCACACCCGAATAAACCTCGCTACGAACCCCCGTGTGCCTGCCACCCCCGAGACCCAAAACCCTACCCTAAGGCTCCATGTACCCTTATAGTAGATACTAAGGCCTTCTATAAGGGTACATGGAGCCTTAGGGCTAGAGACCCGAAGCTGCCTGAACGCTAAACACTGACCCGCCAAAACCCCTACTATCGGCCTCAATAATCACCAACACTATTCTGGGACTCCTTATGGTACGTATAGTATTCTAATTGGCCCCAAAACCCTATTCAAATTATTCAGGCTTAATTATTAAGGCTCCTATATTAGAGAACGCTTAAAGATCCCTTATAGTAACACTTATATAGACCGTACCGATAGAGGGCTTACTTTAAGGCTTTTGCGTATACTTTATGGGCAGATGGACCCCTATGGAGGAGGGGGCAACATCTGTAGCGGTTCAGGGCTTATGTTTGTATAAGGTGTGCAGTATCTGTGTCAGGGCGTTTTGTAAGGGTCTTATCAAAACCCTGATATCCATTCACCTCGGTTTGAAAAAATCATCACGTAAACCCTTGATTCCATAAGAACCCAAGAGCGCCAACCTTTAGAGCCCTCGAGCCCGAATCCTTCAAACCCTAAACCCTAAACAGAAAACCCTAAACCCTAATCCCAAAACCCAAAACCCTAAACAGAAAACCCTAAACCCTAATCCCAAAACCCTAAACGGGCTTTGGGGCGAAGGGCCCGGGAACATCCAGTTTCAGCTTTATGGGTGTGGCTAAAAACCCTGAACCCTCAACCCCTAATCCCTGAACGGGTACTCGTTGTTCCGTTTAGGATAGGGTTCAGGGTTTAGGGGCTTAGCTGAGCTGGTAGTAACGGTAGTTGGAGGGTCCGGTTCGGTGGTTGGGTAGGGGTTCAGGGAGCTCTGTAAGCTGTTCTAGATGCTGGGTGAGAACCGCGTTGCCTGGGGCCGCCAATACCCAGTAAACACGGCCGCAAACTTTACTTTACTAACTGTTCTTCCTATGAAACACGGACCCTCAATGCCAATCCTTACAAACACGATATGCCTCAACCCTAGGCTCTGGACCCTAACCACGTACCCTAAACCCCTACAGACCTCAAACCCCCAACTCCTAAAGCCTCCACCCGAGAAGTCTACGCCCGAAACGTTGCAACCACCCAGCTGCCCGAAGTGAAAGCCGGCTTTCACACCCAGGGTTGATGGCTTTAGGGTTTACTACAGGGTTAACAATTAGAACAGGGTTCCTTTGAAGTACATGACCATATGCGCACATGGACCCTCATGGGAGCCTCAGGTACTGGGCTTTTCGGGACGTGCTCGTGCACATGAAGCACGTAAGCGAAGAGGTACCGATGGGGACTGGAGTTCACGAGGGCAATTGTAATTAGAGGTTTTGCAAGGACTATTCTCATAAGGGCTACTAAGATTCATGTAGAAAGTCTTCAGAGTTTGAGGTTTTCGGGTTCAGGGTTCGCTAAGGGGCCAAGTACTCGCACACCAATGACTCTTGGCCCTTGTATTCAACCTAATACTGAACCCAAACCTTAAACCGTGTAATTTCGCAAAGGATCCCTATAGTCAGCCTTTGGCTTGCCCCGCACATGGCCATAAAGTTTTGGTACTAGGTGAAGTCTCACCAGGACACATCCACAGCTGCATTTCGGCGATGGTGGCCAAAGTGCTGCTCTCACGTCCTTCATTCAGCATGTCCCATAGCAACAGTACTACAGCCATACTAGCCTGGAGCAGCGCTTGCTAAGGCGGCAAAGATCCAACTCCTGGGTGCTTCTATTGCCCATCCCTAAGGAAGCACGCGCCCAAGGGTTTATGTATTTGGAGGATCATGGGACTTAGGAACTGGGGTTATAAATAAGGTAACTATACTTATAACTCCAATTAGGGTACTTACAACCTACTTACTAAGTCCCATGATCCTCCAAGTACAGTACCAAGCCCATTCCGAGTATAGTACCCAGAGACTCCAAATCCCCTGAATTAAGGAATAGACCTTAAATTATAATAGGACCCCTATTGGGAGTCGCTGAGTATTTGGCACCTAACCCCCTGCTATTTCGGTACTCAGGAGAACTCTTCGGGATGCCACGGCAGGACACCAGAAACATTGACTTCTGTATAGAATAGAATCTTAAACTCATATAAATACTACCGAGGTCGTTATAACTATAGTATATAAGTAGCCCGTAAATGGACAAGAATGTTAACACAGCCCCACAAACTCCTTTAAACTTTCCTTAAACTATATTCCAAACCCAGCACCGGATTATTTGGCAATTGGGCTTGAACAGCTGCCAAGGCTTATAAGTTCCTGGGCCCGGGCTAAAATTCCTAATGTACGGGAACGAGTATCTAGGAATATTACCATAGGGGTCGGAGGAACAGGTACTGTAATCTAGTACATTTTCTAGGTTATCATCCTTTAATATACCTCAGACCTTGTTCTATTTGTTGGCGTACTGGTCTACTCCGTAGACTTCTGCACTATATATCATCTTTTTATCGCACAGACGCCTCATAAGACCCTAGTTTAGGGTTAGGGCTTGCCCAGTAAATAGAGCCCTGCTCGATCTACAAATCGAAACCCAACTGGCCCTACTGGTCCTTGTGCCACAATGGTGAGGTTCTGAAGTTCTGGTACCAGCAGCCATGCAGATTAGCATTTAAAACTCACAACCCTGCTAATTACTAGGATACTTGGACCCTTCCGGAAGTTTGAAGCTTTAGACCCTTGACCCTAGAGCCAAAAATCCTAAACCCAGACCAAGAGTACAACGTCCAGACTGCCTAATCCCCAACCCACGCATGAACCCTAAATCCTGATAGACTTAGAAGGTCTTCCATGGTTTAGGACCTAGGCTGTATAGGTTGTGCTTAAAACAAAAATTCGTCCTGTCAGGCCACGCACAGCAAAGTACTGCACGTCGGACTGATTTGCGTGATGATTGTACTGGCCTGAGGAATTCGCAGCAAGATTTCTGTGCCACTTTAGTATCAGGCTTAAGGTTTCGGTTTGACGGTTGCGACAGGAACTAACTAGTGTTCTTCCAATATTTATTTCGAAGGCCGGCAACCCTGTACTCTGACATCTGCAAAACCGAAAGACGACAAGCCGACCACAGAGAGTCCAATGCCCCTTGATTAAGGAATCTAACTGAAATAATAAGGGGATTCATATTATGATTTAAGCCATATTCCTTAATTAGGGGGGGGGGTATTGGGCTCTCTGGGATCCCTTGAACCTTAAGCCCCTTGAACCTCAGCTCGAAGTTGAAACCCGTCTGCTTGATCCCAAAACCTGTTGAGCATCCTTTAACACCAAAATTATGGTCCCTTTTTTGATACCCTAAATGATAGGTGCCGTATTAAAATAAATAAGGGCCAACAAAAGGGACCCGAATTTTGACAACCACCAATGTGAACCCTGAAACCCCCGAACCCTCGACAGAAGCCAGCGCCAGAGCTTGGAAGGCCGGCTACGAGCATAGAGCTTGGGGGCGAAACTTATATGTGGTGACATTGTGCTGCCAGAGAGCCCAATACGCCGAAAAACGGCAGAAACTTAGAAAGAAAAGACTGCCTGTTAAAAGTATTGTGAGGTATGCAGAACGTGTTGTTATGTTACTGGTCTTGGGGCATCTCTGTCTCTGTAACTACATACATACGTACATACATACACACATGTGTGCATACATTTTGTTGAAATATGCACATATGTATGTATGTATGTATGTTTATTTACGAGAGAGAGAGGTATACACCAAGCACTTCAATACGTGTGTGTATGTATATAAATATGTGTATGTCTGTTTGTTTAGTTTGTATGCTCATTTGTTATTTTGGTTGTAATTTGTAAAGATATGCCCATGTACATATCTCTGTATATACATATCTTCTATGTGTATAGACTGCAGAGGGTGCAAAGACAGTCACATGCCATACAGGTATCAAATTAGTAGGCCATTCGGGCAATTAATTTCAATCGCTCTAACAGCCATGACCATCAGCATGTCCCTAGCTACCCTAGCTGAGACATAAAGCAACTCCATACACACACACACATATACATATACATATACATATACATATACATATATATATATATATACATACGCAAGTGGCCCAAAACCCCCAAACCCTGAACCCCAAACCCTGAAGCACTGCTCTTAAATCCTTGTACTTCCAAAATCCTTATGCCAGCTTTGTAGAACCCTTATAGAACCCTTTGCGGAACCTTTGTAGAACCCTTATGTAATTAACCCCAGTTGGTTAAACCTCAGCCGTAAGCAACCTGCTTTACAATCTTTACCAAGTAATCAGCCGCCTAAACCCTGTATCCTAAACCCTAAACCCAAGTAGCTATGCGCTTGTCGGGAGAGGTCCAAATCCTCGGCCCACCGGCGGTGTTGATTTGGAGCTTGTATGCCAGAAGCTCGAGAGTTTAGGGTTTTTGTTTGTCTTCTGATGTTTTGGGGTTTAGGGGTTTGGGGTTTAGGGTTTATTTTAGGTTTAGGGCTTTCAGGTCCTAGAGGCTCAGGGTTTAGGGCTCAAGGGTTCAGGGCATCTTGTTTGTTTGTCTTAAGGCGTTTCTGGTCTGGGGGCCTAGGGTTCAGAGTTTGTCTTGTTGCCTTAGGGCGTAGAGGTTTACGGTTTAGGGATTGACAGCCGTTTGTGTGCGTGTGTGTTGTGTGTGTGTCGCAAAGATGTACCAGTTACACAGGTAAGCACGTATTGCGTGCAAGAAAGCATACACACAACATACATACATGTACGCATTCATACAGACAAGCGTTTACGCATACATCCCTACAGTTTTGCATACATGCGAACTTGCATTCATGCTTGCATACACACAATACGTACATACATAGAGGCAGGCAGACAGGCAGACAGGCAGACAGGCAGGCAGGCAGGCAGGCCGGCAGGATGGCAGACAAAGACTTGTATATACTGAACATGTGCATACATGCAAGCACATATGCATAAACAAACAAGATGCATACAGGCACAGGTATGCGCGTGAATGCACAGATGCACATATATGTACGTAGATACATCCGTACATAGATACATACTTGCATACATACATACATACATACACACACATACAATGCATTACAACTCAAATACACTACAATACAGTACATACCTGAATTGCATACATACACAAATACGTGTATACATACAGTACACATACATGCATACCTACATAAATCACTTCATTACTTACGTCACCTACCTATATACTCACACTGTGACAGACTTGTGTACCAGCACACTTGCCTGCACTTCTGCCTACAGACAGATGTATGTATGCAACTATGTAACGTGAAGCTGGTTCACCAGTTCGGGGTACTCGGTGTTTGAGTCTGAGTTGTGTTTCTGTCAGGGGGCGGCAGTGACAGTTCAGGGGCTGAATCAACGCTTAGCCCAAAGATTCACATTAAGGCAAACTCCTGCTTGGAGCATCATGGAGGGTGCCCGAGGCTTGTCTTACTCAGAACCCAACCTAGATACTACGACGGGTAATTCGCTTAACCTGAAAGCCTGATCTTGTTCTCGACCCGTAGAAGAAAACACACGCACACAAACTGCCCATAGCTCCCCAGAGACTCCAAAATCCCCTGATTAAGGAATACACCTTAACTCATATTTGGGATCCTTTATAATTTAAGGTATATTCCTTGATACAGGGGTTTTGGAGTCTCTGGGTCTATAGAGCCCTGAACCCTTGAAGAGCACCCAGACCGAGGCCATCGATTGGTCGAATGCCCGCGTTGGCTTAGGAGCGTGGGAATACATCCCTGGAACCGGCCTCAGTAATGTAGGAGCCTGATTGAGAAACCTTGCGTCTTTCTTGGGGCTTTTTATATGAACTGCTGAAGTGCATGCCACCTTTGCAGCTCATGCCAGTTGTACATGTTCATTTTTCCGTCGCTCTTTAGGCTATGCACAGTTTGAGCCTTGAGCATGCTTTTAAACAAAACACATGTACCATAGTTGTAGGTGCCATGTCCAAGGTAGCACAGACTTCACGTTTCCTTTCTTGTTCGCTTGCGTGTAAAATCTCCGCCTACTGAGTGAGCCATGGCGGGTTCTGGGGAGTATGGGACAAGGGAATTAGCTACTCCACTTGTGTCTACCTCTCAGCCTGCTGGTTCGCTCCAGCAGGTTATGAGCCCAACGCTTGGGCAGGGCTATGGCACCACAGCAAATCCATCCCCACCTCCCGGGAGGGATGGTATTCAGACAGGTTCAACGCCAACACTTGTGCATGGCCAAACAGGTGGAATGGGTTTTGAACCTATGGCTACGGGAGGGGCACTTGGAGGCATAGACCAGACTGGGGTTTGCGCAGACTCAGGGGGAATGCCACAGGTGTCGACTGCCACTGTAGGCGGTGATAAGGTACAGATGGTTGTGCCGATACCCGGCAATGTCGCGCCGGGCGGGAGCCCAGGGCTAGAGGCCAGCACTGGCATGTTAGGTACCGCGAGTGGTGACGCAGAGCCAGGGGGTAGAGTAGTCGCTGGTGCTTCCACGGAGGGGTTTGTGACCCCACGATCGCAACAGGGATTGCCAACCATAGCTGAGATGGTTGAGGGCTTCCCTAGTACAGGGCTCCAGCTTATGACGCGAGTTGGGGACTTTTTCCGTGTAGCGCGCACTGAGGTGGTGCAGGTACCCGCAGTGGCGCAAGGCACACACGCCACACCACCACGAGCAATCACATCACAATCACGTGATAGTCCCAGCGGTGTTCCAAGGCAATTGGCTCTGGGAGAAGGGAGTTTGGGTTCGCAGAGTAGCTCGCCACCACAGTTGGGAGCGCATGGTACACCCACTTCCTTTGCACCGCCTCCTGGAAGGGATGGCTCCTTGTTGAGCGCGGACATGTTGCAGCGCATGCAAGCTTTAGAACAGAGGGCCCCCTTACTTTACGGTAGCCTGCCCGAAAAACCCCCATCGAGAACAGACTCATCGTCCCTGCCCCAAGAAGCGATTCAAGCTGAGGTTGCAAGGCAGCTAGCGGGGTTTGATCAACGGGCGCAGGCTCAGGACTTGGAAATACAGAGGATGCGGAGGCAACTGGAGGAGGCGGCCCAAAGGGAACAAGCTCTTAGGGAACAGGTAAGGAGAGAAGTGGCAATGACCAGTAGTGCCCCAATGGCTCCAACGACACCCCTTGCTGAGGTTCCCAGGCCACCCCTTCAGGATGCGCAAGTGCGCACTCCAATAGCGTATCAGGTGCATGATGCTGCAGCGCAGGCGGTTGAGGCTTTGAGAGCGCCCGCTCAAACAGCAGCTTCAGCAACTTCAGGGTTATGGTCCAACTTTTGGTCGGGGTTGCAAGGTTCCCAAAGGTTACCTAGCAATGCAGCGCCACCCGGAAGGGTTGGGCAGCCAAGCAGCGCATTATCGGGTGTGCAAGGGGATTCCACCTCTTCTGGCCCAGACCCCCATTCTCGAGCCGAAAACCCGGGTTTGGGCCAGATCAGGGCTTCGGGCTCTGGTTTCCAGTCAGTTGCTGCCGCTAGTGCCCCAATTCCCCAGGCTTCAGCTGCTCAGGCCAGCACGGCGCCAGTAGGAGCAGCCAGTGTGTCGCCGGGGGGAACCCAAGGCCCTCCCACATCAGGTAACACCGTACTTGATGCCGTATTGTTGGGAGTGCAGCAACTGCAAACTTTGCAAGCCCAGCACCTTAGCAGTAGCAGGAAGGAGGATGCCCCGGAAACGGTGAAAACGGGCATTACAACCTTTCCCAGACTAGCCCCACCCGATCCAGCTGGAGGCTCGTTGGACTTTCAGGATTGGTTGCAGCTCATTGCGGGCTTGATGAGTGACTTTTCGGATTCTTCTCAACTTTGGTGGTCAGGGGTAGTTCAGGTAAGCAAAGATGCGTACGATAAGTGGGTCGTCGCATCCCCCATCGAGCGCTTGACGCTTGAGCCTGACGAGAGGCCAGAGCTTACAGAAGGCAAGTGGGGGCGAGTGAATGCGCGTGCATGCGCAATGCTTTTGGATGCCCTGGACCCCACAGTGAAATCTGATATCATTGCCCGTAAGGCGAATCAAGCTGCATCGCAAATCTTGTTTAGATTGTACACGACCTACCAGCCCGGGGGAATAGGGGAACGCAACCTGGTGTTGAGCAACTTGCAAAATCCCCATGTGGTGCAGGATGCAGCCTCAGGTGTGTCAGCATTGAGGGCGTGGGGACGCTGGTATCAAAGGTGCATAGACTTTGGTATGAGTTTGCCGGATCCAATGGTGTTGGTGGGAGGCCTAACCTCAATGACAAAGCCCGTCATCTCTAAGGAGCCGGAGGTTTCATGGCGAACCGAGATGGTGAAAAGTGCACTGCAGTTGCATGGTCGACCCTCGGAAGAGGTGGTCAAATCCTACCACAAACATTTGTTGGCCGAGTTTGAGACTTTGGCTGGAGCTCATGTTGCCAAAAAGGGTGGATCAGGTAACCTGGCATTGAAGGCAGCTGGTGTTGCTGGGGATAAGCCGGGAAAGGGGAGTGGAGGCAAAGGTGGAGGGAATGCCAACACATGCAAGTATTTCCTTTCGCCGAAGGGGTGTAGGTTTGGGTCCAAGTGCAAAAGCCAACACTCCATGAACGAGTTGTCTAAGGCGGAACGGTTTAAGAAGTGCTTGAATTGTGGTTCCGAGGAGCATCGCGCTAAGGATTGCAAGGCCGGTAAGGCGGAACCCAAAGCACCGGATCAAAAACCTTCCGTACAGGCAGCCTCATCCCCCACATCCTCGGGCCAACCCGTTGTCCAAGCCACGCCAGTGCTCAACATGGAAACCTTCATGCAACAGGCAGTCCAGGCTTTGCGGCAGTTGGAGGCCAATCCACCGTGCAGCGGCACCACGCCGCAAGCCCAGCCGCCTCAACCTCAGCCGGAAGGCTTGAGTACTGCATCGCAGCAGCCCTCAGTGCCACCGGCACCGGCTGCGCCCGCATCGTCTGCACCCAATCCTTCGGTGAAGAGGCTCACGATTCGCTCAGTCGTGCCCGCAAGCTGTTTCCCGGTTTCGGGTCTCCCAAACCGGGACTTCCAACCCCCCCATCAGGAGGCTCCAACTCGCGGGTTGGGAAATGCCAAAAATCAGAGTTTGGCAAACCCCCATTCTCGAGCCGAGAATGGGGGGTTGCTTGAGGCCCCCAAACCCATAGCATATGCGCTTTTGGACTCTGGGGCCACCCATGCCATGAGGCAGGCCATGGATGAGGAGGAGTGGGAGGCCGCATCGGAAGTACAGGTGAGCCTAGCCGGCGATACCACCACAACAATGCGGCTCACATCCTCAGGTACTTTGCTCCTGCCTCCCGGGAGGGATGGCCTAGTGCAGCCAATAGTCCCAATGGGCGCAATCATCGAGCAACTTGGGTATAAACTGGTTTGGTCAGCCGGTAGTTGCAAGCTGTATCCTCCCGATGGTAAGTCGTTGAGGCTTAGGGTCAAAAATGGTTGCCCGGAATTGGTAGAGAGCCAGGCCCTTACGCTGATATCACGGTTGGAGGAACACAAAATGCAACAGGTTGAGGAGCTCAGGCGAAGAACGGATGAGGGGAAGGATCGCATCAGACAGGCGAAAATCGCGATGCAGCGCACATGGTGGGATCATTTGGTGGAGCATGTTAGCTCGTCAGCGCCAGCAGCGGGCCACATGGCAGTATCCACGGCGCCATTCTTTCAGGATGTGCCCGATCGTGCATTGTCAGGCCTACTCCCATCGGAAGATGTGGACTCCAAGACTTTGTGGAAAGCTCTTGAAGAAGGTATGCCAAACCTCAACCGGCGAAGGAGGAAGGCACTTCATCGAGCATCCAATTGGGTTGTTCACTTGTTTGCGGGCCCTGGCTCGCACAAGGCTTTCAAACGATTGGAGTCGCAGGATACAGTTGTTGTTGAGCTTGACATTTGCCGCTCAAGGAGCCAAGATCTTTACCATGATCCGCTTTGGACGCTTCTTGCTAAGGTTGCAAAGTTGGGACGAGTTGCGGCGGTCATTGGAGGTCCACCAACCCGCACGTGGTCCATGTCAGGGCACCGCGCTGATGGACCACATCCACTCCGCTCGCCCACTGAACCGTTTGGCCTGAGCACTCTCACCTCTGACGAGCGTGATCTCGTTGATCGTGATACGGGTTTGTATGCTCGCATGTTGTGGTTGCATGCACTTTCCACCGCCGGGAGGTGTGTGCACCCTAACCCGTCGGATGGAACATCCATGGTGGCATTCATGTTGGAGCAACCGTCGGTTGAACACCACATGGCTTCAAGCCATTCTGCTGTGGGTGGCGCCCCGTCGTTTTGGAATACCGCGCTGTGGCAAACTTACGCTGAAGAGGCTGGTTTGTTTGAGGTGCATTTCCGTCAAGGTCCGTTGGGGCACGCGGGCGATAAACCCACAACTGTTGGCACCAACTTGCCCGACCTTAGAGACTTGCAAGCGTTTCAGGGTGAGGTATCGCAGGTTTGTGTTAGCGCCGACAGCCGTGTGTCTCCAGTGTGGGCGCCGGGGTTTGTGCAAGCCATCGTGTACGCACTCCAACGTTGGCCCTGTTACCGCATCATGAAATTCACCCAAGCGGATTGGGAACAGCATGTTGCGAACAATCACGTGCCGTACCGCCGTGATTGTGCAGTTTGCGTGCACGGTGCCGGAAACGGCCGCCGCCACCACGGTGTAGTTCACCCGGATGTGTATTGCATGTCAGCCGACATTGCGGGGCCCATCCGTGTGAAGGGCAAAGACCCAGAAAGCCGCAACCACCGACCAGCCACGTTCAAGTACTTCCTCGCTGTGTCGTACCGCTTCCCACGGCTCAAAGGAGTGAAGGAGGAGTCAGACCCCAGCCAAACCGAGGGGTTTGATGATGCAGCACTCCTCCCGGGAGGGACGGATGACCTTGCAGATGAGGCCTTTCCCGCAGCAGAAGGCCCCCCGCACGAGGATTACGAGGACTCCCTGTACGAGCCAAGTTTAGCGGAAGAAGAGGAGGAGGCGGAAGGTGAAGGAGTTGAAGGGCCGAGGGAGTTTGCAGCCAAAGTTGCCGAGGAGCATCCCTGGGAGTCAGCCAGGTGTGAACTCGAAACACCGCCTGACATGGCGAGGCTGGTGTTTGCAGTGCCACTTCACACAAACAAGGGTGATGATATCCTAAATGCCCTCCAACAGGTGTACATTTCCCTAAGGTCCCTAAACCTCCCCGTGCTTCGTTTCCACACAGACCGCAGTCGTGAGTTCTTCAACAAAAGGACTCGAGCTTGGTTTCACGAGCGTGGAGTCCGCACAACAACAACAGAAGGAGACGTTCCGCAGCAGAACGGCTCTGCTGAGAACACCGTGCGCTGGCTCAAAGCACGAGCACGAACCCTTCTCACCTCTGGCGAGGTCGACTCGTCCTTGTGGCCTTGTGCAATCATGACAGCTGCAGCTCAGCAACGGGCGCAGCAGCTGGGCATGAAGTCCAAGCTTGCCATCCATTTTGGAGGGAAGTGTTCCGTGAAGCGAAAGTTTTTTAGCAAGAAGGGTGATTTGGAGGATAGATGGGTTGAAGGTAAGTATATGGGGTTGTCACCATCTGTGAATGATGGTCACATCGTGTTGCGCAGCGATGGTGTTGGCAACGGCTTTGTGCAAACACTCCATGTTCGCACCCGCCTTGTTTCTCCGGATCCACCGCCCTTGCAGTTTGTAGGAGACTCGCTTGAGGAGGAGCACACACCACCTCCACGCAGGGTTCGCGGCAAGCGGTCTGCTGGTGTGAGACTTGACGACGTGTTTGCACTTGACCCGCCGCCTCCCTTGCCGCCGCCAGCAGAAGCTCCACACCCGGAAGGGCCTGTGTCACCGGTTGAGGAGGAGTCTGCCCGTGTAGCGCGCTTGAGTCTGCAAGACCTCGAAGGTTTAGCTACGGAGCTTATCGAGGACGACTGGGACCTTGATGAAGCGTTGTGGGTGTTAGCCGAAGTGTGCAGAGCAGCGCCCCAGCTGCAACACAAAGCTGGGTTGTACCGTCACGGAGGTGTCGTAGGAGTTTTAGTTGGTACCACAGATAAGCCTTGGCTGACAGAGCTTATGAATATGGTGCTTTCCGCAGTTGCACCCACAGCTGAGTACACCTCGCTTTGGTTGTCTAACTCCACTGTTCAACCCGTGCACGCCGACCACCACAACCTGCAGGGATCCACAAATGTAGTCCTCCCTTTGAAGCTCCCGCCTAACGGAGGGGATTTGTGGATAGAACTCAAGCCTGGTGACCTAGTCAGTGGCCCTGTAGAGGAGCGGGTAGACGGCAAAGGCAGGCGCTGGTTAGGGACAACTCACAAGTTAGAGCGCGGTAAACCCTTCTTCCTAGACCCTACTCGCCGCCATGCCACCACTCCCTGGAAGGGTGAGAGAGCAGTGCTTGTCGGCTACACTGTCAACACGTTAGGCAAAGAGCTTGAGCACGAGTTTCAAAGCCTTGAAGCTTTAGGTTTTCCACTCCCAGCGTCGGTACGTTTACCGCTGACTGAGCAGCAAGACGTGAGACGTCTAGACGCGTTTGACTGCTTCGAAGAAGAGCCCCTTCAGGAGACAAAGGCACGTCACCCTGACGGGAAGACTTCTGAGTTAGCGCCTGGGACTGTGCTTAAAGGCGGAGGTTGGAAAGAAACCCAAGCCGTAGAAGCAGGTACTGTAGAGCTGGAGGTGTCGTGGAACCTGAAACACTCGCCGGACCAAAGGCGAACCCAGTCTGAGCACGCCCTGCTGGCTTGCCAACCAGACACCGAAACACAGGTTGAGGAGGAGGAGAGCTTAAGCGAAGACTCCTTGCCGGAACAACCAGTGCTGTGGGAGTTGTGGGTTCCACACCCGCAGACAGGTGAGCAGCTGTGTGTTCTCAGGTCTGACGACTCGGACGCGAGTGAAGCTTGTGCCCTTTGCAAGTCTGAGCCGGTTTACACTACCAACGTAGAGCTGTTGCTTGACGGGTTGCAAGAACCACTGCAGGTAGTCCACACTGTAGACCCTCGGGATGCAGAGCAATGCATCGAGAAGTGGATGCCGTCCATTCACAAAGAGATCGGTGTCATTGAGAAGGCTGTGCAGCGACTGCCTCCTGCAGAGGTTCGTTCGGGAGGTTGGCTAAGGCGTAAGGAAGTGAAGGTGGTTCCGTCTAAGTTTGTGTTCACAGTCAAGCCACCAGACCCTTCTGAGGGTGACGCTGCCCTCGCTACCCGGAAGGGTCAAGCTTACCACAAACGCAAGGCTCGTTTGGTCGCTTGTGGCAACCACGCCCCCGGCACAGGGTCTGAAGTCTACGCTTCAGGTGCTGCTGCAGAGACACTCCGTTGTTTTGTAATCATCAGCTCCAAGAGGAATTGGTGCATCGGGTCTCTAGATGTCACCTCAGCTTTTCTGTTGACCCCAATCCCGCAAGGCAGAGGTTTTCCAGTGTTTGCTCTCACGCCGCCTAGGTTGTTAGTGAGAATAGGTTTGGCAGAGGAAGGGGAGCTTTGGATCCTCACGCACGCTGTGTACGGGTTGAGGGAGTCGCCTAAGCTTTGGTCGGACTTCAGAGACTGCCAACTTCGGGCGCTGAGGTGTGTTGTTGACGGAGTTGAACTGCAGCTCCAGCAAGGAAGGTTGGACCCAAACTGGTGGCGTGTTGTTCGCACCTCTGACGGGGTAGTCGTAGGAGGGTTGCTCACTTACGTTGACGACTTTTTGCTTGCAGGCAGTAAAGAGGTTATCGAAGCCTTGGCTACGGCCATCCAGGGCATCTGGAAAACGACGCCTCTCGCACTTGCCACCGCAGAGCACCCGCTGAGGTTTTTAGGGGTTGAAATCCTAGTGCAAGGTTCCGGGTTT
Organism: Symbiodinium sp. CCMP2592; assembly: GCA_905221615.1. Taxonomy (NCBI): domain Eukaryota; class Dinophyceae; order Suessiales; family Symbiodiniaceae; genus Symbiodinium; species Symbiodinium sp. CCMP2592. The sequence continues at coordinate 169,396 of CAJNDT010005557.1, read as the reverse complement.
GTGTTGTCCCAGCAGGCTTACGCCGAAGAGCTGCTGCGTCTCAACAACGTGAAGCCCACTGCACTAGGTAAGGTCCCCTGTCCGCGTGACCTTGTTTCGTTTGACACTCTCCTGACGGACGAGTCCCCAACCGAGGAGACCGTTCGAACAGCGCAGAGACTGACTGGAGAAATCCTGTGGCTGAGCCAGCGCACCCGGCCTGACTTAGCTTTCACTGCTTGTGTGCTCGCCTCTCTCAGCACGAAGGCGCCGCAACGAGCCATCCGCATTGCAGAAAAGGCCCTTGCGTATGTGCAGCGTACCAAGGCGCTATCCCTCACCGCTGACGCGGATGACACAGGCTTGATCGCGTACAGTGATGCCAGCTACGCACCAGAAGGGAATCGGTCTCACACGGGGTGGGTGGTTTTCCTTCACGGGTCGCCGGTGTGTTGGCGTTCAGCACGACAGTCTTTTGTCACTCTCAGCACCGCAGAAGCCGAGCTTGTTGCTGGACTCGACGCGGTAGTTGCCCTTCAGTCAGCAGAGGCCATGCTGAGTGAGTTCGGGGTGTCTAGCTTCGACAAGACTTTGAGGGTTGACTCACAGTCTGCACTGGCCATCGCTATCGGTCACGGGTCTTGGCGAACCCGCCACCTGAGGGTGCGCGCCAACTACTTGCGCGAGCAGTATGAGGCAGGAGAAATCATCCCTGTTTACTGCCCAGGTGTTGAGCAGGCCGCAGATCTTCTGACGAAAGCACTGCCATCTGCGAGGATCCTTGAGCTCGCAGCCATCTGGGGTTTGCTTGAGCATGGCGTACCTCGCCGGGCGGAAGCTCAGGCCTACAGTGAAACTCAAGCTGTGGGCACTGGGACCGTGGCGCAGCAAGACCTGCAGCTGAGTGCCTTCGCTGTCTTGCTCGCCTTCTTTCAGGTCGTAGGTGCTGCCAGCCAGACAACGGACGAGGAAGAAGACTTGTCTCTCCCCGTGTCGCTTGATGCAGATTTGATGTTGGCAGTATCCATCATCTGCATTGGTATCTGCTTCATTGCAGTGTGGGAGTTCTTCAAGTGGTGCCTTCCAGGCGTCATCTCCCGCCGAGAGGCAGGGACACCCGTGTTGTCTCTGAGCCCCCGCAAGGCGCGCAAGTTACAGCGCCTTCGAGATCAAACTGCGCAGGCCATCCAGGCCGAGATCTCTGCACGTGAGGAGGCAGCAAGCTCGCAGTCTGTTGCTGCAGCGCCCAGACGCCGCCCCTCACAAACAACTCGCACGCGTGAGCAGGCAGGTGGAGCACCAACGCGTTACTTTGCAACACCCGAAGGGACCAAGCTCCACCGCGCTAAGACCTGTTCCACGCTCGCCCACTCGCACAGGTTTGTTGAGTTTCAAGTGTGCCAGCAGTGCCACGGGAGCGCTGCAGACCACACCCAGCACAGCACAGGGTAGGAACTACTCCACCCTAACGGGTTGGATCTCTCAGTGAGCTCATCCGTAGCTGTGTCTTTTTCCCACACGAGGTGCCTTGAGAGCCCTCGCATAGTGAGGGCAGTTGGCCCAGCTTTTGCCAGGTAGTTCAGGGTAGGTGTGTCGTCACCCTGACGGGTTGGACCTGCAGTAGCAAGTAGGTCGCAGCTCCCTGGCGGGGCCGCGAAGGAGGAGTGCTGAAGTGCATGCCACCTTTGCAGCTCATGCCAGTTGTACATGTTCATTTTTCCGTCGCTCTTTAGGCTATGCACAGTTTGAGCCTTGAGCATGCTTTTAAACAAAACACATGTACCATAGTTGTAGGTGCCATGTCCAAGGTAGCACAGACTTCACGTTTCCTTTCTTGTTCGCTTGCGTGTAAAATCTCCGCCTACTGAGTGAGCCATGGCGGGTTCTGGGGAGTATGGGACAAGGGAATTAGCTACTCCACTTGTGTCTACCTCTCAGCCTGCTGGTTCGCTCCAGCATGAACCCTAATATTTTTGGACTATAGGGCCAGGGTTTCTGAATCAGGTTCCTACATGAGCTTGTTTCGGGTGTAGGGTTTAGAGGGTTTGGGATTTACACAACAGGTTCGGAGAAGGGATCTCATGGCGGTTCTGCGGAGGGCCCCAAAAGTATTGGTTAGGTACCAAAGCCCATAAGATCCTAGTATGTGTCGCCCCCAATTCAATTGCCTGGTTTGAGGGTGTTGGTTTAGCGGGTTTTGGGTGAGGCTCTGCGGTGAATGTGTTGCAAAAACATGGTCTTGCACGTATTTAGCTATGTACAGAGCTCTGTCGGCTTGCATCAAGAGCTGCATAACCCTGCAGGTCCGTGCACCCACATAGTATATAGTTTGGCCTTAAGGCTAGGGTTCAGCAGAGCATGGGTGTACGTGCAGGAGCAAGGCGCACCATATCCACAGGCCCAAAGGGTCCTAGGTACTGTTACGAGGGATACTTCTCCAAGCCATAATAGTATTTCCTAACATAGAAACCTCACGTTCTACTACAATATAGGTACTTTGGACCCTTAGGGAGGTATGGTTAGCAGATAAGGCAGCCCCACTTGGTCTTGGCGCTGCATGGCTCCGGGTAAAGGCTTTTGGGCGCCTCTGCATGAGACAAGACGTGGCTAGTTCTCTAGATCAAGGTCGCTTTGTCGGTCCTAAAACTAGTACGGTACTCGTATAAGAAGGACCCTAAAAGGGGCCATAAATTTAATAATTACCCATGTGCTAGCGGACCACAATAACGCACGCCGCAATATAAAGAAGGCAACTGGGCTTCGATGGCTGGTTCGCCAGAGAACCCAATGCTTGAAAATTCGGAGTATTCCTGAGTTCATGAGACGGAGTCTTTCGATAGTTTACGAAGCAATCCTTAAACCGTAGCAAAAATGTTTGGCAACTTGAAAGAAGTAACCCATAAACAAGGCCCCTAAACCCTATACTCTCAACCCTATAGCATTCTAGGTCAGGGGATCGTGATCGACTGTCTTGGAGGGCTCCCTCGTGTAACACAGGGGCATTAAGGTGTCTTAGGGTTTAGGGGTGTAAGGGGTAAGGCTTAACCTTGAGGGTTTGAGGCTGTAGGGCTCAGGGTTTTAGGGCACAAGTTTTCTGCTCAAGATATGCAGTAACACTTAACTAGTGCCACCCTGCACCTCAATGCTCGGCAAAGCCGGCTTTCACGCCATGAGAAATGGCGCTTTGGCCCTAAACCCCAAACCCCGAAACCTAAACCCTAAAACCCCAAGCCCGAACCCTAAACCCCTAAACCCCCAGGAAGCTACCACAAGGGCGTTTCCAACTTTTTCAGTCACTTGCTGAGCTGCTTGGCTCGCACTGCTGTCACTGGATTGTGCTGCTTGTTTCGAAAGCCCGAATGTAGGGGCCTTTACAATTAGAATAGCGTTTTGGGGGGTTCCTTTAAATATCTTTAAAATGTACCGTTTTAAGGGCTCTTTCAGGGTCTATAGGTTGGTTCTACAGTATGGAGGGCTTCCTAATTAGAATGGGGTTTGGGGGGCTCCTTATTATAAATATAATATTAATAATATACCGTATACCCCCAAACCTTATTCTAATAATTGAGATTAAGGTGCCTATAGTAAACCATCCCAAGCCCTAGATCTAAATCCTCTAAACCCGAATCTCTTTCAAAGTAGCCGCCTCGCGATAGCTTCATCTACGCTGCCACGGAGAGACCTTTGCCGAATGCACCCCAAAAGGCAGTGTAACCTCATTACCACATCCTCTTACGGGACAGTAGTTCCCCAAGGCTGCCCTAGGCTAAACAATTAGGGAAGAACACTTACAAGCTTTTAGGGGCCACTGTGGACGGCCCAGATGTGGGATGCTATGGGAGCTTCACCGAAGAAGGTGCCCGAATTTAGAATCGCCGGTAGAAGAATCCTGATAGCAAAGGGTGGGCTCCTGGAAGGTGTCGGCACATGCCCAATCGGTGGATGGACACGGATGCTTCAGAAGCTGCTGGCAGGGGAGATGCCAGAGAGCTGCAAAGTCTGCTCCTCCATGCTTGGGGCAGACTTTGACCTGCAAGCCTTTCTGCAGCATGTGCAAGCAGCAGTAGACATTGTGGACGGTACAGCAGCGGCAGCTCTTGTCCCTCCGGACTCTACCACAGCTGCAGCGGATCCCGGTGCACAGCTCGTTGCAGCTGAGCCGTCTGTTTCGGAACCCGATGCCCAGTTAGCTGCTGGGCAGGAGGAACCCAACACTCAGATGGTCGTCCAGCAGATGCCGGTTCACCCTTTCCCTTAAACGGCCCTAAACTCTACTTGGAGGGTCATGCGACTTAGTATATGAGGTTATAAGTACGCTAATGGGAGTTAGAAGTATACTTACCTTACTAAGTCCCATCATCCTCCAAGTAAACCCTAAACCTTGAACCCTTAACCCTAAGTTCTAAACCCAATACGCTTCCAACCCCTGCTCAGCATGGCGTGAGCCCGATCAAGACAAAGACCAGCAGGTGCAGGCTACGACCAAGGAGCCCTATAAAGGAACCCTGTAAAGGAATCCTACCCCTAGAAAGGAACCCTACCCTATAAATCCCGAAAAGGAACCCTAACCGATAAAGGAGCCCTATAAAGGAACCCGACCCTATAAAGGAGCCCGATAAAGGAGCAATTCGACCATTGGCTGGAGTCCCCGACCTGTTTTCCATTGCTTACTATGTTCTGATCTAAGGGGTCAAGATCTTCAAACCATGGACCCCCCCCCCCCCCCCCCCCCCCGTAATCCCTAAACCCTACACCCCAAAACCCGATCCTTTCGAACACTAGCTGAACCCCACCCTCCGGACTTTGCACTTGGTGCCTCTTCGGCCCCTTGGACTACGGGTTTAGGGCAGGCACCTGAATCTTGAGTAAAACTAAAGGACTAACTTGCTGAAATTGTAGAGATAAACCATGAGGGCTTGCAGAGTGATACCGGTGAAGGGATGAAGTCCTACTATATGGGGCCCTTCATAATTACCTGTGCACTTTGCGGGGCTTCCTGTTTTTTGTTGTTGTATAATTGCCCCTTCCCCCCTATTCTAACTATTGAGGCCCGTATATTGGCCCTTTTTTAATTAGCCGGCTCAGATGGGCCGTGGACGAAAGATCATGTACAGTCCAAAGATGATGTTGTGGGGCTTCCTTGGGGTGTTTCTAGCATCGGGGCCTTATACTACTCCTTGTTATACTAGTACTATAATATGGCCCCCAAACCCTATTCTAACCATTAAGGCCCTTACATCAGGGCTTTTTCCGGTTTCAAGGAGGTTGTTCATGGCGTTTCGTATTTGTGGTTACCCTCAGTCGCGGACCAAGTGGCTCAATTGGTAGATTACACGGATCCGAAAAGTCCTACGCCCTGAACCGGCAAGTTCTGGAGCCCAGAGCCAAAAAGGACAAACAGCCGCTGAATCATACCGTAAACTCCAATGAACAGTAAGGACTCAGGGTAGAACAAAGATGAAAGTGCTGGTATTTCTCTCTGATACATACACTGTACGGTACAGTAGTATACTTTCACATCCGCCGAAGAGCTGCCTTAAGTATGAGATTACGCCTGCACCCTAAACCCTCCGGCATTAACTAACGACCCCCCCCCCCCCGCCACACCCTAAACCCCGAACTTGAGCTCAGCAACTTTAATCAAGGTACCTTGTTTCTGTTTGTCTTCATATTGCTGCTTGGCTGCCAGACCGGGTTTGCCACTTGGAGTGTGTTCCATGATGGTATGGGGTCAATATGGTTTACGCATTGTTATAGGCTTTGCAGGATGTGGGAAGCAGGGTCAGCTGTTTAGGGCGCTAGAGACCATCATGCGCAGCATCCCTGATTCGCCTAAGGAACGGCATTTACGTGATCCGTGACGACAAGCAGAAATCAGAGAAGATTTGGTATCTAGCATCTTGGATGCACTTTCCATACGTGCGAAGCCCACATGCCCTAATTTCGATAACATCCGCATGTTAGAGCCTCTGTCTTTGTACAATCGCTCCTGTCTTTGTCTGTCGCTTTCTGGCTCGTCATGTTTTCTCGCTTGCTCTCTCTCTCTCTCTCTCCTCTCTCTCTCCCTCTCTCTTTCTTTGTGTTGATATGAACCAGTCTCTTTCACTGAGACTGCCTGTGTGTGATTGCTTAGTTACAAACGAGACTCCCTGGACTTGAGTATAACTTTTTGAACCATCGGGCTCTACCCAAACTCAAAACCTTGCAAAGGCCCGGACCCTAACCCTGATGCACCAAAATGTTGCGAAACCATGTTTCGCGCAAAGTCTTGGCCCAAAAGCGTTGAACACGACTTCATGTCATGGGCCATGAATTTCTCCTTTCAAGTCCCGTAAACCCGAAATCTTAGAACGTGCTGTAGGAGCCTGAATAATTCGTTTACTGCTCCTGCCTCCTTTCTCAGCTTGCCCGCGTGTACCCCGAAAACCCAGACGCATGTCCCTTTTACTAAACCCTTCTAGAACTTAAAGTCGCCCCCGGAGTTTGTGTAAAGAAGCCTTATTCCAAGAATTTAGGCCCCCATACCACATCTGTCAAGCTGCCGCCCAGGTCTCCGTGTTGGAGAAGGACGGGAGCGGCGTCGTAAACAGGCACACGGGCCCATTGTTGATGTGTTTGTGCTTCCCCAAAGGGTCCAAAGTACCTATATAACTACTAGAATCTAGGGTTTCTATATTATATGATTTGGGGAAGCATGCCCCATAACTACAGAACCTAGGACCCTTTGGGTTCGGAGTTGAGAGATTGCCCTGGCGGCCGCGAGTTGTTCATTGGCTTGTTTTCATCTGTTTAAGACTCGATAAGTTTACACGACCAGCTATGGTGAGCACTAATTCAGTTTAGAGACTGATAGCTCATTTTCTTCGGAGTTATGCTGCATTGAGTGTGCTTGTCACACCCAAGCTTTCGAGAAAGCAGTAGTCGCGTCGTCGTCGTGGTGCAGACGGCGTCGTGGTGGTGGTAGTGTCAGATACTTTTGAATTGAATAATCACATATTATATGTATATGTGTGTTTATTGGTGTGTGTATATATATATATATATATATATATATATATATATATATATTATGATAATCAATAAAAAATAGATAAATAAATATATATATATATATATAGATATATATACATATATATATGTATTATATTTACTGTATATCATTGTTCTCGTTCATGAACCATGCTGATATGAGTCATCGCCTTCAATAGTAGCCCTATTATAGACTGTTAGTGTATGGGGGCAGTATCCAATATGAAAATTGTAGCTGCTCAGCTCAGGACCTGGCTGCGTGTGGGCGCCTTCATAAACAGCTGGGTGGTAGCCGCTGGGCATTCGATGACTATGAGGTTTAGGGCCGGTTTAGGGTTTAGGGGGACGGTTGAGGGTTTAGGGTTTAGGGACGGTTTAGGGTGTAAGGTTGAGTATTTGCCACGGCTGTGTAGGGTTGGAAGATCTGATTGAGCAGGGCTTTGCCAGGTATAGGGTCTGTGCGGTTTAGATGAGCTTTGCAAGGCTGCCGCGGGGTTTGTGCCAGGCGTGCTCCACCTCGAAGAAATCAAGCTCCGAGTGCCGACGATCCGCGAAGTCCAGAGCCCCTACCCCCTAAACCCGAAACCTTAAAACCCTATAAGCTATAAACCCCAAGCCTGATTCCATAAACCTTAAGGCTTACCTGTAGTCTCCATTGTAGTTTGTTTCTTTTGGGTGATCTTTATAGGGTCGGAAACATCAAACTCATAAAACTGGTTCAAGCCAGAAAAGCAACTACACTGGAGACCAGAGGTACGCCGTAGATCCTTGAGCTCCACATGCTGGCATCCTCCTCCTCGCCCCCCCGCAAATCCGAATGGCCGATGTACGCCATATAGTAAGGGTGCCGTTTACGGGGATCCTTTAGGGTTCTATGAGGGTACCTTAAGGGTTAAGGGTGCAACGGTCTGGAAACTCGCACAGCACACCATTCGGCTTCAACGGCCAAGGTATGTGCTACTTGAATACATGGCTCCTCAGGGAAAGGGTCACATGGTCAGCGCGCGCGCGCACCCTTCAACCATCAGTGTTTGATTCAGGTGGAAGCCTAGCATTGGCCCTGATATTTCAAACAGGATGTTATCCTGCACGGGGACAAAGTTGAAGTTGTGTTGCAAGGCTTTCCGATGTGTGTGCGCGGCGTTGGTCTGAGTTTCGTCTGCCTTTGTGGCATACAGGGATGTTCAACACCCTAAACCACAGCTCTCACTGGTGTACGCCGCCGCAGCTTCGAGTTCTGGGCTGAGGGAGTCTGCTTTAGGTTTAGGGTTTAGGGCCAATGAAAAGTGTAGGGTTCAGGGTTTAGGGGTTTAAGGATCTGCCAAACCCTTAACCCTGAAGCCAAAAATCCTTAAACCCTTAAGGTAAATGCCAGAAAGTTGGAATATGATTATCCTAAACCCTTTATGGTAAATTATGAGGTATCCTACCCTGAAACCATACTCCAACTTTCTGGAGTTCCCTGTAAAGCAGTCAGGTAATCTCTGCGATTTGCATGGGGCCTTGCTTCATGCTGTCCAAGAGCCCGAAAGTGGCTTGGACGCCTCAGGGTCTTAGGGGTTCATCACCCTGAAACTTACCCAAAGGCCCCAAAGTAGTTCCTTTTTGGGGTTCGTATATAGAATCTTATTAGGTAATCCCAAAAAGGAACTACTTTGGGGCCTCTGGGTACCTGTATCGCGCAAACCCTACCTGTTTCAGGGAGCAGACCAAGAAAACATGATAAGAAACACCCAAAAAAGCCAGGGTTTCGGGGTACAGGTCGACCCTGAAGCAGGAAACCCACGTTCATAAACCCTGCCCTGTGGCCCCGCAGCTCTAAAGCATGAAGCCCTTCAATCCTTGCTGGGGTCGCAGTGAATACTCTTCCTTAGGGTTGGAGATGGCTACAGTCCACAGCATCGCGTACCCCAGATCCGTATGCTAATGGTAGGGCTGCCATATTGGGGTATTTTGGCAGGAAACCCAAAGATCTAAATAATCATGGCTTTAGATTCAGCTTCCGAGACATCTTGCGGTTTTGGGGACTACCTGTAGACCCGAACCGTGCAAAATACGATTTCGTGTGCAGGGCCGCCCTCTCCTCCAAGGGGAGGGCCTCAGCCTGAAGGATGTAATTCTTTGAGGGTTCAGGGTTTGAAGGACTTAGGGTTATGGGCGGATGTCTGAAGCTTTATAGGGGTTAGGGAGGTATAGGGTTCAGGGTTCCGGGTTCAGTAAGTAGGTACAGAATCAAGACACCAGTGGCGTAGTGCGGGCAACTTTGCACCCTTAAGCTCCAGCAGGGTATGTTGCGTATATTGGCCGCCTGCGTTTAGGTTGTATAATAGCCGCTTAGTCACGCTAAATTTCAACCCCTGAACCCTAAACCTTGCACTGCTACAGGAATGGTAAGGCCGTACCCCAGAATCATGATAGATCCTGCACTGCACAACGGTCACGCATACTAATGACTCTAATGAAGAATAGTTAGCCAACAATACGGTTCCTTAAGCATGCATCTTATAGCTATAGTAGAATAGCCCAAACCTTTGAAGCCCAAGTGCAGCAGAATGTGCATGAACAGCCTAGTCCAAGTCCAAGTTGTAAGGCCCGCCTCTCTTAGTCTTTGGCGGCGGGCCGGATAGCAAGCCCCCCTGAGGGCCTTGATTGACGCCATGACAATAGCATGGTTCTGATTTAGGGTTCGGGGGGTCATACCCTTAAACCGTACTTGGAGGTTCATGGGACTTAGTAACTAGGGTTATCAATAAGGTAACTATATTATAACTCCGATTAGGGTACTTATAACCTTACTTACTAAGTCCCATGATCCTCCAAGTAGTTCCTGGCTGTGGTGAAAGGACACCTAAAGCATAAGATGCTCCCGTTCCCTCCACTTGGGAACCCGCCGTACAACTACCTATATAGGCGCTACAGGATCCCTTGAAGGAACCCTTCTTACAGCAACCTACATCTCAGGACATCATTTTCGATGCCTTTGCGCTCCTGTTTCTGTTCAGACTGGATGATGCTGGATGCTGAGCATCCCACGGTCAAGGGCTTCTAGGGGGTTCCTTCACCCAGACCCCGGGACGGTTGAAAAATAGTCACCCAATGTAGGGCCGCATACTACGAAAGGAAGAGGTTTGGGATCCTCCCGTAAAGCACCAGTATATGACCCTATCGTACCCTTAAAGGCAACCTTATTCTAGAAACCTATAGTACCTTTCAGTGGTCTTTAAGGGTTCTATGAGAGGTTGGGTTTGAACCGAAGGTCGCGGTTTCGGTGTGGCAGTTGTAGGGTTTAGGTTGTATGAGGACAGGAAACCTGAAAACCACGCTGGCTTCAGGACCTCAAGTTCATATAAGATCCTGAATCCTAAATTACTAAACTCAAACCCATACACTTTGGCAATAAGCTTCAATGAACTTCGAAACCCAAATCAGCCCTTATAATAGTGATGCGAAAAAAGCATTCGCAGAACCGGTATTAGACTGGTCCCAGTATACAGCCACTGTTTCGCCCCAACCCCGAACCACGACGTCAATCGCGGCCGGAACAGCAGTACCCTGAACGCCAATTGCTCTAGCCCTAATTATCGTGACCCTCCATTGCTTAGAATACAACCCCGAATAGTCCTGACATAGTGGCCTGTTTATAGTAACAACGAAGCACGAGGTAAATGGTGACGCCTAAGCCCTAAACCTTCGAGGTCAATGGTGACTTGGGTTTTCTGGAAGAGCAGTGGGACTCTGAGAAGTTCGGCAAGCTCTACGAGGATGTTCGCAGACTCTTGCTTGCACAGTTTGGGGATGTTCAGAGTCCTATGCCCTGAACCATAGGGCCACAGGGTTTTGGGTTTGGGGTATATATATATATATATATATATATATATTTGCATTTGGGTGCTTTCAGTGGCGTCCGCGGCCGAATTAGGTCTTGCATTTCTGCTTCTCCCTAAATGGCATAAAAGGTTTAGCCAGGGAGTGTTGCCAAAAACTATCAGGTGCGCATATTCGGGGCCATCTTCCGTGTTGGAAGTCGGTCCATGCTGCACGTAGTTCGGCGGGGAGTAAAAGCAAGGGGTCCTGTACCACGACTGCGTTCACTACACCACTGCATCCCTGTCGCCACGCAGTTTCCTCGCTGCCGCTTGCAAGCGGCGTGCCAGTCAAAGGACTGTAAAATGGAGCGAATCTCTGCCATGGAGTGCAGATGTTGGGGTTCGCGCTGAGTCCTCGAAGCTCCACCGACACCATTCTCCAGTAGTCGCCGTAGACTCGCCTGAATACCCGAGAACTGCGGGTCGGTCCACTGGTCGATGTCTTTGTCATCGTTGATCAGGGCCACTTCTTCGCTCAGGAACTCAAAGACCGCGTGGAGATCGTCGTAGTAGAGCGGATACTTGCGCGCCAAGCGCTCGAGGGTCGCGTCGATGTCACCTGCCGCAAAGTCCTTTAGTAGGGCATCGCACATGTCCTCATGTAGACCGGGCCAAATTCAGAGCTCCCAACAGCTGCTGCCGGGCGGCAGCTTGCAGGGCCTGTCCTCCTGCAGCCGCTCCAGCCAGCAGCCCTGGCAAAGCCGCCCATGGATCGTCCGTTGTCGCCATGAGGTCGTCCCATGCCGCGTCCGCTTCGGCTCCTCCGGTGTGGATCGGGTTCGGCTGCGTCAGCTTGCTCGGGTCGGCAACAATCTCCTGTAGCTCTTGGAGGGCACCGTCCTTCATCTTCGCAAACTCTTCCTGCTCGACTCTTACTTTCTCCAATCGCTCGTGGTACCGCTGGCGTTCCGTGATGAAGGACTGCTTCAGAAATTTCTGGTACTCCTCCCACTTCGCCGTGGCTTCCTCTTTCTCCATGTCGCATTTCCGCAGCTTGCTGTCCGACCGCCTCAAGGTGTTCACCAGCTTCTGCACATAGCGAGCAAGGTCCCCGGTGTCTCCGATCAACTCGATCTCCTCGCCAGGTTGGGCTTTGCCATGGTGCTTGCCAGCCGCTTTCCCATTCTTGCCCTTCGTTACCTCCATGGTCTCGTAGGAAGGGAACGCTGGTTGCGATCTTTCGGGCTTGTGGTCTCTGCCCTGCTTCTTGCCGTAGCCCTTGCCATTGGTCCAGTCCCCATGACCGTTCGATGGTCCCGAGTATGGCCAAGAGGCAGAGTCGTACCCATCGTAGCCATAGTTGTACTCGTTCTTGGCGGACTTGTCCCATCCTCCTCGTTTGCCCATATGGCCACGTAGTTCTTTGTAGAACGGGAGGCTATGATGACACGACAGATAACGAAGATCTGCCTCCGAAGGCTCCTCGTGGCAGGAGCGGGCAAGGCGCACTCGGGCCCTTGCTTTCGATCGCTTTCGCCTTTCCCGGCGATGCCAGCTAGGGCTTGCAGCGTGGATACCTATGGCTCCGGCGTGCTTCCTAGCACCTGGGGCTTGGCTATGCGTTTCCTCGAACGCTCGATCCGAAACCCTGTATATATATATATATATATACATACCTACATTATATGTATATAGCTTCGGAAGAGTAGTAGTCGCAGTAGCAGCAGTAGTAGTTGTTGTAGTGGTAGTAGCAGTAGTAGCAGTAGTAATTAGTAGTTGCAGCAGTAGTCGTAGTCGTAGTCGTCGTCATAGTCGTAGCAGCAGTCGTAGTCGTAGTGGTACGGATCGTGGTAGTGGTAGTGATAGGGGTACGTAGTGTTGGTGGTAGCAGCCCGGTTGCAGCCCGTTCAAGTGCCCCATACACCTTGCCTTGTAACCCTGTATCGTCAAGGTTGGTAAGGCAAGGACCCGGGAATCAGGTTTGTAAGGCGGGATCCTAGAATCCCTTACATAGAGACCCTCGTGGAAACCTTGCAGAACCCTCATAGAACCCTTGGAAAGCCCAGAAACCCCAAAGCTGAAAAAGGACGAGAGATCCCTACTTCCAGTAAAGAACCCCTCCAAGACCCACACACCACACACCACACACCCTTCCCTCAGAATCCTAGGTACTGTTATGGAGGATACTTACCCAAACCATAATTCTAAGTCCTGTTTTCGAAACCCTACTGCCTGCTGAGTCTACTGTGTAGGTACTAAACCCTAAACCCCTAAACCCTAAACCCTAGGGACCCGTGTAACCCCCGATAAAGCCGCAGAAACCAAACGGGACCTTAACGCTAGCAGCTTTGGAAACCCTGAGGTCGGCAAGAAAAGGACCCTGAGCCTGAAAGAGCCTACTATTTGGGGTACTACTGTTGATGATGTAAATCCTGGGGTTCCTTTAAAGGGAGCTATAAGGGTACTTTACTTTAAGGGGCTCCTTTAAGGGATCTATTATGGTTTTAAGGGTTGATGATATAAACCCTGCAATACCTTAAGGACCCTAAACTATGGGAATTATGGTATATTCCTTATTATGGGTAATGCAGGATTTATAATAAATCCTGCATTACCCATAATAAGGAATATACCATAATTCCCATAGTTTAGGGTTTATATCATCAACCGAAGCACCGATCAACACTCTAAGAACACCCTTCTGAGCCTTACTGAAACCTGCATGCCAGGCCCGGAATCCTATAAGCCCCAGCTGTGGCTCAAAAAAAACTACCTTGTACATAGAAGCCATAAAAAAGATTCCTGAAAAGGTAGGTTTTTGCTGCCACAGGTTTCTTGCGAGCCTTATATTACCTTCATAAGCTTCACTGAATCCTAAACCCTAATTCCGAAATCGAATAAGCCCTAGAGTCTAGCCCACGCTGAACCCGAAACCCTAAACCCCCACACAGCCGAAACCAAAGGTTGGGAAGAAAAGGACCAGAGAGCAGGATCTCTGGAATCCGGGCAAGTCTCAGGCGCGCGCTTCCTTGTGCCCTGAACTAAACCCTGCCAAAAACGCTAAACCCGGACAAAAAAAAACAAAATGGAAACAACACCCTGAAGCGTCAAAGTCCTACCTAGAGCAACTAAGGTATTTTGAAAAGGTAAGTGTACCGATTCTTACGGGCCACATCCCCTTTTTGAAAAGGTACATTGTTTATTTTGGGTAAACTTTATAACCTGAGTCCAAATCAGAAAAAACAAACCTAAACTCTCAACCCTAAGCCCAGTACATAAATCTCTCGAGCTTCGAAGTATGAGGCAAGTAAGGGGCTCCTTCAAGGGTTCTGTAAGGCTTCCTTTAAGGCATTCGGGGTTTAGACTTCGATAAGAGTTTCGGGCTTTTAAGTGGTACGTCTTCCTTTATACGGCTTCTGTTGGGGCTCCGGGGTTGTCTTGGGGGTTTAGGGTTTTCAGGGTTTAGGGATTTGGGGTTTAAGGTTGAGGTGTTAGGGGTTCATAGGGGTTTGGGGTTTAGGGGTGTGGGGTTTAGGGTTCAAGGGATTATAAGGAACCCAAAGGGTTTCAGAAGGTTGTGAAGCGACAGGCAAATCCAGGGCTTAGTGTTTTTGGGAGATTAGGGCTTGTGGGCTGTGTTTTGATTGTTTCAAGGTTTTCTCTTCAAGTTACGCTTAGATTGGTTTAGATGTTTAAGTGTTGGGTGTTCGAATTCAGATAGGAGATCTTTTAGGGGAGTGGTTTAGAATCATCTCATAAGTATCCAAGAATGCCGCACGTAAGGCCTTCTGTGCTTAAGTAGCATGGTGGATTCCCCCGAGAACCCGCACTCTCGCCTCCAGCCCGTAATGTTAGGAGTATAGAGAGTGTTAGTAACGCCCCTAAGAGCGGGCGGAAAAGTGTTGCCCGGGCTGTGGCGTGCTGCATATGTTGTGTTCGCCTCTTATAATTTGCATTCAAAGATTCCACGCGGAGTGCGCGATTCATTGTAAATTCCAATGCCCGGGCCTCGTTTTTGCAAGCGAAAACCGTGAATCGTGCCAGTACTTGCAGGAAAGCATTTATGGCCGTTCTTCTGAATCCCGCCAGTACATAAGGGATTTGTGGCACAGGCACCATGCTCCTCAATCGTGGCAGTGCTTGCTGCTTTGGGGCGGCACATTTTGGGAGTGGTCCTGAATCCCACCAGTACTTGAGGGAAACCTAGTTTGTAGGGGTACTACTGTAGGACTAGCAGTCGCAGTAGTAGCACTAGCCGTGGCCGTCGTCGTCGCACGACGGCCATGCTTTGAAATGTGTAGTCGATATTTGTCCCAGCAAGAGCACTTTGAACAAGAGGTCTTTGTCACTTATAACTTGGCAAGCTTTGTTGCTCTGCGCTCCATTCCGGATTTTCGTATCGATGATAAGGAGGCTTCTTGCTGAGCAGGCAGCAACACTGGCTCCGATGACGATGTCGATAATATGCGCTTTGGCATAACCTCAGTCAGAGTTGAAGTCCACAAAATTTAAAACATGTTCGGGGAGCTTTCCTTCTATTCCACAGCACCGACTGTAAGCACTCAACCTGGTTGTGGTCCTTCGGCTTAGGGTTAGTCAGGCTTAAGGTTTAGGTGGCGTTTCTGGTGTCGGGTTTCGGGTTGTGGTCTATCCAGATCCTGGACAGGGGAGTGATTGCATGACCTGACAGGGCATCCAAGGCTCCCAAATCAGTTTCGAAAGCCCTAGACTTAAGATCAAATCAAGCTAGTTTCTCCGATGTCCTTCGTCACTGGTGGTTTGAACGGCCTAAACGCGAAGCGCTGGACATGAGAATCAAGGTGTGCATCAAGCCCCAGAACGGTGCTTTTGGGTTCAGGCTTGCATACCTCCGAACACTAAACCATAGGCTGCACTGCAAAGCACATCATCACGGCTCTAGGATGCTGCTCTAGGGTTCGTTTGAAGGCATGCATCAGCTGAAATTTCTCTAGGGGCTGCAGTTCGAGAATTTGCTTCAGGGTGTAATTAACAGGGGAACTCACTATTACTCCAAATCCCATGGTACACTTACAGAGGGAGAACCTTTGTATCCTTCGCCCTCCGATCTGAGGTGTCCCACCACCGCGCGTGGAGACGGATGTCACTGCATTCGGGCTTACCTTTATTTGTAGTCGCAAAAAGTTGAAGGTTAAACAAATGGGCTTTCGAGCCTAGAAGGCTTGAGTGTGCGAGTGGAAACAAAAGCCCAAGGCGAACATGTAATGATACTTGGACCCATTTGGGATAGATGCAATCCGAAACACCATGCTCTCGGAAAGAAGCTGGGTCAGAAAGCCACGACTTCTTCCAGCTCTTCACATTTTATTCTGGGTTCCTGGTAAGGAGTTTAACTTTTTAGTCCCTCTAAAACAAAGAATCAGTGTTATTTACTCTAGATCCCGATTATGGTAACCTAAACTAAGTTCAACCAGCTCAGTAATTCTGCGATTTCAGACTGGGGGGTTCCAGCCAGTTTCCTACAAGCCCTAGGGCAACCCAACTCCAAACTTGCTGAAGTGGGCTTAGGGCTTAGTAGGGTTTCAAGACTTTAAGGTTTGAAGGGGGTTTCAAGGGGCGAAGGAAAACAGGGTAACACTTGTAGCATGGAGCAAAACAGAGCTGAAGTCGCTGTTTCAGTGTCGATATCCTTATGAAGCCCGAAACCTTTAAGGGCGCAAGCACGGGAAAAGTAGATTTGGGGGTTTCCAAAAAGAAGGGACCCCAATATAATACCCTAAACAGTAGGATCCTTATTGCAAGGACCCCAAAATACGGTACCCTCCATTTCGGAAACTCCCATACAAGTTCGCCTGAAAGGGGGGTTCTGATATAGTTACTTGCGGCTGTAGGTACTTGGACCTGGCGCAAAGATCCCTCATGATCGTATGTTTCCTGAATACTGACGTACAAGTACTATAGCCTCAAGCCCAAACCTGAAACGGTGCTTGTGGACCCAAAAACCTACATGTTCAAGGAATGGTATATAGAGACCATAATACGGAACTCTGAAAAAGTTTTTCGGCTACGTGTAGAGTTCAGGCTTTGGTAAAAGTACCTAGCTCTGGGGTGCTCCGACCCCACCACGTGGGCCACGGCTTAGGGTTTAGGGTTTAGGGTTTAGGGTTTAGGGTTTAGGGTTTGGTGTGTTTTCAAGTGATGACAAGAGGTCCATGTACCCGAAGTTATCGGGTCTCGGGTTTAAGCCATGTTTGTAGTCTAGCTTGGTGAGAATATGTGTCATAGTCCACCTGAGCTAAACAAGCCATACTACGCTTGGACACTCAAGTACTCAGACGGGAACGTTTAGAATCTAGATCTAGGGTCATTCCCTGAAGCCTAATTTGGAGACCGTGATTTCTTGAAGAATCCAGATCTTTCGCTCGAGGTAGTGTTTACAAAACGGCTCGGCAAATCCTATTGCTGCCCGCCTGCAGGCATGGATGAATACAGAGGCCTGAATACTTATATAAAATGAAAATCATAAGGGCTCCTTCTCCTAGCTATACTTTTATTACCCAGAGGCTCCATATATGCTATGTACCATTATGGAAGCAGGTCCCTAAGACCATGCAAAGATGGTCTTTTAGGACCGAATTCCAAAATGGTAGAATAGATGGAGCCTCTGTGTCATACTCCAAAGCCCGATTCTAAACACCGAGGCCCCTTTGGGTTTAGGGTTTAGGGTTAAGGGTTTTTGTAGGATGCACGCTTAGTTCCCGGCTGTGCGGTCAAGAGCATGGGTTAATGCAGGGGGTGGAATAGTTATAGTTTTTTAAGAACCTATGTTTTTTAGAAGAAACAATACAGGGGTGGAATAGTTTGGTTAGTAATAACAATACCAATTATAATCCCCGGTATAGTTCCCATATACTTAGGGTTTAGGCGGCTTTAGGGTTAAGGTGTTTATAGGTCCGGGAGGATGAGTAGTAATATCCCTCATAGTCTCCATGTAGTCCTACGAGCATATTCCCTACAAACCCTAGTCTAAAGTATCAACACTGTACTTGCTCAGATGAGATAGTTGTGCTATTCTCAAGGCTGTGAAGTAGATAGGGGTTAAATCTGGGTTATTCCGAGATTCTGGAAAGAATCTGTTAGCACTAAGATAGAATGCGGGTTTAGGCCGTAGGGCAATAAGGGTTCTTACTTTGGAAGTCAACTGATTCGATTGCCCAAAACTCTAGGCCCCAGACACTATAATCAAGCCCTTCCCTACACTCAAGCCCTGCCCCAAACTCTACAAGCTCCGATGTGTAGCTGGATCCGGCTTGATCCCAAAACCTATTCCTGCAAACAGCGTCTTTTTCACCCCACCGCGACGTAGTAGCAGAACTATCAAGGTCGAGATAATTACAGGTTGCTGTAGTACCCTCACAGCCACGGCAACGGCAACCGCAGCAGCAGCAGCAGCAGCAGCAGCAGCAGCAGCAGCAATAGCAACAGCAACAGCAACAGCAACGGCAGCAGCAACGGTAATGGCAACGTCAACGGCAACGGCAACAGCAGCAGCAGCAGCAGCAGCAGCAGCAGCAGCAGCCACAGCAAGATGACTCAAGATGCAAGTGAGAGTATAACAAGTTTAGGGTTTAGGGCAATACAGCACTAGGATCAGTACCATCCTCGAGTAGGAGGGATTTATCGTTGTTCCAAACGTCTAACATCCGCTAACCATTGCCATAATGCTATCGAGCTTTGACTGAACCGATTATTAAGTTCCAGGGTCCGTTTCTTCCGCAGATCTTCTACCTAGACCCTTAAGGACCCAATAAAAAGGTCCCTGGAATCATAGGGTGATAAAGTCCCATGACCTTTGTTTGGAATATTTGCGGACAGACTCCAATAGCACATTCCCCCCAGGGTCCAAAGGATCCAATAATTAGGTACTTGGTTTTAGGATAGAGGATAGTAGCTATGTATGTTTGGATTTTGGACAGTATTTGGGTTTGTTCTTTCAAAGCAGCCCTCCACATTGAAACGGAAGGAGGGACAAATTTGACATTTTGCTCCCAGTGCTGAACACTTGTGAGAAGTTGTCGAATAAAGGGTCAGGTAAATCCGTTCGATTACCCAGTTCTAAACACCACAACCATAGAAACAAGAGTTCTTCAATCCGAGGGTGCTCATGGTGGTGGTGCCGGCTTTCTTCGTGTTTACCGAGGGCGTCGTGCCCAAACACATCCTGAATCGCTCGCCCGAGGCAGCTCGAGTTCAGGGCAGTGTTGTCGAACTTAGAGGTTCTAGAACGTTACACACCCTAAACCATGTAAGCCCTGAAACCCGTTACAGACCCTTAGCCCCAGATGCAGCACTTGTGTATTTTATTATTTTTTTTTGAGGGGGGGGGCGGGATTTGACTGATGCTTTGGAGTTTAAGGTTTTGAGATCGGCACCGACATAAGTTTCGCATTTTGGGGTCTAGGGTATACGGTTTGATGTCAGTGCAAGATGTGAGCGCCTAATCTTGTACTTGGTTCTGGGATTTGCGAGCACCTAAACCAGAATCTCTGCATCGGCTTCTTTGTTTCAGGCCTGGGATCCTGCATGACATTGTGCCAGCATACAGCAGAACACACACACACACACACACACAAAGGGTCCAAGTAGTAGTATAGGATATACTTCGGGGCCCCAAATACCTAGCAAATACCTCCTATCATGGCACTTGGACCCTTTGGGACACTTTTCTCACTGAAAGCCAAGGTTGCGGCATGCTTTCCCAATCCTAGCCTTGTGGCCGATCCAGGGTCTATTGCACCAGATTTACTTGGAAGGGCAGGGGACTTAGTAAGTAGGTTATAAGTAGAGTTATAAGTACCCTAAATGGAGTTACCCCAATTTATTACCCTACTTATAACCTACTTACTAAGTCCCCTGCCCTTCCAAGTACTGCATCAGTACTCCTGCTTTGTATCAGCACCGTGCCACACGGCACAAATTGCACATGTTGGCTGAAGAATGCTCTAGAGTCCTATACCATCACCAGCATCATCGTCATGATCATCATTAATCAACATCATCACCCCCTAAACCCTAAACCGTATAAACCGTATACCTGTCGTCTTGCAGCCGGGCAGGCGCACCAAGCCGAATGGCAGGCGATGCAGGATCGTTTACAGGCACCGGCCTACAGGATCCGGAGTACTTTTATTCTTAGGGGGTTTAGGGTTCGGGGGTTTAGTCCAAGGGTAAATGGAGGGACCCTTAATAAGGACCCCTAGGTATATACCCTTAATGTAGCTATTATATACCCATTATCTAGCCCATTATAGGGTAGGGGTCCCGATTAAGGGTCCCTCCTTTTCCCCTTTGATTTAGGGTTTAGGGTTATCATAAGGAGCCTTGGGGAGTAGGGGGGAGGGGGGCAGCGGACTATACTTCCTTAACTAGGCCTTATTAGGTCCTGATTATGGGCATTAAAGTTCCCTATGATTTATGGGTTCCTTTAGGCTTTAGGGCCTAGGGGCTTGGGACTCCTGGAACAAGGGATCCTTCAAGAGGGTTTAAGGGATCCTTTATGGGGGAGACCTACCCGAAACAGGATCATTAGGGTTTAAAGGGTCGCGAGGGTTGAGGGTGTTTTATGGGGGGGATACTTATCCAAACTATCATTGTGTGTACTTGGAGGGTCGGGGGACTTAGTAAGTAGGTAGTAAGTAGACTTTTAAGTACCCTAAAAGGGACCCTAATTTGGGTTATGGTACCTATAAGTCTATAAAATAAGCAGTTACTAAGTCCTCCGACCCTCCAAGTAACCCTACTTGGCCCTTTTTTCTACTACATAGGTATTTCGGACCCGCGGGGTGATTTAGAGTTATATAAGGGCTAGTGCTGCTGGGGCGTCCGGGCTGCCGGCTACAGCTTCAGACCATGATCACTCATGCAGTATCGATGCCCTGTTCCGGCGTTGTCCTCATGCCGAGCCTGTTTTTGCCGGGTTTTGACTTCGATGACTTCCCCAGACACTCCAAAACCCCTTAATTAAGGAGTATGCCTTAAATCATATTAGGGATCCTGTTGTTATGACTCAAGGTAGATTTCTTAATAAAAGGGGGTTTTGGAGGCTCTGGGTCTTTCCTGCGCACTTAAACCAGTATGGGTAGCAACTCAAGGGTTCAGTGTTTAGGGTTTAGGGGATCACAAGCTAGTACGGGCTTCGAGGACCCTACTACCGGGACCCTCCAAGGTAGTTCCTTTTGGGGGAGTGTGGTAGGCATCCTAACCAGAGAATCAAAAGAAACGCAAACAATAACTAAAACCAAAATCGGGAGTAATTGTCAGTAATTATTGTTCCTCAGGGTTCCTTATTTGGCTGAACAAAAGCATCCGCCCCACTCAAAATATGAAGGCTTCACAAAACGGTGCTGGAGCCATAGCACGTGAACGACAACCGGAACAAGACAGTGGAGCAAGCTCAGCACGTCGAGCACAAAACCGTGGCCCGGGCTCAGCATGTCGACGACAGCCAGCACAAAACGGTGGCCTTCGGAACCGACGCGGCTGGAAGGTGCTTTGCTGAAAGCAGGCACTCCCCAGACCAGGCATGCACTATCATGCATTCATCACTGCTGTGAAGTGTAGGAATCCGCTTGCAACGGCCTGCAGGTGGCCAGCTCGTACATCAACCCTTTCACGAATCCTGAAAGGAACCCGCCCTATTCTATTTATTGAGGCCCCTACATTAGTTCCGTACCGTAGGTCGTACGGTGGCAAACAGACCCCTCTGTGCAGAGCTTCCGTTCGCACCAATCAACGAACCTCTGCCAAAAAAAGGTTGAGAGCAATTCTCCCAGAGTGCCTACAAGCTTCTCCATGCAACCAGCAACATGGGCGTTTCCTAAAATACGGGACCCTGCTATAGTACCCCAAATAGTACGATACTTATTATAAGGACCCCATATTTAGGTACCCCCTATTCTCGGAAACCCCCACATTATCCTGAGTTACAGAAGTTGTTCAATTCTCAACGCCCTAAGCCCACAACCCCATGAATCCTACCTGCAGGATCATGGGACTTAGTAATTATGGTTATATACACATACATACATACATACATACATACATAGGTCAACTATACCTACAGGTGCGTATCACCTCAGTTAGGGTACTTACAACCTTACTTACTACGTCCCATGATCCTCCGAGTGAATAGAAGCATGCCACCCTGAAACCTAAACCCCTAAACCCTTAGTGCCCCTTCCAGTAACCCTACAGATCCCTTAAACGAGCCCTTAAACCTAAACCCCTAAACCCTATAGCCCTATAGTACCCTTTTAGTAAACCTTACAGATCCCTTAAACCAGGCCTTAAAGGAACCCTATAGTACCCTTATGGTAACCCCTACAGATCCCTTAAAGGAGGCCTTAAAGGCCCCTTTTTCACCCCCGGAGCCAGGCGATGGATGCTCAGGTCGCCTCAATGCGTGCTCAGCTTCACGGATCTGCGTCTCGCCATGCTTTCTTCGAAGCCTTTGTTGAGGGTTTAGGCGGGTTTCAGGTTTAGGGTTTAGTCGGGTTTAGGGTTTAGGGTTTTTCAGATTGAGATTACCCATTGAACTGAGGTCTTTATTGAAAGCCACTCAGAGGGCTCAGGGTTTCGAATTTGACGTTGTCAATTGAGGCTTGTGGTTTCGGTATTTAGGGCTCATTAGGGTTTCACGCGGGTGGAGTCAAAAACCACAAAAAAGTTACTACCGACGGTTTCTGTGGCCGGACAACCCTGCCCTCCCACCCCCACCCCGAACCCCCGCCCCCACCCCACCCCACCACCCCGACCCGTTAGGAAGTTGTGAGTGTTTTTGTGAGACTTGGGACAGCCTAACCCTACATAGCCATCTCTGAGTCGGCTTGGGGACCCCTACAGAAAATCTAAAGTCTCATATAGGGTTCCTTTTAAAGGGATCTATAAGCGGTCCTTTCAAGGGATCTAGGGGTCCATTACGGTAAACCCCATAAAGTTGGAAACCGGATTAGGGCCAAATAGTGCTGGGATTCCCTACACGTCACTCTTAGGGATCGAGGCTATTGGGTTTCCAACTTTTGGGCTTCTACTGTAAACCCAAAACCTTTCCCTTTCTCCCATGTCTAGGCTTTTGGGCCTTTATGTGGCTGTTGGGCCTTTTGAGTCTTATGGCTTGGACCCCTGTAGAAGCCCGCATGCCAAGGCGCGTCCGCCTGCACCGTGACGCGCGCGGTGTTTCGGGTTTCGGGTTGCAGGCGTCTTAGCCTGCCCCCGAAGGGTCCAAGCAGTTGCCCTGAGGGTCCAAATACCTAAAGTACGAACATTACCAATATACCTAAGTACCGGATGTTTGGGTCTTCCGAACCTTACAGTTTCCGCACTACCTAATTGGCGTTTGGGTTTAGGGTTTTGGAGTTCCTTTTGGGGTTGTAATCATTGAAACAGAGACTGAGTTGTAAACATAGTTCGGCCTGAATTGTATTGTTTTCTTAGTATGTGACTTGATCCGAGGACTCTAACCACAGCGGGTCTAGGCATATACTTGCATTGCCGTTAGTTCCGTAATATAGACGTGGGAATGTTTTGGTAGCAATCTCCAATCATAGGGCGATTGGGACAGGACTCCTGTAATGGATAAGTACAAAATGTCTTCTCCCTAAACCCTAGACCCCTAAACCTTGGGCACTGCCCCCACTCTGTAAAAGCTTTATCATGTTTAGACTTTTAATATTTTTGTATAAACATATACATATATATATATATACATATGTATATACATAGCTTCTAATATGATCCCTTATAATAGACTGTTCCAGGGCGGGGGCGGCACCCAACATAAACCGTTGAGTGGTTCCACATTTGGACCCTTGAAAGGTTACAACAACCGAAATACTCGGACTCCCGTCAAGGAGTTTCAGCGACTTTGCTTGGCGGCTTCGGGTGAAACTTGTCAGCCGCACTCCTATCATCTAAAAGCCTCTGCCCGGACTTGTAAACTGCAATCCCTCCCTAAACCCTAAACCCCTAAGCCATAAGTCTTAAACCCTAGAGCCTTGAACTAAGCCCTGAGCCCCAAACCCTTGACCCTAAACTGGCCTTAAAACCCTAGAAGCCCTAAACACTGAAACATCCGAGTGGTCAAGCCTAACCTGAAACTCTCATACTCCTTGTCGCCAACCCAAAGGCTCCAAGTCTCATTATGGTATGTACTTATAATAGGGTGTTTTGGGGCTCTAAGTATATAGCATAACGATACTTGGACCCTTTGGGCAACACGCATCCTTTAAACCCTTTACACCTAAGCCTTGAGCTTTGATTTCTTGAAATCCTGCAATCTCAAAATCCCAACGCTCTGAGCCCCAAAGCGCGAGACCCGCAATCCTTGAAGCCCTACACCCTAAACCCCTGAACCCTCAACCCTTAAACCCTGAACCCTTAAATGCTAAACCCTCAACCCTTAAACCCTAAACCCCCTGCAACCTCAACCCTTAAATCGTGAACCCTGGCAAAAAAAGGGGCCTAAGTAATTACCAATACTATTTTAGGGCTTGCTTACGATTGTTATAGTATAGTGGGCCCCAAAACCCATTCTTATTATTAAGGCCCCTATGCGATAGAACCCTACTATGGATCCCTTTGAGAACCCCTTAGAAGGAACCCTTTTAAAGGGAGCCCTATTCTGACCATTCAAGCCCCTGTAAAAAGAAAGCTGAGCCTGAGACTCGACCGCTCTCAGCAGAGCGCGCTTAGTGCGCACTGCTATTGTTTTCCCCCACTTGGAGGATCATGGGCCTAGTTAACCTAAGCTAAGAAGCTTAGGATGTAGTTTAGGGTTTGGGGTTAAGGGTTAGTATGTAGGGTTAAGGGTAGGGCTTAGGATTCGGGATTTAGTTTCTAGGGTTGTGGTTTTCAGGGTGGAGAAGTCCTTGAATTGGTCATATGGTACATCTTTATAGGTTTCCCTACAGTTCCTAAGCTTCCCGATCCTCCAGGCACACCGAGCAAGGCCGGACAAAACAGGAGCTGCAATGTGGCTCTGCCTATAGAGGGTGTAGGATTTCAGAGCTACGGGTCTCGCGGTTTAGGGTTTAGGGGCTTAGCGTTTAGGGCTTTTGGTTTTTTGTTTTAGATTTAGGGTTTTCGTTTTAGGGTTTAGGGTTTAGGGTATGGAGGGGGTAAGGTTCAGGGTACAGGGGTAATTGTGCAAGCTAGCCCTTTGCCTGTGAATGCGCTACAAGTTTGGAAGCTCACTCGCAAGGAAAACTCCCCTTTATCAGAGTTGAAGCTGCTTGAACCACGAAATGCGCATCCTACAGCCCAAGATTTGTGTTCTCCGGTCCTGTGCCCTAAACCCTAAATTGAATCCTGCACCTAAATTCCCCAGGCGTAAATCATGCACGTCCGTTTCAAGGTTTTATTGGACCCTACAAACTTCTTAGCTCAGCACCCTGGGACCGTAGACCCGACCTCCACGCCCCCAACAATCCATCAGCAGTGCGGTTAGTTACCCGCGATACTAAACATCAATCTTCCTGGGTGGGGAAACCATTGTGAAGGGTGTACTTGAAGGATGATGAGATTTAGTGCACAGGCTCTGAGTGAGGTTACAAGCACTTACAACCATGTTGCGCCCTAGCACAACCCCTAAACCGTAAAACCTAAATCCTAGACTTTGCAATCATACGGGGCTTCCGTGTATACTACTTAGGATCAGCTCCTCAAAGATTCACACGAAGGATGCTTGGATTCCAAGGCTTCGATACGTGAACACAGCATCCTGGGAATAGAGCGTATTGCATACGTGCATAGATACATTCGTGCATGCAAATACGCATACATGCATGCACACCTACATACATCCTGACATACATGCATACATACAAACCGATATAATTACCTATGTACAATACATACATACATTCATTCATGCATACATACATGCATACATACATACCGTACTCAGCAGGTTGGAAATGGCACGAAGAAGAAGAAGCAACAAAAAAACAAAGTAACACTCTAAACCTAAAGCACCTCTACCGGATTGCCTTAGATTCGAGAAGTTGCCTTCATCTTTGTGGATTCTGGGAGTCGGTGTTAGTACATTGGGGCTGCATCAGGGTTCTTTCAAGGGCCACTGCCAGGAGTCCTAGAAGGGAGGCTTTATAAGTTCAGGGGTTCGAGGTTGAGGGTTTAGTGTCTGTCTAATCTTTTTTTTTTTTGTTGTTGTGTGTGTGTGTGTGTTGGTGTGTGTGTGTGTGTTTTGGTTGTGTTTCCTGTTTTCCTCCCCTCGCTCCTCGTTTGGTTGTTTCTTTCCTTGTTCCCTCTGCCTTTCCTCTTCGTCGTGGTTGGGTTGCCGCTGCTCAGGCTGCAAGTACTGACTGAATCTTCTGTGAGTGCAAGGTTGCGCGCTGCTTGAGCCTTGGCCACTTTGGGTCGTAGCTGTCGTCGCCGTAGTTTGCTCACATCCTCAAGGGATCGGTCATGGACACGGACGCTGACGCACTGTTGCTTTCTTTTTTGCAAAGTTCCTGCCAAGAAGAGGTGGTTCAGCGGGCCCAAGAAGAGATCGGGCAGCTGATCCAAGCAGGGCTTCCTCCTAAACCTGTCAAAGTTAGTAAGCTCCTGCATCTGGCCTTGCGCAGAGATGTTTGGGCCCTCCTTGCGAGCCGACCAGCTTTTGGCGTTTCCCAAGTGCCACCTGAATTGCTCATTTTCAGGTCCTTTGACAGGGTGATTTCGGAGTGTCTGAAGGATGTCATTCGTAGGACTGAGCAGTTTGTTCTGGACACGCCGCTGAGTAATGTAGCTGGTCCGTGGGAAGGGGGTCACTCGGCTGACAGCCTCAATTCTGCCGCACAAGTGGGCAGTTGCCGTCAAGTTTTTGCTGCTTGGAACGCTCAAGGGGCTTTTGGTAGATCCGCAGATGAGGCCCTTAACGTGGATCGCATGTTGCACTTTGCGGCACAGCTTTCGCACGAAGGAGTCACCATCGCGGTTCTTGCGGAACCTAAGCTCAGATCACACGCTGCGTGGCCCACTTGCACCGGGTTCAAATTTTTCGGGTTGCAAACGGACGAGCCGGCATCTGTGGCGGTGCTTGTGCACGAGGCCGTTACAGATGCAGTCTCCATCATTGAAGGATATGGCAACGAGTGCGCCATGTGGGTTGCCATTCAAAGTCAGCCTGTGATTCTTCTTCTCGCGGTGTATGGACCGCATACTGGGCACCCCGCTGCGATTCGTGATGCTTTCTGGCAGCAGCGACTGCGAGAGCTTCGCAGCATTAGATGTTTGGAGCCCTATAGGGATTGTCCTTTCGTTCTTTTAGGTGACACTAACCTGCATTTCCCTTGTCTGGGGCCGATTAACGCCCGGATGGCCAGCACTCTCGACAGGCAAATTTTTTCTGTTTTCTGTAGTCCGGATGGTTTTAATGTTACCATCAGAAATCAATCAGCCGTTCCAACGCACGCCTCGGGTTCAGTTATTGATTTGGTGGCGGCTGAACAGATCCTTGCTCTGGACTTGAAGGTGTCATGGCTCCAGGAGGAAGCACTGCGCAGTGATCATGCATTCCTGGTGTGCGCCTGCCATATGGCCACAATTCCCATTCTTAGACAGCAGCAAGTTGGGGTTGCTCGTTGGGGTTTAGGCTCTTCTTGGGATGATGCCATTGATGAGGTTAAGTTTTCGCTTACCTTCGCCTCGTGTTGGGCAGCGTCTGCCCTTAGCAACGGCACCTTGAAGGCTTGGACTGCGCAAGGGAGTCACAAAG
Organism: Symbiodinium sp. CCMP2592; assembly: GCA_905221615.1. Taxonomy (NCBI): domain Eukaryota; class Dinophyceae; order Suessiales; family Symbiodiniaceae; genus Symbiodinium; species Symbiodinium sp. CCMP2592. The sequence continues at coordinate 141,829 of CAJNDT010005557.1, read as the reverse complement.
GAACTCGCCAGAATTTGCTTGATAGGGTTGTTTGGTGGAGATCTGTGGTGCTGACACTGGCGGGCCACTTCAAAGGGCTGGTTTGGGTGTGTAGGGCCGATAGGCGTTTGGACCTTGCGCAAGAGCTTTGGCCATTTATGGCTACAGAAGCTCACGAGGGAGATGGTGCGACTGAAGCAGCTGAAGATCTCCTGGCCAAGCTCAGATCTTCCCTGCATGAAGAGAAAGTAGCAAAATTCACGAAGTTGTCTGCCTATAATCAGAACGCGGCCCAAGCTTATCTGTCCCAGCTGTTAAAGCCCAGGGAGTCTCTTCAGACAAGGTTTGCGGAAGAGAACACGGGCAGGCAGTTGTCGGACTGTGAGTCACTGGCAGCCATTGCTAACGATGTGACGGCAAGGGGGAACGCCGGTCATGCAGGGGTCCCAGCGTTCAATTCTTTGGTCCAGACGTGTGTGGCGAGTGCCAGAGCCCAAGCGCTCGTTCTTCCGAGACCTCGCCTTCGGTATTCGTCAGCTTTCAGCTTTTCTCTGACCTCCTTAATTCTGTTCAAACTAGGAGAGCCTCGGTCCAACTACCCAGGCAAGCCGTGGTTGCTGCGTCTGATGCAGGACGTGTGTTAACATGGGTTCTTGTCAATTTGATTTTTTCCCTAGGTATCGTCCCGTCCTCATGGTTTAGGATTATTTCGCCCATCCGGAAGCGCGGGCCAGTGGTAGTCACAAAGCTTGAGAACTTGCGCCCGGTCTGCTATGTATCGGATCTGGAAGGGGTTGTTGATCTTGTTTGGCTTCACTTGTTCAAACAATACGGGGCTCGCCTCTAAGATCTGTGGCCTACATTTCCAGGTGAGTTGGGGGGTGTTGTTCCTGGGTAGGTATCCTGCCTAGGCAAACCGCCCAATCGTGGGACCCCACACCTGCAGCCGCCTCGAGCAACCCTCAACTCCGCGTTCATCGATTCAAGAAGCAGCAGACAGGGCAAGAGTATGATGCTTTTCCACCATATACCGACGCATTCCCGCGGAGAGACAAAACGCTTCCCGCCGGCGGGCTGGCGCATTTCAGGACACAGTGCTTGCCGCAGCCTCAATGTACATGCGGGATTCCAGGACATGAGCAAAATGTTTTGCCTTGTACTCATCATATTCCATGTTATGTACAATGGATCTGGCCTGCCTCGCAGCCGTATGGATAGGCTTCACCCGACCCTTTGCAAATAAGCCGGGTCTTCCACTGCATTGGTGCGGGGCTGCCTTGCCCTCCAGCCTCCACGTACTACCAGGATACAGGCTGCTGCCAGAGACACGACTAGTTGGAACTTCGATGATAGAGCATGTGAAGTCTTGGCCAAGTTCCCTGCCCTGCCTGCCAGATCCTGCCGGCACAAGGCCCGAGAATCAGCAGCATTGGACCCTTGGAAGATCAATCCCACGGGTCAAATCGCCTGTGGTCTCCTGGTGGTCTCGTGAGTCTCCTCGTGGTCTTCGGGTGGTCTCCTGGGTTCTGCTGGTTGTGTTCTGAAAGTGGTCTCCTGGCAGTTTCCCGGCGGCTCCCGAGGCTCTTTCTGAACGATTTGGTTCCGAAGCCGTTCCTGAAAGATTCATTCCCCGAGCCGTTCCTGAAAGACCTGGTGTCCAAGCCTTGGCGAATGATTGGGTCCGAAGCCCCTCCAGCACCAGTGCAGCGGAGGAGTTTGGACTCTGCAAAAGGGAACCAGTAGCGAAATGCTTCCCCGCGGTGTTTGGTGACGTTTTCGATGGCTTAGGCGCCGAGGTCCCACATTTTAGGGGAAACCCGGCTTAAGGTTTGGGGTGCCTAGCTCTCTGAGTTTTCGGGGAAGGCGGGCACGTAGGGTTTAGGGCGCCCAGCTAAGTTCATTTGTTTAGGTCCCCTCATCAGGGGAAGCTGGGCTCAGGGTTTAGGTTAGTGCTAGGCTAGGTTGTTTCCCCTTCCCGCCCTGTTTGGGAATTGAACCCAGCGTGCGAGAGGTCCTGGGTTCAATTCCCAGACAGGGCGGGAAGGGGAAGCAATCTAGCCTAGCACTAACCTAAACCCTAAGCCCAGCTTCCCCTTATGAGGGGACCTAAACAAATGAACTAAGCTGGGCGCCCTAAACCCTACGTGCCCGCCTTCCCCGAAAACTCAGGGAGTTCGGGCCCAGGCCAATGGATTTCGAGTCCATCCCATCAGCCGCTCGGACACAGTGTCTGTGGTGAACCTTCCTTTGTTGTTCTGCATGCTAAGTGGAATACAAGCAAGAAACCCTGCAAAATGGCCTCGCACCCTGAGCGAGACTCACTAGACCTAACATCCAGGTGGTCTGTCTCGTGACAATTGAACTTCTCCCTGATGGGGGCCTTGGTGGTAGCGGAGCAAGCAGAAGCAGGAACACGAATACATCCTGCGACCTAATTTTCTTTATTGCTTGGGTTGCTTTTCACAAGGGCCCTGATTTCAGCCTGTGAACACCTCCAAAGAGCTCAAGAAGTAAAAAATATCGACGCCGACCGGATTCGCAAACCTGCGGGCCCAGGCGTCCATCTCATCAGCCGCTCGGACACAGTGTCTGTGGTGAACCTTCCTTTGTTGTTCTGCCTGCAAAGTGGAATACAAGCAAGAAACCCTGCAAAATGACCAGACCGCAGTGCTTGGAGCCAGACAGCTTGGGTCCATTTCCACACCTATCCGTAATGAACACAACAGTGTTTCTTATTTCTGTTGGAGCAGCTCGAGTGTCCGAGACACAAGATCCGACCCCCGACCAAAGCAAAAGCCCTTGCCTCGAAAGACAACTCAAGGCCAGTGGTCTCTGGCTTATATGTCACACATCAGGTAGCTCCAAGAGCGGCAGCACTCGCAGCAGGCACTAACTGAAGGGCTACGCAGATTCTCTTACAGTTACACTTCGCCTCACTAATCTTATAACTTATTACTGCAACTGTGGGCTTCCCAGTGCACATCAAATCAATGCACGTGGCGGGCATCTAGTTGGCATTCCGAACGGGCACGGCGCGCTCGCACCTGTACAGTGGAGGACCCGGCTAACTTACAAAGGATCGGGGGGGACTATCTATGCTGTGCGGGTGTGGGGCAGGCCAGATCCATCATAAAGAACATTAATTAAGTCAGAGGAGTACATGGGCAAAACATTTAATCAATTTGCTCATATTCCTGGAACCACGCACGTACATCGGGGGCGAGCGTAGTGTGTCCATCCTGTTGAAATGCGCCAGCACCACCGTTTTTGGTGAAAACTCCTGGTCCTGCTTTCTACTGGTGGCCTCGTGTGGTATAGTCTCTTGGTGATCTGCTGGCAGTTTCTTCAGGCCGCGAAGGCTCTCCGCACCAGAGCAATTGCACTAACTGGCTGCCACGGCCATGGCCATTGTGCCATCATCCAAATGGTCGTGGCGGCAAATGCCTGCAAGGGCTCAGTCAGAAGGTTGTATAAGGAGGCGCACGCACAGCTAAGAGACACTTTCGTGGCAATCTAGAGTCAAGAGCAAAGAACAGGCGCGTGATGTTCTGATATTCGCAGGGTTGGATGGTCGGCGGATGTTCGGCTCTTCGCACTTTGTTCAAGGTCCGTGTGGCTGCGCGACCTCTTTAGCAAAAACAGTCTACAGTATGTAGTTAGGGTCCATTGGGAAACAAAACCCTGCCCAGACCCTGCAAAAACCCCAAACCCTAACGGCACGCCTAAATCCCCAAGTCCCTAAACCCTGTCCTGACCCCTCCAAAAAAACGGCTTCGGTCCTCTCCTGTTCCCTTGCCCTTGTGTCCTTGTGCCCGTGTGCCCTCGTGCCCTCGTGCGCTTGTGCCCCGTGCCCTTGTGCCCGTGTGCCCTCGTGGCCTTGTGCCCTTGCGCCCCGTGCCCTTGTGCCCTTGTGCCCTTGTGCCGTGTCGAGTGTCCGTGTTGCAGGTCTCTGCTACGGGTTGCTGAGGTGTGCCCAGCATGCGACAGCTCTGTGGTGGAACTTCAAGTACAGCGGCAGCTGAGACGGCTCTTCATTGAGTTTGGCAATCTCGGCTTGTGCAAGGGCTAACCAACCGGGGGCGGCCACACCCATGCACAAGTAAGAGCACAAAACCAATGACGACATCAGGCCTCGCAAATGCCCCAATCCCGCCACACCTGTGCAGCCTCCAACTGGCTGGCCAAACGTACAGTCTCGGCAGCGCTGACCTGCCGGGAAGTACATAAATCAATAGGGTCGGTTGCAAGGGCCGTCTTTCCTACCTGGCCACCCCGCACATCCAGGCACCGTAAACAGGCCTGCTAATGGCTTTTCCCTAACTAAAACGGGACCCCCCCCCCTAATATTGAAACTCGAAATCCGGGCCGGGGTTTTAATATTAGGGGGGGGGGGGTTCTGAGCATCCGGTTATGGCTGAGTCAGGTCACAGACAGAACAGCCAGAGAACAGCCCGCAGTCAGGCAGTGAGTAATTGACGAGAGGAAGCTTCAGCTTTAAGCCCTAAGCCCTGAGCCCTAAGCCCTAAGCCCTTAAGCCCTAAGCCCTAAAGCCCTACGCCCTAAAGCCCTAAGCCCTGAGCTCTGAAACCCTAAGCCCCAAAGCCCTGCTCCTGTTGGTTTAGTACTATTGTAATCTTGGTTCTATAAAAACTCATACAAATCTAGGGCCCCCCTAATACTTTTCCTTTTAAATTGAATGTGGGGCCCGAAACCGCAAATTTCCGGGGTCGGGGAGTTTTAATATTAGGGGGAGCTTCATAGTTAGGGAGAAGCGATTACGAGGCCTTGCGCCAGAAGAACGGCGCTTACGCCGGGAGATCGGGAAGGGGGGCCCGACGACATTACAAAAAGCGTTGATTTCCGTAAATGCACTCGAATATGCAGAACCTTGGAGATTTGACTGCCGGAGAGGGGGTCTTACAGAAAGCGCCGATTTCTGTAACGGTACAGGAAAAATACAACGTTTTCGGATCGTTTTGCGTACCGTTACGGAATGCACCGCTTTTCATAACGGCTCCCCTCGGTCCCTCAGGTTCCATTTTTATGCAAATCAGCGCCTTCTGCTTCGCCCCAGCTCCCGGCAAAGCAATGCAAGTCCCACAATTGAGCACGTTCGTGTGCCGTTACAGAAGTCAGCGCTTTTTGTAACGTCGGCCCCCCCCTCCCCTTTTCGCGGCGTAACTACCGTTCTTGTGCGACGAAGCCTCACGACCAGCCCTGTTACAATTGAAGTGGGGGGTGGGGGGGGACCACCTGGGAAAAGCAGCGCTTTCTGTAACACACCGATTCGTGGGACAGGGATATACTTTGTTACGAAAAGCGCTGCATTCCGTAACGGCTCCCTTGTAACGAGTCGGTTTGTTACAGAAAGCGCTGCTTTTTCCAGGTGGTCCCCCCCCCACCCGCCACTTCAAGTGTAACAGAGCTGGTCGTGAGGCTTCGTCACACAAGAACGGTAGTTACACCGCGAGAAGGGGAGGGGGGGGGCCGACATTACACAAAGCACTGACTTCTGTAACGGCACACGAACGTGCACAATTGTGGGACTTGGATTGCAGTGCCGGGAGCTGGGGCGCCGCAGAAGGCGCTGATTTGCGTAAAAGTGGACCCCGAGGGACCGAGGGGAGCCGTTATGAAAAGCGGTGCATTCCGTAACGGTACGCAAAACTGTGCAGTTTTGGCGAAGACGCCGCATGACGATGACATGGCAACCCGACAGTAAACGAAAAACAGCGGATGAACATGCACATTTCTACGGATTCTCGCCTCAAAGCCATGCCACTATTTCCAGCGCCGCATTCCGCTACGCTACCCGGAACCTACACATCTGCTGATTCTTTCCGCAAAGGCAGTTGATGAAATTACCAGCTGGCCTCGCGATGACCGCTGCGACGGGACGGGTCCATGCGCAGCTCCGAAATGCTTGTGCAGATGTGGTCCGATGCACGTGCCAACAGTTGTCAGCAACAGTTGCCCTCAGCTCCATATCGCGAACCCTCGTCTTCTCGTCCACTTCTGCAGTTCTGATAGTCTCTGCGCATTGCTCCACCACAATCGGCACATCACAGTCATTGCATGGTCGTTTTGTGGTCAGTAGCATTTGCGTGGTGTCGCCGTCGAAGGTCTTAATCTAAAACTGGTTTCCGGCATGGCTCTTAAGCATGTGCAATAAAAGCTGAATTCCCGCTTGCCTCCGGCAAAGGCATTGGTTAAAAAATGGTTGCCCGCTTGCCCCGGCCAGAGACCTTGATCTAGCAGGGGTTTCCTGCCTGGTTGTTTCAAAGGATCTAATGGCAATCTGGTTTCCCGCATGGCTGTTTCGAGCATTTGCAATAAAAACTGGTTTCCCGCTTGCCTCTGGCAAAGGCGTTGATTTAAAAGTGGTTTCCCGCTTGCCCCGGCCAGAGACCTTGATCCAAAAGTGGTTTCCCGCATGGTTGTTCCAAGGGATTGAAAGGCAATCTGGTTTCCCGCTTGCCTGCGTCAAAGGTCTTAATCTAAAACTGGTTTCCCGCATGGCTCTTTAAAGCATTTGCAATAAAAACTGGTTTCCCGCTTGCCTCCGGCAAAGGCTTTGATTTAAAAATGGTTTCCCGCTTGCCCCGGCCAGAGACCTTGATCTAAAAGTGGTTTCCCGCCTGGTTGTTGCAAAGGATCTAATGGCAATCTGGTTTCCCGCTTGCCTGCGTCAAAGGTCTTAATCTAAAACTGGTTTCCCGCATGGCTCTTTAAAGCATTTGCAATAAAAACTGGTTTCCCGCTTGCCTCCGGCAAAGGCTTTGATTTAAAAATGGTTTCCCGCTTGCCCCGGCCAGAGACCTTGATCTAAAAGTGGTTTCCCGCCTGGTTGTTGCAAAGGATCTAATGGCAATCTGGTTTCCCGCTTGCCTGCGTCAAAGGTCTTAATCTAAAACTGGTTTCCCGCATGGCTCTTTAAAGCATTTGCAATAAAAACTGGTTTCCCGCTTGCCTCCGGCAAAGGCTTTGATTTAAAAATGGTTTCCCGCCTGCCCCGGCCAGAGACCTTGATCTAAAAGTGGTTTCCCGCATGGTTGTTCCAAGGGATTGAAAGGCAATCTGGTCTCCCGCATGCCTGCGTCAAAGGTCTTAATCTAAGACTGGTTTCCCGCATGGCTGTTTCGAGCATTTGCAATAAAAACTGGTTTCCCGCTTGCCCCGGCCAGAGACTTTGATCTAAAAGTGGTTTCCCGCCTGGTTGTTGCAAAGGATCTAATGGCAATCTGGTTTCCCGGTTTCCTCCGTCAAAGGTCTTAATCTAGAGCTGGTTTCCCGCATGGCTGTTTCGAGCATTTGCAATAAAAACTGGTTTCCCGCTTGCCTCCGGCAAAGGCTTTTCTTTAAAAGTGGTTTCCCGCTTGCCCCGGCCAGAGACCTTGATCTAAAAGTGGTTTCCCGCCTGGCTGTTGCAAAAGATCTAGTGGCAAACTGGTTTCCCGCTTGACTGCGTCTTAATCTAAAACTGGTTTCCCGCATGGCTCTTTTAAGCATTTGCAATATAAAAAATGGTTTCCGGCTTGCCTCCGGCGGAGGCTTGGATGTAAAAGTGGTTTCCCGCTTGCCCCGGCCAGAGACCTTGATCTAAAAGTGGTTTCCCGCCGGGTTGTTGCAAAAGATCTAGTGGCAAACTGGTTTCCCGCTTGACTGCGTCAAAAGTCTTAATCTAAAACTTGTTTCCCGCATGGCTCTTTCAAGCATTTGCAATGAAAGCTGGTTTCCCGCTTGCCTGCGGCAAAGGCTTTGATTCAAAAGTGGTTAAAAGGAACCCTTAGTTCATCCCCATTGTAGCAACTTATATCAAATCCCTCTTCAAGAATCCTGTTGAGTGGGGTCGTGGCTTGGGTCTGAATTCCTAAATCCTAAACCATAAGCCCTAAACTCTAAACCCTAAAAACAGGAAACTCTAAACTCTAAACCCTAAACTCTAAAAAGACATCTGTCCTCAAAGAGGCAGCTTTTTGGTTCGGATCCTCAGATTGCTTTTTAGATCGAATCCTTACTTACGGGTTGGTGGGAAGTGAATTTGGTGTGAAAGAACCCGTAAAAGAATCCCAACCCCACTGCAGATTTACAGAGTAATCTAGAAGCTGCCCTTGGACTCTGAACGGGCAGATCGGCCGCTGTGCCGACAGCACAGCAGGCTTGATTTCATGACGTCCTTTGCGGCGCATGTCTTGATCACTGTTTCTGCTGAAGAGGTCGAGAAGCCACGCGGACCGGTGAACACAGTCTTCAGCGATCAGCCGCCGACCAGCCAACCCTGCCAATATCCGAATATTCAGCGCCGGCTCTTGGCTCTAGATTGTCCCGAAAAGGTTTCCTCGTCTCCGCTCCTAACTGTGCTCACAGTCGAATGTCGCTCGTGCAAGGTGCACTTCCTTGCAACCTCCTCGCCGCCTGCAATCACTTGCCACGACAACACTTGGCAATTGGAAGACGGCACAACGGCTATTGCAGCTAGTTAGTCAGATTCAACGCCGTTCATGCAAAAAACCAGGATCGTGTCGTTGTTTCGGGCTCGCAAAGCACCCACGAGCTGCTTCGTGAAAAGCAGCCAGGTCGGCCCCCTGCATCTTCCACAAATTCTCCTGTTACTAAATACTACACAGCGGGAGACCAAGCATATTAACTTCATTGTGTCAACCGGTTCATACTGAAATAATGGGATCGGATTGTATCCGCAGTTCGTATACCGTGTCCTGCCTCAGCCTTGCCCAATAAGATATGCGAGCAGTGCGCAAGCCACGGGTGGTGGCGTTTCATGCAACAGCCCGGTAGTGCCCACATCTGAACAGAAGCTTCCTTCAGGTTCTACCAGGCAGTCTTGGTTGACTGCGACATCTTGATGTTTGTATTTTGGCCCAATAACTCCTTGGAATCCTTGGAACCCGAAAACTGAGCCGACAGTTGAAATACTTGACCTTTGAACCAGAATCCGGAGCTTCGGAGCTTGCGACCGGCACCAGCGAGCTTCTGTGTGGCTCCGGAACCCAATGGGCAATGTTAAACTTCTATTGATGATGTCGCACGGGTGCGGAGGGCGCTGTTCGCACCATCTGGCTGCTACCAAGAGGATTTTGGGCCTGGCAAAAGAAGCTTTGTCGAAAGACAGTTATTTGCAAGCTTGCCCCCGAAAGGGCTCTACTGCAAAAGCCATGCGCGATACAACGACACCTGCGGCAAGCTCTTAAGCTCCGAGGTTCCCCCGCAGCTCAAATCTATGGTAGACAATAGGTGCTATAGTCAAGAACACAGGGGCCAACTCACCTGCCCCCCAGTAGAGGCGAGCCACGAACAATCCTTGATAGAGTACGCAGGCTCCTCGCAGGTGGGTGGTCAAATGGACCCAGTTCTCGTAACGCTGGGCATCCTAACAGGACTGCAGTCGCGTAGGAACGCTAATTTGCCGAGTTTGGCTTTGAAGGCGGATCTTTTGCAGGGTTACGACCTTGCTTGGCGTGACGCTGTTCGTCTCCACGCCTGGCAAGCAGGTATCCACGGGAACGGTTGGCTGTTCTTAGACAGTTGCTTGGCAGTGGATCATGCAAGGGTTAGGATGGGTCCTTTACTCGGTCCTTTTTTCGTAATTCTGAACCATGGCATCAGGCAGGGTGGTCGTAGCGCAGTGCAACTGTTTGGTGCTTTTGCCAAGGGACTTGCGGATGCCGTGGGCTCCTCGTCAGTAGGGGTGGGTTTAGGACACGACCCTACTGTAACTGGTTGCATCCTCGGAGACAAGCAACGAACCAACAGCTTGTGTGAACCGAGCTGGGGTGATCTTTGGGCAGCAGCCGAGAAATTCAATCCCAAAGCGTCGCAGAGTGACCTTCGGACGCTGCTGCGTCCATCGTCGTCGAAAGAAGAGGCCTTGCTCCTCCTAGACGCGACTGCGCAAAGTAATCTTTTGCTGCTTCAGTTCATAGATGATGCTTTTGTGCTGCAATCTACGCCGTGGGGGTTGTATAAGGTTTGCGGGTCGATGTCGTGGTTTGCCGTCTTTTGGCACCATAGGTTTGCAGGGGGCAAAAAGGCGGCTTCACTTCTTTGTGTGGGTGAAGCCTGGCGCCGAATTGCCACTCCCCACACTGGACGGTGAAGCGGTTAAAGTGGTCAACCAGCTGGACATCTTGGGCACGCCGCTGGAAGCAGACCTCAGTTTGCACTCGCTCTTGTCAACCTTAGGGAGCCGTCTTAAGGATGCTGCTGTTGATCTAGGTAAATCTCTCGACACACAGGGTTTGGGGATTTCGTGGCACGCTGAACAGTTTCCGCTGAGGGCGGAAAGCGCAGCGCTTTTCGGTTGCGAGCTTTTAGCGGCTGGTGCGGAAGGCTGGCCTCTGATTAGCCGTAAACTGAACCAAATGCATTATCAAGCCATCAAGGCCGTGTTGGGTCTTTCCACCTTGTCTCTTGGCGAAGGAGGCTACGTTCTGGTGCTCCTGTGGCTCGGGTACTCCTGGCGGTTAAGTGCTAAAATTGCCATGAGGATCGTTACTTCATTGGCTCGTCTTCTTACTCTCCCACCTTCCAATGTCTTGCACACGACAGTTAGAGCAGCCGTGGCAGTGCCTGGGCCTACGTGGGTGGATGCAGCTAAAGGTGTGGCGTGGTCGCTTGGAGTGTCCAACGTACCGACCTGGGAAACGTTGCCCAGTGAGGTGAACTCCGCGCCGCTGATTAAACTCCACATCCAGCATTGGAAGCGCCATTGTGTTGTCCCAGTCATCAAGCACCTGGAAGAGCGTTGGCGCGCGGAAGCGTTGTCGAAGTTGGCATGGGCACCTCCAGCAGACTTAAGAGCCACCGTTAAGCTCACACGTTCCTTGCTGTGGACGCCTAGAATGCTGAAAGCTTGCAAGGTGTGGTTTCTGGCCGTCTTGACAGGGCGAGGCTTTTTCGAAGGGTGGTTTAGAGGAGCTGAGCACTCGGTTTCCGAACGACGTTGCTTGTTGTGTGGAGCCCAGCCGGCCAATCTTACAGTGCACCTGGCAACTGAGTGCCATGAAGCATTGGAATTGGCCAGGGCTGCGAGTCTCCAACAAAGCCAGTTGTTCTCGTTGCCTACAGATGTCACCAGCCTTAGAAGCCGCATTAGTGTTATGGTGAACATCATCCAGCGTTGGCAAACTTGAGTCGGCTAAAATGGCGCGGCGTGGCAGGAATTATAATTACTGATTGACACATACGGACGTGTTGGCCGTAGACCCCTCGGGGTAGTGGCACTCACGCCGTATTTCTAAGATCCGTCGGAGGATCAGCCTGGCCATTGAATTGAATTGAATTGAATCTTAATCAGATTGAGTACTAAGTCCCGTGATCCTCCAAGTAGTCTAGCTCGGAAGGCCTCATTTTGTGCTACGCCAGGAAACTTAGTATGGAAGGCGACGATTCACGCGTAGGGTGTTTGCGTAGGATGACCTGAACTCTACACCAAGATCAAAATTGAGTTGGGGGCTCTTCGGCTTATAGCCCTTCGGGTCCTAGAGAAGCCTGCTGTTGGGTGTCAAAGGTTTGCTGTTTGGGCGGTGACATATGTGAAGCCGTCTATTTGTGTATATGCCATACAGCCATACAGGCTCAGGGCTGTAATAGTAGCCGCCGTCCGCGCTGTAGCCAGAAGTACCCTACACCCTCGGATGCTGGATGACGACAGGATTCTCTTTCAATCTGACACCTAAGCCGGGCCAAAAACCCTCAGGGGCTTCAGGGGTGATCTAATATAGGAGCCTGGATAGTTACCAATACTAGTTGATGATATAAATCCTGCATTACCTTAAGGACCCCAAATTTGGCAATTATGGTATATTCCTTATTATGGGTAATGCAGGATTTATATCATCAACCGTACTTTGGGGCTAGACACCGAAGGCCTTCCTGTGGAGTGCAGGTGCTGGGCGTCGTTGTGGTCGCTGCCGGTGTTGGCATCTGCACGTGGCGCGATCCCCAGTTGCGGCTAGGGCAGCTAAACCATAGGGTTGAGGGTTTAGGGCAAGGCACGTAAACCATATGGGAGTCTCCGAAAATTAGGGGTACCTTGTTCTGGGGTCCTCATAATAAGGATCCGCATATTTAAGGTGCTATGTTAAGGTCCCCTATTCTCGGAAACCCGCCAACACTTCACAATTCGGGTTTTTCCATGGCATCCAGACCTTTCATGTTCGGCTCCGGTACATGATAGGAACCCTACAGCAGAATCTTTCTTTTAATCAAAGTTTACACCAAAGCCATATTCTAATTATTAAGGCCTCACTTTAAACATCAGCTCTTCGGCTTCTTCCACCCACGGACTCCAAGAGACAAGTTACCAGAATCCTCTGACAGACACGTGCATGCACTGCCAAGCGAAACCAGCCTCGACGGTTCTAGGTCTGCGATGGGGTTTTCAGCTCGAGGTTTTAGGTTTCTAAGAATAGTAAAGTATAATAGAGTGCAGTCATATACTTGGAGGTTCATGGCTAGTTATAAGTGGGGTTTGTAAGTGTGATAAACTTATAACCCTACTTATAACTACCCATGAACCTCCAAGTAGGACTACACGATACTACCCCGAAAATCTTCCTTCAAGCCCCTCAAAACCCGTGAAGTTCCCCGGAGCCCACTTGGAGGGTCGGGGGACTTAGTAAGTAGGTAGTAAGTAGACTTATAAGTACCCTGAAAGGGACCCTAATCGGGGTTATGGTACTTATAAGTCCCTAAAATAACCAGTTACTAAGTCCCCTAAACCCTGAACCCTATACCCTTATAGAATCCCTATAGATCCCTTTAAAGGGGCCCTTAAGCAACCCCTTATGGTTACGAAGTCCCCCGACCCTCCAAGCAGCAGCCAGGCCGAATTTGGTAGGCGCTGATGGCGAGGCAGTTGGCGCTGCTGGCGGCTAAGATCCAGACTCGGGGGCCTCAAAAGGTAATAATAATCGCAATAGTAATGGTAATACTAATAGTAATAATAATAGTACTAATAAAAATAATAACAGTAATAATAGCAATGATAATAGTAATAGGATGAAGGAAGGTGGGATACTCCCAAATAAGAGTCCTTATACTAAGGGATCCTTAATCCCACCTACCTTTATCCCACCTTGTGAGGCCTCCGACAGACCTTCCAACATGTCCTTGATCAGGGAACATACCTGAAATCATCCCAGGGGTCTGTAAAATGATTTAAATTATATTCCTTAGAGTCTCGCAGTTCTGTTGCAGGTTTACGTGCAAGCATCCACGAGCTCGTTCAGGGTTTGAGTTTTTGTGGTTCAAGCTTTTTGGGATTCTAGTTTTGGGACCGAGTTAAACTCCTCGTGCAGCTCCTCGTGTTAAACTTCAACAATGCTGCTGATGGTGCAGGCGATGTGTGATGATGATGATGATGATGAGGGTGACCATGTCGATGCTGATGGAGTTGCGATCATGCTAACAGCCGTGACTGCGAATGTGATCCTGGTACTGAGAATGTGATGATGGTGGCTGTTGTCGACATTTTTCTGCTCAGTTGTTTTTACCCCTGCTAGCCCACTGATGTTATTGCTGTTTTCCGTGTCTGTTCCTGTTGTTGCTACCATTGCTGTTGCTGATCATTACTGAAGTTACACATGGCCTCCAAGCTTCGACCCCAAACCCCATCCGAAGTCAGACCAGCCCACCTGTGCTGTTAAGTAGAAATATTCCTCAAGAAATCAAGGAGGCCCAAGTTCTAAGGACGTTTTATACGACTGGGGACTGGTCGTTTGCAGCCTTCAACTCAAATGTTGTCGGCTGTGGGTGTTGCAAGCATACTGAGACAGGATCCATCCCCCATTTGTCCATACGGTGTTCACGGTCGCCCTACAGCACGAATGCAGGGACTACTGCAAGGCCACAGGAACCAAAAATTAGTATGTGGGCAGGATCCCGTAAGGGCGATAAGGTAGCGGCCTGAATAAAAACCCATAGTACTCCTCAGGGTTCCTGTTAAGACTGCATTACTATATAACATACCCTATTCTAACTATTGAGGAACCCATATTGCGCTAAGCCTGTAAGGAAGGCGATTAGAGGCACTTTAAGGCCAAAGGGTGAAGGCTGTGATAGGATGATTCCCACGACTGATGGTTTAGTGTTGCGAGCTTGCAGGATCACTAGACTTAGAAGGTAGGTGAAAAGCAGACTACTAAGTTGATAGAAACTTTTATCCAACATATGAAGTCCTTGGGTCTTTAAGTCACTTAGTTCTGCACTTAAGGTACAAACCTGTCCCTACCCGCATCTTACGCCCGCAAACCCAAACCTCTATGCAAGGCCTTCAATGGCAGTGGCCACGTTTTTGCCGCTCTTGGCCTCTTCCTGTCATATGCTTTCATCGCCCTGTCTCTGGTTCTCAAAGAGCCCCGCTTGGGGTCAGGGTTTGGGCTTACGTACTTGGATGATCATGCGAGTGATAAAGTATCTTGCGCAGTTGCATGGGGTCTTCCAGCGTTCTGTGAGGGTTCGTTTTCAGGGGGCTCGGAAAGTGAGTTCTACATGGATGTATCAGCACCTTGCAGAGAGTTATCTTGATCACGGCGCTACATATACGCAACCCCGACACCGAATTACAGCACCTATTGTGGCACCTTGATCTGGATAGCATATTTTCTGCTCCGCCTCTCGGCTGTTCGGCTCGCCTGCAGAATCCGAAGACCCAACACTCTACGAACGAAAACCCTGTAAGCCCAGAATCCCCAAACTGACCCTAAACCGTGGAAGCCCTGTAGATCCCTCAAAGAAAACCTCTTACCGACTACATGGCTGGGTTGCCTTATGATGAGAAGCCCGAAGCACCCCTTTCAAGGTTCACGAATTGCATATCCTTCTATCAGCCCTCCAAAAAGTAGGCTTCGGAGGTCAAGGTAAACCCTAAGCCATCGTTTGTTTCAGGTGTTGCAGTTCTAGATAAGTAAGTAACTCGTTATATGCATATGAAGCCATATGCCTATTTGTAAACACACAGACACACAGACACACACACACACACACACACACACCTGCGCACATATAAAGATTTACATATATAGTCCCATAAACCCAGAAGAACCCCATGGCCCCAGAACCACAGGAGCTGTCCTTCCTGCTCTTCAAGCGCTGGCGCAAAGAGAGGAGTGATGAGGAAGAGGCTTGTGATAAGCACAACAGGGATGTTGATCTCACAGTTGTGGAACATGTTTCTTGCTTAGGGCTTGGGATTGAAATTTAAGTCCGAGGTTAAGTTCGATCTTCGATGTTTTGGAGCTTGCAGTTCAGGCATTGGTATTGGGTTTTGGGTTTAAGGTTTAGGGTTTAGGGTTTGGAGGTGAGATTGGAGGTGTGGCGGTATGTAGGCATCTGAAAACACGCAACAGCTCTCCCTTGAGATCTCTCTTGTCGTTGCGGTTTCGGCATTTGCCACCCAAAGAAGCAAATCCGTTCCATTTATGCAGGCAAGCATTATATCGCCTTGGTTAATTCATGAAGCCCTACAACTTAAGCCGCTGGGTTTGATCAATTAGATCTGCGTTGGCTAAATGAGCTATAACATCCCCTTATTCGCACAGAGTTTGAACTAATCGGGCGCATGGACCACCAGGGCTTGCAAGAGTTTCGGAATGATCCTCCAGACCCTTCGGCTATTGCCGGTCATCCCCTTTGAAAGGTAAGCACGGCTTGGGGCTTAGCGTTTAGGGTTTGGGGTCTAGGGTAGGGTCCATTAGCACTTGTTTGCAAGGATGCATGCTAAACGTTACAAAGCCTGCATCAACCATCATTTGTTTAAATCGGTGAAACCTACTAGTTACTATTTCACTGCGAATCTGACAAGACTTCTTACATACGGAAAGCGGACCTGACCAGGAACAATTACAAAAAACTGAGATGTTTTCTTGTCGCCCCAATCCACAACTCACAACCCCGGCATCATCCAGCTGTTTGGATCTTAGAATGGACTATGGAGACTCTTATTGGGGATTTTATATAGGGGCTACTACAGGGGTCCATTCCCCCGATCCCTACTAAGAACCGGACAGTATACCCAAATAGGGTTCCTTCAAGAGTACTATACAGGGGCTCCTTCAAGGCATCCAATACGGGTTCCATAAGGATAACCCTAAACCCCAAACCCTAAACCCTAAACCCTAAAAGACGAGCCAGACAGCCCAGGGAGAGCTGAATCTAGAGATGGTCAACTTCGCCACCGCCATCTGGCAAGGGCCGGGGGGCCTTGCAGAATCGGTTTAGGGTTTAGGGGCTTGGGGGCTTGGAAATCCCTAAGTCCCAAAGCCCAAAGAACCCAAAGGTCCCGATGAGCCCTAGACCCCAAAGATCCCTAAACCTCCAGAGCTCTAAACCCTAGCTCCCAAAGAAGGCCTAACTTACCTTTGGTTAGTAAGGAATGGAAGAATGATAGTAATAGTTAAGTATGATAGTACCCATTCCTTCATTCCCTACTAACCAAAGGTAGGCTAAAGGCTAAATCCTTCACAGGCTCTTCCTGCGTTCGCCATTCACTGTCGCCAAGTTCTGAATCCTCGACCCTAAAAGAACTAACCACCTATCTGCAGCATGTCTTGACCTCCAATATCAGTCCTAGAGGCTCCAGATATACTAGCATTTTGGAATTAGGTCCCAAAGGACCATTCTTACTATGGATTCAGGGACCTAATTCCATAATGGTAGTCTATGTGCAGCCTCTGGGAGTACCTTACTTGGCCGCCCCGAAGCGCCAACCCTTCGCCTCAAGCGGTCATGGACGACTACAGTGGCCGTAATACAGAGGCCTACATAATTACCAATATAATACTGTCTTGAGAGGTTCTTTCTTACTTCGGGATCAGGGTTTGGGGTTCAGGGGTTTAGGGTATAGTATAATATACAGCAAAGCCCGATTCTAATTATTAAGACCCCTACGTTACCTCTCGTTACTTACTGGATTTCTAAGACCCTGAAGTGTCTTACCATCGTACGGACACGGCACTGTCTGCCACACATCCCTAGTACGGTAACTTTACCGACTTTCCTTAGCAAGCCAATGTAGGTTCAGTGCTTCATAGTTTGCCTGAACCTATACCCTCAATTGTAGGGCTTGTACGGTTTAGGATTCGGGCTTCTACCTGGACCCTATACAACCTTCCTTTTCGGGGTTCCCTATTATGATTTGTTTTCCGGTTTTCTTAAGGGACCGGAGCCATCAGAGTTGTTCAACTTGACCGGAGGGTATCCCGAAGGGTCCAAGTATCCAAATAGTATATATTTTGGGCCTGATGTACCTATATAGGGAGTAATTTAATTTAAGGCCAAAGTATACACAATTTGGGTACATGGACCCTCAGGGTATTGGTATGTGGCATCGTTCTGGAAAAAGGACGGGTTCTTGCCGGTGCTTGCGTGAGAACCCTTCTCTCAACTTCCTCCAATCGCCGCTCAGCTTCTGCATGACATCCAACAGGTACCACTTTGCCAGCCCCAGGTGCTTCTGCCTGCGGATCCAATGACCCCATACTTTTGGTGTCACATCCTGCTTTGCTGTAGGGCCTGGAGCTACAAGTGAGATTTAGGCTCTATAGGCTTAAGGCTAAGGGTTCACGCATGTGGTTTTAGGGTCTGTTCCGGCGGAGGTCTCGTTTATTAAGCCTGTATGCAGGCTTGCGGCACACCCTCAACCATAGACTCTAGCTCCTATACTATACACTGAACCCTATCCCAAAGGGTCCAAGAATCCAATAAGTCGCCTATTGCAGATCCCAGATGGTACAGTCTGAACGGTGCCAAGACCTTGGTATTTCGGTACTTGCACCTGTCAGGCCTGGATAGAACTGGCAAAATCAGACACCCCACAGCACTTCACCCTCAATCCTACACCCAAATTTCACCCAAGACCCCAAACTTTCATCCCCAAGCCCCAAACCCAACAAGCACCACACCGGGGAAGCCCTAAACCCTAAGCCCTAAACCTTCCCGAGGCTCACGCTGATGCTGCTCTGGCCGGTAAACTTCGCGCTTCTGACAAAGTTGAGCGTTCCTGCTGCTGCCTTGGCATTTGCAGGATGTTGGGATGCTTCTGCGAGTACTTTTGGGGCCCTAAATAACCATCTATACTATCTTGGGGGTTCCTTACTATCAGTATAGTATGATGGGCCCCAGAGCCCTATTCTAATTATTAAGGCGCCTATATTATGCGATGTGGCCTGAGTCATAGATGATTTTCGGCCGGCAGTCGAGTAGGTTCCACAATCCCTGTTCTTGTGTATTCAGGTCCTTGAGGTCTCTATATGTGATTTTACTCTACCCTGGGTAGCTGAGCATGTAACCCTTACCTTTTTTCGATGCTCACGACCCGGTGTGAGTTAACTTGTCTGGGTGTATACAAGCCGAGACGATTTATTGCAGTTCGAGGGTTAAGGTTTCTGGGGCCAGGGAACTCAGCAACCGAGGACTACAGCCTGCGTACACACTTATTTAAAATCTTACAATCAACGATGTCATAACTCTTAGGCTCCTATCAAGACAAGAGTTCCTTACCGGGGCCCCCAAATGGCCCTTTAATGGGGCCCTAATGGCCCTGAATACTGGGCATTTGAAGTCTATTAAAGGGTAGTTTGAGAGTCTAGGCAGGGTTTAGAGTTTGGTGTAAGGTGTGGGGTTTAGGGTTTCCTTGGTTCGGAAACTCCGATCCCCATTGGCCCATAAGTTCCCTGTATCTTCGACCCCTCATGAAGAATCCTCGGTCGCTGGGTTTAGGGTTCTGGGCTCAGGGTTTCTCGTAACTCGACTTTTAACCTTAACCATTGCAGCCATTGCGGCCATGTAAAGCATTACAGAAAACTCTAAAGACGCTATGGACAAAACCCCGAAGCCCTAAACCCTACAGCCGCAACCCTAAACCCCCTCAGCCCGCAAACTCCCCAAAACCCTAAAATCCCAAAGCAGTACCCACGCGCAGACGGAAAAGAGCTCTCAAAAAACAAGCGAAGACCTAAACCCTTAACAAAGGTCTACTTCGCTTCCGCCTTGTCCGCATTTAAAGCGGCCGGGCCGTGGCTACTGGCCTACTTGGTGGTGAATCTGGCCAGCTACCGAGGTTTTGGGTTTTCACGGCTCGAGTCTTGGGGTTCCGTTGTGTTGTTGTTGCTTTACGATTTCAGGGCCGTCGTCTAGGGGTTCATGGAAAAATCTGCTTTGGCCTTCAAGTACCTATACCGGGATTTCTTTCAGGTCAAAGTATATACTGTTTGGGGCACATGGGCCGTAAAGCCATTGTAGTCACTACCCCTTATAGTATCTCGCATGGTGACCCATAACAAAAGGCATCAGCCCTCAACCGTACACCTACAAGCAACCTGGTATGTAAGCCTCCTTGAAAGTTCATTTGAATACTCCCTAATGGGGGTTTCCGAAAATGGGGGTACTTTATTTTGGGGTCCTTGTAATCAGGATCCTACTGTTTACAGTACTGCATTAGGGTCCCCTATTTTCGGAAACTTCCAAATCTCATTGTCAAAGGGTTTGAAGCTGAACCCTTTGAATCCGAAACGGTGATACCCAGCTCCCGAAAACGCAACACCCGAAGGCCCTCAACCCAAATCTCTAAACTGTACCTAACCCAGAGGCCCCACATGTACTACCATTATATGGAAACAGATCCCAAAAACTCATGACAAGGATGGTCTGTGCAGGGCCTAATTACCTTTTTGGTATTCTATATGGAGGCCCTGGGCAATTAAAGCCGAATCCCCAAAGCCAAAGCCTACGCCTCTGACATTCCGAAGGTCTATACGGCAGCGACGACAAGCGTGCTGAAGCAACTCTCAGCAGTCGTCGTGTCCTTACTCGACATCTCTTTGGCAAGGTCGAGTTTACATTCAGCACTAAACTCTATCTACAGCGGCCTAAACTCTACACCCCCCAAAAAGTCCTAGGTACTGTTATAAATTATCATCGTAATTCCTATTCTGGAAACCCATAACGCACTACTGTGTAGATACTTTTTGGACCCTTTGGGATCCGAAAGCCCGAGAACTAAAACAAACTACCAAGGCCCAAAAAGGGCACCAACTTAGGAAGTCAAAAAGGGGGGGAAGTAGATGAAAGTGCTTCGGGGCTTACCCTAAGGGTCCTAAGACTTTAGGGAGACCCCAAAGAGACCCAAGGTCTCTTCCTAGGAGATTCCGGACCCTCCTCACGAGATACCTGGACCCTTAGGGTAGGGCCGTAGGACTTTGGGTTCAGGCCTGGAGACTTTCGGTTTCGGGTTTTAGGACTTAGCCTCCAATTTCCAAGGGACCATAATTAAATTAGGTGCTCGGTTTTAGGATAGTAGTTATGTAGGTTCTGATTTTGGAGAGTATATGATTATTGGGTACTTGGACCCTTGGGGTAGTGCTTAGGGCTTGGCGTTTGGGGTTTTAGGGTTTAGAGCTTTGGGAGTGCGGGGCTAGTTCTTCGCGTTCATCATGCTCGGTTGCTTGCTCACTCGACTGCTGTCCTTGAGCCTTCAAGGCATCAAAGGTTGGATGACTTTTGCATTGTCCTTGCCTTCGATTCGGGAGCCGAGCGGTTAAGCAGCCTTTACAATCCTACACCATACGGTCGCTTGAGAAGATCTAACAGATCGTTCCTTTGAAGCTGCTTCGGGCAGAAGGGAATTTCGTGGTTTCTGAGTAAATAACACCCCAAACCCAAAAGCCCCTAAACCCTAAAGCCCTAAACCCCTAAACCCTAAAGCCCCAAACCCTGAACCCTAAACCCCACACACCATAGATCCCAAGGTCCTACAATGGCGAGTAATTATACCCATCGCTTAGGGGACTGGTGTTCTTTTTAAAGGACTAGGTAGCGAAACGCATAGGGTTTAGGATTTAGGTGTTCATGGTTTAGGGGTTATAGGATTTGCTGTTCGGAGCTGGGGCTTTGGGATTCAGGGTCGACTCAGTCGGCACATTAAGGCCATGCCACGCGTACTCCTTCTATCCGCTTTACCTATACCCAGAGAGCCCGATACTCCTTAAGTGCGATCCCTAAGGGTCCAAAGTGCCTATATAGTAGAATGTAGGGTTTCTATGTTAGGAATTACTAGTATGATTTAGGGAAGTATCTCCCATAACACTACCTAGGACCCTTTGGGGATGAACTCCCCGTGAAATATTCTGAAGCCCAACGTATACCCAGAGCCTCCAAAACCCCTTGATTAAGTAACATACCTTAGATTATGTTAGGGATCCTAATAGAATTTAAGGTGTATTCCTTAATTAAGGGGTTTTGAAGGCACTGGGTATTCCCAATACGCAACATACCAAGCTGCAAAACTAGTTCTCCTGACAGTCTTCGTCTTCTTGGATGTGAGGGTTTCCTTCTCAAAAAGCCTGGGGGGGGGGGGGGGGGCCTGGAAAGTCGTAAGTATATACTATAGTACTATGGAGGTAAACGTGCCCTTTTAGTTTGATCTTGGGCTGGCTTGTTGTCCAAGCCTTTCGGGTGTCGGTGTTGAGGCTTATACTGTTCAGGGCAGAGGGCTTGGTGTAGGGTTTGGGGTGCAGGATGTGCAGGGGATGCTGTGCCTCAATAGCCATTCCCTCGGGCTGAGGTCTTCTTGCTAATCAATGTTCTGAATGCCGGGTGCCCCAGGTCGCGCCAAGGGTGGGGTCTGCCTCTGCCGTCGAACGTAATGAGCTTTATGGCTTTCCTCCTGCCAGATTACTACGTATTCGAAAGACAGACATATGGCTAGTTTCTGCCTTGTTAAAGCTGTGCAAAGACCGAAAGTACCGCTGAAAACCTAGCCCCCTTCCCCCAAAGCGCTAAGCCCCTAATAGGAGCCCGTTAGTGAAGAAAACCTGCAATGCCCCTGTAGCATACGACTTGTGTCCCAGGTTTCTGTGAGTCCTACACCCAAAACTCTTACAAGGCTTGGCTACTTTCTTGGTTGCGTCCTTTTTGGGTTGTGGCTTCTTTTTGACGGATCTCCGAACAATCCATTTGCTGCATACCTTACATGGGGAGCAAACCGTAAAAATCGCAAAGCCACAACACCCTACAGGCCGAACACCGTCAACTCTAAAGGCCTACTATAAGGCCTTAATACTTAGAAAAGGGTTTTAGGGCCCATTATACTATACTTAAACTAAAGATCCCCCCCAAAAAAATAGTGTTGGTAATTATTGAGGCCCCTTTTTTTTCAAGCCAAGCCCTTCGGAAAATCCGTGGGCTAAGCTTCCTGCTTCTTGAAGCAGTGATCTCTCGACTGCTGAGATAGGGGTCTGAATAATTAGTGCTACATTCTTCAGGTTTCCTGTTTATGGTTGTGCTGGTACTACAACAAACCCCGAAATGCCCCGCTATTAGTTCAAGCTGTTTGTAGACGGTTTGTGGGTTCTAGGGCTGTGGGCTTCCAGAGTCCTACTCTTTGAGGTCTTTAGGTTCCTGCACTGCAGCGTTTAGGGCCGACGGTCTAAACTGCTGTGCTGGTTAGCCTGATTTGAAGTTCTCAGATTTCCGATCCTTTGAGACATTATGTACGCCTTCGACCTTGAACCGCACATCCTGAACCTTGTCAACTCGAATCCTCGGTTTAAGCACAAAGGAAAAGACGTTGCACCCACGCGTGTGCGCGGGTTCAGCATGTTTGACTCGACTCTTTCCGCAGAGGCTCCTTGTACCTGTGTAGTACAATATACTTAGGCCAACGAGTACCTTGTAAACTACGTATTTACTATTCAGGCACATGGAGCCTTCGGAATCGTATAACTCTACTAGGCCCATTCCTCTCTCACTCAGGGCTTCTCTCGCTCTTAGCATCTCTCCCTTTGTCGCTTTTTTTGTTTGTTTCTCTCTCGCTCTCTCTCTGTCTCTCTCTGTCTCTCTCTCTCTATCTATCTATCTCTCTCTCTCTCTCGCTCTCCCTCCCTAGCCCCAAACCCTAAACCCTGGCACCTAGTACGTGTTCCTCTCCAGAGACCTCGAGCTCACGAAGGCTCTTGGCCCAAATCAGGGCAGGAGCCGAGCCTCCGTCTGGCAGCTGGGAGGTGCCTAGAAATACTCCCTCGTGCTTCGCAGGGAATCGGGGAATGGATTATGGAGACTATTATTGGGGATTAAATAAGGACTACTATAGGGATCCATTCCGCCATTCCCTACTAAGCACAGTCTCCATAATCCATTCCCCCATTCCCTGCTAAGCACGAGGGAGTAGTTTCAGGAGTGCACGGCCAGAGGGCCGTGCCGACGGCCTGCGCTTCGTAGTGTACACCAACGATAGCCGGTGGCACGAGCAGGACCTGCTTTGTCTTCTTCGTTTGTTCTGGTTCATGTGCATGTGTATATATATATATATATATATATATATATATGTACATACATACATATATATAATCGTATTCATTGCTTCTAAAAACTTATTCATGTATATGTATATGCATGAACGCGTGAATGCCTGCACTGATGTGGAACGCTTCTTATTGCCTCTGCCTGTATGGATGAGAACCCAAGCACCAGCGCGGCGAGCCCAAGCCCTAAATCTGAAACCCTTAGCCTCAACCCTATAAACGTAGACCGCTATAGACCCCAAACCCTGAAAACCCCTGCGTCCTACACCCTGAGCCCAAAGCCTAGGTACCCCTGGTCTCGCTCTTTTTCTGTTTCAACCTCCCGCTTCTTGGAGCCGCCACCTTCCGATGGAGCTTCGTTCTGGGGCCACTTTGCCTGAAGTAGTTTAGGGTTTCTTGTTTAGGGGCCTAGGGTTTAGGGGCTTATAAGGGGTTTAGGGTTTTCTTGTTTGGGGGCTTAGGGTTTAGGGTTTCTTGTTTAGGGGCCTAGGGTTTAGGGGCTTAGGGTTTAGGGTTTCTTGTTTAGGCTTTAGGGTCTAGGGGCTTTAGGGTTTAGGGTGTCTTGTTTAGGTTTTACCCTAAAGTCCAAGAGTAGTTCTTTTTTGTGGTTCATATTTAGAATCATATGAGGTAATCCCAACAAGGAACTACTATGGGGCCTCTGGGTAGGGGCTTAGGGTTTCGGGTGTTGCGCTTAGGACCGGAGTAGTAGAACTCTGCGCTCCGGCTCCCTAAAGCCCTTGGGGCATTGCCGAGTCTTGCGGCTTATGGGAGTTGCTCCAAATTACATAGGGTACAGGGGTAGAAAAACCCAGAGCCTCCAAAGCCCTTGATTAAGGAATATACCTTAAATGATATTGGGATCCTAATATTCTAATTTACGCTTTCCTTAATTAAGGGGTTTTGGAGGCTCCGGGCATTTACAGCCCCTGAAAAGTTCTAGTATCGTGTACTTCCTGACTTGTTCATGTCGGTGTTGTGAGTGTTGATGGGGTTCCTTCTGACTTTGGTCGAGTGTGTAGCTTGTGTGTCCTTGGGCCACCAGTCAAAAGAGTCCTACTTCCATAAAACCCTAAACCCTAAACCCTAAGCCATAACGACGAAAAGCAGCCCAGAACTAGATCCAAAGCCGGCTCGAAGTTAACCTTTCACTGCCAGAAGTTGTCTGAACCCGACCCTAAGGCCCAATAGTAGTTCCTTTTTGTAGTTCATACTTAGAATTTTGTGAACAGGAACTACTATGGGGCGTCTGGGCAAACCCTAATCTTAGTCCTTTCAAACCGTCGGTCGAGAGGTCATGGGGAGGATGCATGAGATCCTGGTCTGCTCGGGCATAGTTTATGTAGCTTTGGGCGTCACGTGTTTCCGTTTGGGGCCTTCTGTGGGCTGAGCTTTCAACTCCAGCAGCTTAGGGTGCTTTGATGGTGCCACAGAAGGCTTAGAACATTCGGGGGTTGACGGATTGGGGTTTAGGGTTCAACTTACGAGAGCTGCTCGCTCAGCATCATTCGTGTTTTGACGGATAGTAACGCAGAGGGACCTCAGGTGCCTAAGCACCGAGTCCAACTGCATGCTCGTAAACTTGTTGGTGAGAAATTGAACAACAGCAAGTATACTGCTTCAGCCACAAAATGTGCTAGGGGATCTCAAACCCCGACTAAGCAGCTCAATCTGGGAGCCTACGATCCTGAATCAACGCAGGTGGCAGCCTAAACCCAACTCACCCAAGCCCCTCCCTAAACCCTAACCTGCAACGCCAAGGCTGGGCATCATCATCGTCGGGCTCCTGACATATAATTACAAAACTCTGATATCGAAAGCGAAGTGAGTCAGAATCGAGAGGGGTCGCTGGACCTGGAACCCAAGCTAAAAGAGAAAAAAAATCGTCAAGCAGCCTTGTCTCCCTGAGCCGAGAAAGCCCCAGCCTAGCTGACCCTAAACCCTAAACAGTAGTCCGATAATATAGGTGCCTAAGCAACTACCGACAGTATAATCGGCCCCCAAACCCTATTCTCATTATTAAGGCCCCTACAATATTGTCCTGAGCTGTCGAGGGCTTTGGGGATTTGGAGTTTGGCTTTGCCTCCGTACGAGGAGATCCTAGCCAAGTATCAAATAGTTTTCCGGTGCCTAAACCCCGCCTCTCTGGGCACTTGGATCCGTAACATAGCGTATCCATGCGTATCCTGAACCTCAAACTCTAAGCCCTTTTGATTCTGACTTCGATGACGCTGGACTTCTCCAAACGAGAAGGGCAAAACGTCGCCGCGGTGTCTCTTCAGTGCACCCGGCGCAGCAGTGTGCATTTCTGGTTTAGGGTTTAGGGCTAAAGTTTAGGTTTTAGGGTTTAAGGTTTTGCAGCCATGATTTCCCAGCGCCTAATTCACAGGTTTGGTGTTGTTTGGCTTCTGGACCACATAGAAAACTCCTTGCGCCCTTTTCGGTATGCCGCCTTGTTTCTTTTGTTTAGGAAGGTGATGTTGAAGGCTCTAATATGGGGGGGGGACGACAGTTGCAATGCCCACAGCATTTGAGGTCTTGCAACTGAAGTATCCTGGAACGATCAGGCCATTGGATCTGAATCTTCTAGATGCCCTAAAACCCCGCATCCAAAACCCAAAACCGTGACTAGAAGACCGGGATTGATCCAGCTGATAGGACGAAGGAAGGCGCCGCAATCCAATCGCTACAAAGGGGGTTGCTGCATGCACCCCTACGGGTATAGCCTAAAACCGAGTACCTGATTACTGGGTCCTTTGGACCCTTGGGGTACCCTTTAAGTGCTTCCCTTTAAGGGAACCTGTTTAAGGGTTCTATAAGGATACCACAAGGGTTTAGGGTTTACAGTGCTGAGGCTTCTTGTGCCTATAGGGGTGCCTTTAGAGTAAGCGGCTCCTTTAAGAAATCCTTCAAGGGTTCTTCTGCAGGTACCATCAGGGCTTAGGGTTTCTAGGGTTTAAATTCAAGGCTCCATGTACCCATACAGTTATATAGGCCTCAGTAGAGGAGTTCCTACATAGGTACACAAGGCCGGTAAGTATATAGTATATATATATGTACGTGGATCCTCAAGGACAGCCGGTATTCCTGGAGTCTACGTACCCTCAGTTCTTTGCTGTGGTTGCTTTATGTTGTGTTTGTTGCTGCCGGTTTAGGGTTTAGGGTCGCGGGAACACAGGAAGCCAGTGAGTGAGTGAACCCCGGCCTAGCAAGACAGCAAAAGAACAACGGGCCAAGGGGACGACAAAACAAAACGCACCACGAGAACGAGGGCAAAAAGCAACGACAGCAAACAACGCCCTAAAGGGAACTCCAGAAAGTTGGAATATGGTTTAAGGGTAGGATACCTTGTAATGTACCCTAAAAGGGTTAGGCTAATAATATTCCAACTTTCTGGCTTCTACTTTAGGTTCCCGCAATCTGAACCCTCAGACCCTACTCACTGGACCATCTAAAATCCAATCCACAAACATCCTATCCCCAGAGGGTCCAAGTACTCCCTATGATAGGACTGTAGGGCCTTTTTAGGTATCAAAAACCATACATAAGGATTACTTGGACCCTTAGGGATCTTGACTACAACCCAAGCCAAACGTCCTACAAATCTGTTGCGGCTTTTGTGCATGTCCGGCAGCTCCTTCTCACTAAACCTGAATCTCTAAGCTTTAGACCCCCAGCCCTAAACCCTTAACTGGTTGCCGTTTCAGCTGCAAACACGCAAGCAGATGCTCCACTTGAGAGCAGGGCATAAGCCTTTTAGCTGAATCAATCCTAAAGCCCCCCGAGGCCCGCAATATTAAGTGAAAGAAACCTTGTGCTCCCCTAAGGCTCCATGTACCCATATAGTATATACACAGGCCTTAAAGTAGGTATAAAGGGAGCCCTTTAAGGCTTAAGTATCTACTATAAAGGTACATGAACCCTAAACGCAGAAGCCTTCAGTTTCCAGCCGAAGCCCTAAACCCCGAAGCCCTAAACCCTAAAGCCCTAGACCCTCAAACCCTAAACCGGTAAACCCATTAACCCTAAACCCCTAATCATTGCACTGCTGTAAAAGGGGCCTTAATAATTGAAATAGGGTTTTGGTGCCCATTATACTGTAGTTATAGTAAGGAACCCCCCCAAAATAGTACAGGTAATTATTTTAAAAGCCCCTATAGTAAAAGGGCTTCGCCTCAAACCCTAAGCCCTAAAGCCCCTATAGTAAAAGGGGTTCCCTAAACCCTAAACCCCTATAGTAAAAGGGGCTCGCCTCTCGATGCCATGCGCTGGCGGCAAGCGGGAAGCGAGCCAGCGGGAGAGCAAGGAACAGCTGGGGCTGCTCATGGTTGCCCAAAGGGTTGATGATATAAATCCTGGGGGGTTCCTTTAAAGGGATCCATAAGGGTACCTTGAAGGGGTTCCTTTAAGGGATCTATAGGGGTTTTAGGGTTTAGGGTTTAGGGATATAAACCCTGCATTGCCCATAATAAGGAGTATACCATAATTCCCATGGTTTAGGGTCCTGAAGGTAATGCACGATTTATATCCTCAACAGAAGTACCTGCTACTTTGGGTTCCTTTAAGGGTTCCTTAAAGGGGCTCCTTAAAGGGTGTTATAAGGGATCTATAAGGGTTTAGGCTTTAGCGCCTTCGTCTCCCAAAGGGTCCAAGTATCATTCTGGTATATACTTATAGGGTATTTGGGGGGGGGTCTAAGTGTGTACCATAACAATACTTGGACCATTTGCGATTTTGCTCCTAAGCATAAGCATCCTTTGGAGTTTCTGTTCTAACAAAATTTTAAAGGGATTCTTGGATGATTTTTATGGACAAATATCGTACAAGTCATAGAAATCGCCAGAAGCATCGTCTTATTATGATTCTATGGGTGCTTGAGTGTTAGGGTTTAGGGTTGGTTGGGGGATCTTTAGGGCTTGATAATTGGCTTTAGGGAATGGCTTTAGGGTTTGAGGTATATGGTGTTTAAAGCGATAGGGTTTCAGGGTTTACCTTCAGGGTTCTAGATGTTTGGTGTTTGCGACTGTAGGGTTTGGGTTTAGTCTAAGACATTTACAGGTGGGTAGTTATAAGGTGGGTAGTTTCCCATAAGCCTCCCATACCACTCCTATAAGGTAAAGGGGGTCTTATGGGAGTACTATGGAAGAGGAACTACCTACCTGTAAGGGGCTTCAATTTAGAGGTTTTGGAGTCAAGGGATCCTCTCTGGGACTTGTGTAGGTGCCTGAGAGCCGGCAGAGACGATGTGCTGTGATGCCGACAGTGACATTGCTGAGCAGCTGGCAGCGAGCGGCCTTCCCATTCCACGGACGATTTTCGATGTTGGCTGAATCCGGAAGAAGCTAGGGTATGTGCACCTCGCAACGATTCGTCAAAGCGCGGCACCACCGCAACACGCTTGGGAGGCACGTTGAGATGTCGCTCTCCCAGGTGTTGCCGCTCGACCAGATACAGCGCCGGAGGCAGCGTCCTTGGGGCGGCAGAAGTAGAGGCATGGTTGGCGAGCGGATTTGTGCAGCCTGTCCACCACCGCGAATCGCAACTATTGTGAGCGCAGCTTTATATAGGTCCGGCTGAGGGGCTTTCAGTTGCATAGTTATGTGACTAGTTATATGGAAGAGCATTAACTGTCAAGGTGACCAATACCCTAAGCCCTAAGCCCCTAAACCGTCTTGATGGAGGGTCAAGGTTCGCCCTAAGATGCTTGACCTCAAAGTTCACGCCACTCTAAAACCTAAACCCTAAACTTTGGAATGTCGTGGCTGACCGGTCATCTTTTCAAGCAGACCTTCAGAACTCCCAAACCCCAAGTTCCCAATCCTTATAAACGGCTGTAACGGCCGTACAAAACCACGAATAAGTTTCTAAACGCCCCCAAGAAGTTTCTAAAACCTTCCCTGAACGCTTCTTTCGTGTAAAATCCGGCTGACCCATGACATACACTAGCCGTCTTTGAAGCTACATGTACATCAACCCTTCACTGACAAAACAAAGCTTGCGTAACAACTTTCAGAAATCTTGAAAACTCCAAGACACCAAACTGTAGCGGCCTTATGATAGTATGACACCGTATAACTATATAACCCTGATCCGCACACCCTCGACCCCGAATAACTATAGCGGCCTGAATATTTGCCAATACTGTTATCCTACTATAGAGACCCCCTTATAGAGCCATTTAAAGGAACCCTTTAAAGGGAACCCTATTCTAATTAGTAAGGCCCCTTCATTTTGTCACCCCGAATTATTATGGTAACCTAAGTTAAATCCCTGAACCCTTAAACCCTTTTCGAACCGTAAAGGAAGCCTGAAAGTCTGAAAGACCCCCTAACAGGATCCCGTCAAAGGGAATCCTGTTCTACTTGCTAAGGCCCGTATGTTCCCAAATTATTTCGAACTCTCACAGTATAGCTCTTATAGTAACCCTTATAGCCCCTTTAGAAGGAACCTTAAAAGGGACCCTTATAGATCCCTTTAAAGGAACCCTAAGGGACCCTTATAGACCCCCTTCAAGGAGCCCTTGTTATATCAAACTCATGCGGAAGGAGCCTCGGAAGCCGCAGCGCCACGCCGGCGCTGGGCAAATGCTGTGGAGACCCCACAGCCACTCTGGTAAACTGGCGTCGTAGGGTTTGGGGTTTAGGGGTTGGGGTTTAGGGTTTAGGGTTGCTTTGGTAAGTTGGCGTCGTAGGGTTTAGGGGCTTAGGGTTTAGGGTAGGGCTTCTACAGAAGTTCTGTACTTCTTAAGGATTCTTGATTAAACTCGGAATTAATGAAGTGTAAGGGCTTTGAGTTTAGGGTTGTGATCCTCGGCAGGGTTTGTCTACACACGCCGCATTGTGGCACTAAACCCTTTGAAGCCAGATCCTTGAATGGCTCGTGGGCTGTGGCATCTTCTTGGACCAGAGTATCTTTCCCCAAGGGTCCATGTACCATCATGTACCCAAATAGTTTATACTTTGGCCTTAAAGTATTCTCCATATACTGTTTGGGCACATGGACCCTTAGGGTTTTCTATCGCTAGAGTTTCCAGATCCGACCACATCCTAGCAAACCTAGCTCTCAAGCTGTCTAAAGTGTTCTGCTTCAATCCCAAATCCCCTTTCCAGATCCCAGAAAAATGCGGCAGAAAACAGTAGGCCCCACACCCGAAACGGTTGAGAGTTTACTGTTCAGCGTTAAGCCCCAAACCCTTCCTACGGACCTAGAGTAACCAATGTACCGGCAAAAAGGATATGATTCCAACAAATCGATACATTTACCCTTCGGCAGG
Organism: Symbiodinium sp. CCMP2592; assembly: GCA_905221615.1. Lineage (NCBI taxonomy): Eukaryota > Dinophyceae > Suessiales > Symbiodiniaceae > Symbiodinium > Symbiodinium sp. CCMP2592. The sequence goes on along the minus strand of CAJNDT010005557.1, from coordinate 111,259 downwards.
GTAAGGTTCTGTACGGTTTTCTAAGGGTTTATGCTGAGGGTTTAGGAGTTTGGGGTTTAGGGGTTGAGGGTGATCTCCCATTTTCTAGATGAGGAGGCTGGACAGGTTTAGGGTTAAGTTTCTTCCTTGGCACCGGAAAGCCACAGTCCCTAGCCGCCAAAACCCTTGCTTACTAACAGCCCAAATCTCCAAAGGGTCATAGGTACTGTTTTGGGGATACTTCCCCAAATCATACTAGTAATTCCTAATATAGAAGCCCTACATTCTACTATATAGGTACTTTGGACCCTTAGGGTCCTGAACCTTAGCCGAAAATCCTGCCCACAAGGTAGTTACATAGCACTTCTGAATATGATTTGAGGGACATTTGAATCGACGGGCCTTGGGCTCCGTGGGAACCCTGCAAAGCCGTTCGCAGCTTCCTTGGTAAAACCCTGGAAAATGCACATATACAACCAGTACTAAACGGCACCAAGCCCCACAAGACTATTAAAGCACCCGACAGGAACCCTGAACCACAACAGATTTCCTGTAAATGCCTTTGCGGAGCCCTGCAAAACCTCAGGACGGTCGAAACCCCAAACGCTAAACCCTCCAAAGCTTTGAGCCCTGAACCCTGGAAAGCCCTAGACTCTATACCCTCACTGATCTCTAAAAACTCAGCCATCAAAAACTCTAAACCCTTAAAGATTCGTGAATCTTATTCTTAAACCTTCAAAAACTCTAAACCCTTCCTAATCTCTAGATCCTAGCGTTCAAAAACACTAAGCCCAAACTGTTAAACCCCAAACCCTTGATAAGCTCGAAATTAGGGTTTAGGGTTTAGCGTTTAGGCCAAGGCCCCACCAGGGCTATGCGTCCCTTCCTTTCGGCCCGGGAAGTTCGCCGGCCAACTGGGCCACTCTGCTGCAGATCTCCGAACTCTACTGGGGGGGGTCGGGGGACTGAGTAAGTAGGTAGTAAGTAGACTGATAAGTACCCTAAAAGGGACCCTAATTGGGGTTATGGTACTTATAAGTCCCTAAAATAACCAGTTACTAAGTGCCCCGACCCTCCAAGTAACCCCTAAACCCCTAAACCCCGCGTGGACACATGGAAAGAATGTGGGGGTCACCTTCGGAGGAGGAGGGCAAAATGAATGAAGTCGTAGTCGGGATCCGTGATGAAGGGTTTCGTCTTGAACGAGTGACGGACGATATTCTGCTGTTTCTTTTCGAGTGCACGCCTGAACCAGGCCTGCTTGTGAGTAATCAAAAGTCCAATGCACTTTCAAAGAGAACCTAAATCTTGAAACCCTGAACCTCGAGGTTTTTCTGTAGGATATGAGAAGGTCTTTAATCATGTCATAAAGGTTCTTCAGAGCATCTTTGGTAGGGATTTGGGCCTTCAAGGGCTCGAGGCTTGAATGGTTTCACGTTAGGTATGCCCCCCTCTCAGTGATAGTTGAATAATATTCATAATATAGATGTATTAGGACCTTAATAGTAGCCCTATAATATTCATAATATAGATATATTAGGACCTTAATAGTAGCCCTATTGTAGACTCTTGCTGTATGGGGGCCGTACCCAAGTTTCAAGGGGTTAACTTCTCTGGGAATTTTGGGGGTTCAGCGATGTTCAGCGTGTTATCGTCTCGAGAAGTTTACGGGTTCGGATTTTGTGTCAGGTTTCGGGTTTAGGGTTTAGGGTTTAGGGTTTTTGGGGTGTAGGGTTTTCGGGTTGAGCATTTCAGGGTGCAGGGGTTTTTGAGGAATGTGGGGTTTAGAGCTTGAGGCCTTTATACGGGTCTTAGGGGGCTTAGGGAATGTGGAGTTTGCTGCCCAAGGTTGATCATCCCTTTGACATCCTACTTGGTATGTTTAGGAAAACTCGGGTTTTTAGCGTTTGTGGCTTAGGGTGTTCGGGGCTTCGGGATTTCAGGGCTGTCGTGGTTGAGGGCTTTGGGGATCTTCCCAAGCGCCCTAACCGCTCCCTAAACCCGAAGGCCTTTGGCACCAAAGCCAAAACCCAATTCAACCGCAATGCATCCTAAAAAACCAACTATTAGCCCCAACTAATCTCTGAGCCCTTCAAGTTCGTGTAGTGAATCCTAGAAAGTTGAAACATGGACTTAGGATGATGGGTGCTGGGATCCCCCTATGCTTTACCGTAAGGGCCGGAGGATCATGACGTTCCAACTTCATGGCTTCTACTTTAAGCCGCAAACCTCAGACCCCAGAAGCCTCACACCCCAAGCCCCCAAAACCCTCAACCCTAAACCCTCAACCCTAAACACCCTAAGCCCTACACCCTAAACCCTGAGCCCTACATCCAAGCCCCTGTCCCCTAAACCCTCAACCCCTACAGCGAATCCCAGAAAGCTGGAACATCGATTTGGGGTGATTTGCCCTAGATTTCCTTTTTTAACTTAGCCTAGGGGTCCTAGAATACTGATGTTCCAACCTTCTGTAGTTTACTGTAAACCTCTAAACCCTAAACCTCAGCCCTGTGAAGCCAAAGGACGACCTGGCAGATGGAAATGCCGAGGGCCAGGACGACGAAGGCAGCGGAGCCCGAAGCCTTCTATTTGCGGATTTGTTGGTGGTTTAGGGGGTTTGGGGGTTTAGGGTTTAGGGGTTTAGGGGGGTTTGGGGAGTTGTGGGGTTTTGAGTTTTGGTTTTGAGGCTTTAGGCTTACGTTTTGTTTTGGGGTTCAGGGTTTGAGGGTTTTAGGAGATCGGGATTTGGGTTTAGGGTTTTGGGTTGAGGGTTTTTGTTGTTTGGGGGTTTGGGGTTGAGGGGTTTGGTGTTTAGGGGATTTGGGTTTCGTATGGTTCTTGAAGTCTGGTGTTTGCCACTCCAACCAGCCATTGTAAGAGGTCAAGCAGCCGCTATCAAGGACCATAAGGCATCAATTAAAGGGTGCTTGGGGGGCTGGTGGTACTTGCGGTATCCGCAGTTTTGCAGGTTTGGGGCCCGGATTTGTAGGTCTCTGGCTTTAGGGTTTACGGGGATAAGGTTATGGGCTTTTCTGGTTTGGGCATGTTAGGGCCTAAAGACCATGCTCAAACCCTCTAGCCTAAGATCCCAAGTATCCTTCACGGGGGCTCTTAGCAAATGGATAGGTATGCAGACACATACCGGAAGCTGCTTATATGATCACATATACATGTGTTAGAGGCGCTTGTGTGCATATACATTTTTACATATATATATATATATATATGTGTGTGTGTGGACCTAAAGATACAAATATGTAGGTGCATAGGTGTATAGATGTGCATACAGATCTGTATATATATATATATATATATATATATATATATACATGTGTGTGTACCCTTATGCATGTATGTATGTATGTATGTATGTATGTACATATATATGTATGCATGCATCTATGTATGTACCAGTACCTATGTATCTCTGCACCTCGGTGTCTATGTATCTCTCTCTTTCTGTCTGTCCGTGAGTACGGATGCATGTACGTATGTATGTATGCATGTATGTGTATAAATATGTGTGTATATATATACACACGTATACATGTGTATTTGTATATATAGTTGTAAAAAGTTACAGATACACATACAGGCAAGTGCGCGAATTTGCTCTGATCTTTGTGCCAAACCTGCTTGGCGAGGTGAGTCCTTCATGGATCCTGGCAAGTCCGCAGATGGCCGGAAGATGTATTTCCGAACGCTGGATGATTCCATGAGAGCCACTAAGACGCAGATTGGAACTGTGCTCAGGCTTCAGGGATCAAGCCTGTAGGTTTGTAACGGTTTGTATCCAGGCTACATCACCTTCAGGGCGTTTAGTCTCCAAATACTGTATCAGGTAGGCGGAGTACGCAGCAAGGTAGATAGGAAGGTGCATAGGTATCAGTAGGATCGGCTGAGCCTGTGCCGAAGGCATTGATGAAGTGTCTCACAACTGAGGACCACACGGCAAACTATCACGTAGCAGGCTTGCTTTCCACGCTCAGTATAATGGCACTGCAAATCTACTACCATCAACAGCAGGAACACGAAAAGGAGAACGACTGATTCATCTTCAGCCTTTTTGGGGGTTTCGGGTGTTTGATTTAAGGGTGTAGGAGTTTTTTGTTGTACTATTTGCTGCATGTCCAGACTGTGGCATGCTTCAGATGTCAATGTATCAACATCAAAACAGTCAACCAAGGCATCGGGTTTAGGAAACCTAAGCCCTAAACCCTAAACTTCCTCCCCAGTGTAGTGCAAGCCCCGTATGTGTGGCAGGCTTAGCCTCCATTTCGACGCTGCAGAAGTGGAGAGAGGGTCAGTGCACTTAAAAAAAAACTTCCTCCCCAAAAAGCCTCCATGTAGCTTTATAGTAGATACTCATCCTTAAAGGGGTGCCTATATAGGTACTTTAAGGCCTAAGTATCTACTATATGGATACATGGAGCCTTAGGGTCCGTTCGCCGAGGAGCAGGGTGTTGTGGACAGTGGTGTCACTTTGGCTCCTGACGGTGCCCTTGGGCTGCATGGAAAGGAGGTCGGAGTAGGGGAGCTCTTTCCAATCGCGATGTCTTTTGTGGACTGTTGCGGTCCCTTCTAAGGCTCCTGTGTGGGTCCAACGATTCGGAATTTTGTTGCTTTACGTCCTACCCCTACCGTTTCCATTATTTCTACATTCTACTTTTCCTCCTCCTCCTCCTCCTCCTACTACTACTACTACTAGTACTACTACTACTTCTTCTACCGCCATGAACACCATCACCTCTACTGCTATGCACTCCAACAAACCCTACACCCTGCAGAGGTGTCGCTGTCTTCACTGGGCATCGGCTCAAGCAATCGTGCTCGGTTGACTGGACCAGAGGTGCCGCGGATTCCGAGTTTTGCAGAATGTTTGCCGGGTTTTCTACGGCTTCACGCTTTATACAAATAAAGGTATATTCCTTATAGCGCCCTTATAGATCCCTTTAAGGAGCCCTTAACGGGTTTTGGAGTCTGTTGCAACCCTTCAAAGGTACCGGAGGCGCCGGGAGCCTCGGAGGCGCTAAAAGCCATCCTTTTACCCTGCTCTCTTGCGCATGCTGCGACGATGTGCTGAAGAACCCAGAGACTTCCCTTTAAAGGGATCTACCTAGGGTTCCTTTAACGGATCTATAAGAGATTTATAAGGGATCTATACCAAAACCCCTTAGTTCAGGAATATACCTTAAATTGTAATAGGATCCCTAAGATGATTTAGGGTATATTCCTGGGTCTTTGGAGTCTCTGGGAAGCATTGCTTGGAGGTTCATGGGACTTAGTAAGTACAGTTATAAGTATCGTAGCTAGGGCTATAACTAGTTATAAGTGTAGTTTCCGATTTCATAACCCTAGTTACTAAGTCCCATGAACCTTGAAGTGCTGCTTGTGAATGAGGGTCGGCGAAACAACAACCCCAAAGGGGAGCTGGCCCGCGACGATCCGGCAAGAGCTGTTTTTCGCAAAGTGCAGACGACTCGAGAGTTTGCACTGGCAGCGAGACCTACGCCTGAAATGCTCAGACACCAATCCCTAACCCCAAAGCTTGCAGTCCTAGACATCGTATCATAAGCGTAATCCTTAACCCCAGAGCTCTACATGCGAAACATCTCGTCCTTGCAGGCCTCTACTTTGTCACGATTATACCTCTTCGTGTTATTATCGTGTTATTCTTATTCTTGATAGATTATTTTTTCGTACCAATTTGTCACTATTAGACCTCTTCTTGTTATTCTTGTTCTTGATTCATTATCTTTTATGTCAACCTTTCAGATTCGAAAGGCCCCGTACCTCTTCTTGTCTTGATATAGTATCTGTTTCTATCAACTTTTCAGCTTCAAAAGGCCCCGAAAACCCTAAACCCTCACCCAAACCCTAAACCCTAAACGTGTTCAGATTCAAACGCCCCCGAAGTTGGTTCTTCAGGTGCACGCTGCCGAGCCTTCAGACGCGGTGACGCGGGCGGAGGAGACTTCGGCCGGCAGAAAGGCCAGGGTTTGGGGCTTCAGGGGTTTAGGGTTTAGGGGTTTAAAGTTTAGGGGTTGCGGGGTTTAGGATTCCGGCGTTTTGGGGGTTTAAGGTTCAGGGCGAAGGGGTTTAGGGGTGAGGGGTTTAAAGTTTAGGGGTTGAGGGGCTTAGGGGTTTAGGGGGCTTAGGCCGAAACCCCCGAAACTCTAAACCCCTAAACACCTAAGCCAGGCTCCGTGCGGCAGCAGCTCTGGCGCCGCGCAGCGAAACCTGCGCCGAGCCCGGCGCCGCGCAGCGCGGCGCGGGGAGGCGCCCGGGCGATGGCTGTTAATACAGGCCTTTGAGTTATATATATATATATATATGTATAATAGGACTGATTTTTAAGGTACATTCCTGAATTGAGGGGTTTTGCAAAATCGAATGCGGCCTTTCGATATTCTCGGGGCACGTTACCAATCACAATATCATCATGATACTTACTAAAGTAAAGATAGAGTGTACGGAGCCTTAAACCCCAAAACCCTCAACCCAAAAATCCCAAACTCCAAAGCCCCTAAATCCAAGACCCCAAAACTCCAAAGCCCCACCTTCCACTGGGAGGTGCCAGGAGCCGATCCAGAGCCGGGAGGTTGCCCCTTTGGCTTAACCCAGACCCCCGGAAGAATCCAGAAAGTAGATCCCTTAATGGCGGTTCCTGTAAAGTACCCTTAGTCGTATAGGGCCCCAAATTAGGGGATCTACTGAGGTTGCTCTTTGGTTTAACAGATTGGGTTGTCCTTGGGGATCTTTTTTTCATTTTCCCTACTGTTTTTGTAGAGAACCAGAATACTACATTATTTCCAAAGGGCTTAAAGGACAACTCAGCAGAGTTCTGAATGACTAGTCGTAGGATCTCCTGCAAGGGTGCCTTGAAACAGCTTCATGTGTCTTCCTAGGCTTTCATAAGGGTTTGGGAATCAATCGTGAGAATTCCCCCCTATCGTCACACAGAGAAGTGTTTTGTCCACCGAAACCCTAAACCCTAAACCCTAAACCCTAAACCCTAAACCCTAAACCCTAAACCCTAAACCCTAAACCCTAAACCTGTTCCAGTTAGTCAGGCGCCTCTTTGCCTAGGGCCTCCGGCCTCGCGAGATTCCTCAAAGGATCAGGGCTTTGGGGTGTCCGGGATGATGTAAATGTTCACCCTAAGCCCTAACCCTAAACCCTAAACCTAAACCCTAGGTTGCAGATGCTCAGGCAAAGTTCTCGAAGGGTTCGGAGATGCAGTTGTCCAGTTCTTGGGTTCACTTGGAAGACAGGCTTGCAGTGGTGAGCGTAGTTTTAGGGTGCAGTGTATATAGCGCTTCGGGGTATAATATTTGGGGTGCAGGGTTTGGGTTCAGGGTTTCGGCTTAGCAAGGTTGTACCTAGTTGTATGGTGATTCCAACTGTCCTACAGGACGCGAGAAAAAGGTTAACAAAAATTGTACTGTAGTAATCGAAGCAGATGCAGCAGCAGCAGCAGCAACAGCAGCAGCAGGGCCAGCAGCAGTAGCAGAAGTTGCAGCAGCAGCAGCAGCAGCAGGAGCAGGAGCAGGAGCAGGAGCAGGAGCAGGAGCAGGAGGAGGAGGAGGAGTAGTAGTAGTAGTAGTAGTAGTACTAGGCGCAGGAGTAGGAGCAGGAGTAGGAGCAGGAGACGGAGTAGGAGTCGGAGTCGTAGTCAAAGTAGGTGCAGCAGCAGTAGCAGTAGCAGTAGCAGCAGGAGTAGCAGCAGCAGTAGCAGTAGCAATAGCAATAGCAATAGTAGTAGCAGCAGCAGTAGCAGTAGTAGCAGTAGTAACAGAGCTAGCTGTAGCAGTAGTAGTAGCAGCAGTAGTAGTAGTAGGAGGAGGAGGAGGAGCAGTAGCAGGAGTGCAGGAGTGTGGGAGTAGGAGCAGGAGCCGTCGTGGTCGTCGTCGTCGTCGTGGTCGTCGTAGTCGTAGTCGTCATAGTCGTCGTAGTCGTCATAATCGTCGTCGCAGTCGTCACAATCGTCGTTGCAGTCGTAGTCGTAGTGGTGGTGGTGGTAGTCGTAGTGGTGGTGGTTGCAGCAATTGTCGTATTTTGCTAGTGGCAGTCGTAGACGTCATTAGCGCTCAGGCATAGTGCTCATCCGCGACGACTGTCGCTTGCACGACAATCCTGCACTGCACACGGCCGCTACGATGCACCCGTGGGTAGTGCCTCGGCGGTGCTTGGTGTTTATTATTTATAGCCTCAACAAATATTCTTGTTCATAAAGCCTTTGCGCATGTCCACTTTACCTTTAATCCTATAGAGACCTTAGCTACCTAACCCCTAAACCCGACACCCTAAATCCTGTGGGAGATACTGCCGCGAGGTTCCCCTATATGTGCACGACGACGCAGATCCGTCCCCGTGGCCGGTACGCGGCGCTGGCCTGTGGTGGCGTCACGCAGCTGGGCTCACCTTGGGTCCAGGCGGTGTGCCTTGAGGACGACACGTCCCTCTAGGTTTTTGTATAAGGGTTTAGGGCCCCTAAGTTTCAAAGGTCATTTGTCTTTGAAGTGGTCCATGACCCGACCCCTACAACTGGCACCCATGAGGGCAATGAGCAGACGGTCATAGTGCTAGTCTGCTGAATGTGCGGTCATGTTCATCGTGAGAGCTCAAGGGACGTCCCATGTTTGTTGTTGCACAAATCTGTACTTTGGCGTAAGCCTCGATGGAGGCAGGCTGGACAAGAGAGGGAAAGGCCGTCGCACCTTGAAACGAAAACAATAAAGCCAACACTGGCCTGAAAATGAAGCCTGAACCGTGGACTCTAGCAACGCTCAACCCTGGACCAACCGTCAATTTACTGCAGTTTAGCGATACTAGTATACTATAGTAGGAATTATTGAGTTGGTGTTTCCAACCCCGTGCAACCCTGACGAAACCGCGCAAGACCCTGGTAAAACCGTTCTACACCCGTTCTACTAGACCTACTAACACCGTTGCGAAAGCAAACGAAGCCAAAAGCAAACACAAGCTGCAAACAACGCACTGCGGTAACCAGAAACTCTAGTCTGAACCCAGTTCCTTTTTGCCTAACACCCGAAAGCGCAGAGTAAACAGAGGAATCCTTGAAGCACTTTGACAGCTCTTTACGCTCGCTGGGAAGCAAAATCGTCTACCGGAAGGGAAGACTAGTGGAGCAGGCGATGGGATTTGGATGCCTAGGGTTTGACCCCACCTACAACCTACCTCATCTAGGACCCTAAACCCTAAACCCTAAGCCCTAAGCCCTAAACCCTAAACCCTAAACCCTAAACCCTAAACCCTTATAAGAAAAGATAGGGTACTTGGAGGATCATGGGACTCAGGGTTCCTTAAAGGGTTCCTGCAGGGGCTCTTTTTTTAAAGGGTTCTATAATAAGGGATCTATAGGGATTTAGGGGTTTAGGGTCTACTTGGAGGGTCATGGGGCTTAGTAAATAGGGTTATAAATAAGGTAACTATACTTATAACTTACAACTTCAATTAGGGTACTTATACCCTTACTTACTAAGTCCCTTGATCCTCCAAGTAGGGTTGTGAGCGATGAGATGTGACGTTTCTACAACTACGAACTTGCTTTGTTGTGTTCACGGGGTTGGCTGCGTTTGATTTCGGGCTTGGGCGTATAGAGTTGCAGGATCTTGGTATGCTTGGCTGAAGTAGCATGCGTAGCATGCGGTTCTTGACAAAGGTTCCTGGCTTCACTGGGTGTGAGAAGCTTTTACAAGGGAGGCAAGACATGGAATTAACAAGCTCTTGCTTTCAGGAACCCTGAACGCAAAAAAATTGGCAGACTCAAGCCGTATAAGTGGTTAAAGATGAAGCTGTCTGGGGAAAGACTGATACTCAGGGTGTAGGGCTGTCTTTCAGATGGAGGCGAGTAGCCCGTGCCAATATGGAGGTTTGAATACGCAGCAGTAGTAGTAGTAGTAGTAGTAGTAGTAGTAGTAGTAGTAGTAGTAGTAGTAGTAGTAGTGTAGTAGTAGTAGTAGTAGTAGTAGCAGTAGCAGTAGCAGTAGCAGTAGCAGTAGCAGTAGCAGTAGCAGTAGCAGTAGCAGTAGCAGTAGTGGTAGTAGTAGTAGTAGTAGTAGCAGTAGTAGTAGTAGTAGTGGTCGTAGTAGTCGTAGTAGTCGTAGTAGTCGTAGTAGTCGTAGTAGTCGTAGTAGTATTGAGCTCCTCTTACGGTCTCTATATACAGATTGTAGTATGTCCCAGAACCGTAATCCAAGTACCCATGTCCCCCAATGGCCCCAATGCCTCCTCAGAGCCTAGTTGTGTAGTTTTGGAGACGCTGTGCTAAGACTCATTTCACAGCTCAAGCCATTCTTCGGGCAGGCTTTGCAACCGGTTGCACTCCATAAATGGGTGTAACAAGATGTGGACCTGTGCCGGATTTTCCACGACTGCTGCCCCAGTTGCTCGCTGTTGCCATGCTCCTAGATGAGACCGCAACCGTCCCTGACCTTCTGTAGCAGCTATAGCATGAACATCTAATCCCGACACCATGAAGACTAGCATCACTCATGTCAATCCTAGCAGTGACTCCAGCCAAGGGGCACACGATCAGTTGGAAATCTGTGAGCGACCAAGCCAGAATTGCACATCTCCATCCTGCCAGGTGATGGATGTTTTGCTCACAACTGGGGCGACAGCACTTCACTTCAATCTTCAGCACTGTGCTCAGCATCAGAAACCACTCGCGGTTGAGTTTGCGTCGCAGCTGGGGTATTGCAACTTCATGGGAGTTACTGCGAACCGCAAAGTCTAAACCCTAAACCCGACACTCGAAACTAAGCCCTAAACCCCCAACCCTGAACCTGAAACTGCTGCATTCAGCCGTAAACCCAGAGAGCACTCCCTAATTCCCTAAACCCCTAAACCCTAAACTCCTAAACCCCAAAACCCTAAACCCTAAGCCCTAAACCCTAAGCCTCCGGGCCCGAAGCCCACAGGGCTTACTTGGAGGCTCATGGGACTTAGTAACTAGGCTTGTAAATAAGGCAGCTGTACGCATGCTGTACGCATAATTACTTGTACCTCTAGTTAACCCTAAGGGTCCAACGGTTGATGATATAAATCCTGCATTACCTTAAGGACCCTAAACTATGGGAATTATGGCATATTCCTTATTATGGGTCATGCAGGATTTATATCATCAACCGAAGCACTCCCCTATTATGGAACTTTGGGGTTGGACTGCCAAAACCATAAATAAGGACTAGTTGGACCCTTAGGGCAAAGTACTTGCAACCCCATATAATAGTTACTAAGGCCCATGATCCTGCCAGTAGGGTTTAGGGTTTGTGTCTTGTCACTTGCAGGGCACCAGTTACCCGAGTAGTAGGTTACTAACTACATAATGTGTGGCCCAGTAACTTATTATTCGGTAACTGGAGCTTCAGGGTTCGGTGTGATCCCAATTAAACCCATCAGTCGACAGCTAATGCTTTCGTTATCCACGAGAAACCTCACAACACGACAGCTTAGCGGGGCCCCAATAAAGTGCATGTAGGTGTTGTACTAAGCCTAGTAGGTTTAGGGTTGGGGTTTTGGGTCCAGGGCGCAATATTTAGGGTTGGGCCATTGGTGGTTCAGGGTTCAGGCTGGAGGTAGTGGTGGTCGTAAGCCCTACCATAAGCCCTAAGGCCTAAACCCAATCCTTACGCTTTATAAGGCTGCAAGATCACGTGTCGAAGTAGCTACGGTTTCGGGTTTACCGGGTTTACCTCAGGATCTTTTCAGGGGTTAGACCTTGAGTAGAGGGGGCATAATCCACTGTTTTGAAGGGTTCGGGGTTACGGGTAAGGGTTGAGGGTTTAGCTGAAACCAAGCCAAAGCTAGCGCTCAATGCGCGGACGCGCTGAGCACTACCTGCAGTGCTTCATCCAAAATAATAGCAGCTGATGACCACGTAAATCGCTAGCAGGGTTCAGTGTTCAGTGTTCAGGTTCAGTAAACCCTAAGGCTCCATGTACCCATATAGTATTCACTTAGGCCTTAAAGTACCTATATCGTGACCCCTTTAAGGCCTAAGTATCTACCAAAAAAGTACATGGCGCCTTTGGGAAAGTTGGAGCCGCCAATAAGCTCATGCTTCTACTCAGGTTAGAGCCATGGCATCACGAGCGGGACCAGGAGTGGAGAGCCTTCGCGTCCCCGCCTTAACGAGGATGCCCAGTAGTACCCTTATTCCCTTTTTGTAGTTCTAGGTTCATTATAAAGTACCCAAGAAAAGCCGTTTGTATTCCTAGGTTTCTGGGCATTCTAGTTAACGGCTCCCTAGGATTCCAGGGAGAGTTCAATGGTACAAAGTTGAACTTAAATCCGTCCATCCAAGCTACCTGGTCCCCAAGGAACAGATTTCTTTAATTTCCTTGCCCAAAGGCTCCATGTACCTTTTTGGTAGATACTTAAGCCTTAAAGGGGTCCCCATATAGGTATATTAAGGCCTAAGTATATACCATATGGGTACATGGAGCCTTAGGTTTGTAGAAGTCCTACTAACCATGTGGCGCCGCTGGAGATTTAGCAAGTAGACAATCAGTAGTGCTGCTATAAGGACGACCCTAGGCGGGGGCTACAAGCCACTTGCTACGTCAGACGGTGCTTCATGTCGCAGAGGCCATGCAGATGTCGGAGATTGGTCTAGGTCCTAAAAAACCTAAACGCTCAGTTATGGATTCAGGAGCGACCTGAACACGCATTCAAGAGCCGGGTTAAGGGTCTAGGGGACCAGAATAAACGACACCTCAAGCGTTTAAGGTTCAGTGATTAGGGTTCAGGGTTTAGGGTAAACCCTATTAACCTTCCATCTTGAGTCCTAAATGTAGGGCCGTAAGCTGCAGACCCTGCACGCAACACAATCGCGTCTTGAACCCTACAATCCTATCCCGCGCATAATATACTCTCATCCAAGAGCCCTAAACTCCAAGATTGACATGGGTAGTTCTCTAAATTAGGGTCCTTGTTGGGATCCTCTTTATAACAGTGCCGTACTATTTATATTGGTGACCGAAAAAGGGCCCTAATTTAGAGATCTACCCACATCGAAACTATTAAAAGAACATTTTTAATCCAGGACTTCTACTTCTACCGCCCTTGAAGGAACCAGAAATCCCAAAACTTCGGGCCCTAAACACTAAACTCTACAAGAACCCTGCTCTTACCTACAGTCTCCATGGTAGTTCCGTTTCGGGGTACCGTCTAGAGTCTAGAACCCAAAATATAAAACTGGCTAAGCCAAAACAAAAGGAACTACAATGTAGATTATACATAAACCAAACCGCAAAAACCCTAAACTCTAAACCCCCTACCCCCCCCCCTCCCCCCCTCCAAAAAGCAAAACGCAGGAGCTCGAATGCACAGCCGTGGAGAGCCTGGGTGTCGATGTGCGGACCTTCACGGCGCTGGTCATGAAGTTCGAGCCCTGGGAGGCCGCTTGGAGGATCTCGACTTTTGGAGATCCATCCTTTAATACTTTTTCTTAAAGGAACCATTACGAAATACAAGTTATACTTCTTTCTCACTGGTTACAGAGAAGCCCAGGGATACGTGAACCCTAAATTGATGGGGGTGTTTAGGGTTTAGGGGCTCGAAGGACTCACGTTTTCAGGCTTTTTGGCCCTACAGAACCCTAAACCCTAAACCCTAAACCCTAAACCCTAAACCCTAAACCCCTAAACCTTAAACCGGAGGTTTTTGCCCGTTTTGAGGCCACTTGGGGGGCTAGGGGTTGCCTGGACCCTAAGAAACCTTGACTTAAAAGGGCTCCCTACCAGGATTTCCCTTATATGAGTCCTTTAAAAGGTAAGTTCTGAGAGTTCAGGGATGAGGATTTCGGTTTTAGGGACTGGGGTTTAGGGTTTCTTATATGAGTCCTTCAAAAAGCGCAGTTTTTTGGAGTTAAGGCAGGGCGTAGGGTGATAGAAGTCAGGATTTGGGGATGAGGGTTTTCGGGACTGGGGTTTAGGGTTTAATAGGGTTTATGGGACTTAGGGATGAGGAACAACCACATCCAGCAATCAAAAGGCAGCCCCCCAAATATCCTAAACTTTCACCCCAACCCCTAAACAACAAACCCTAAACCACAGACCCCAAACCCCAAAAGAAGAAGAACAAAAACCACCGACCCGCCGACGAAGGCGCGCCGCTCAAAAGAGGAGGGACCCAGGCAGAGGAGGGAGCCTCTTGAGGCTCTGGGACAGGGTTTAGGGTTTGGGGGTTTGGGGGTTTAGGGTTTGGGGGTTTGGAGTTTAGGGTTACCATAAAGAGCCTTAAGGGGGGAGGGGGGTAGGGGAATATACTTCTTTAAATAGGCCTTACTGGTTCCTTATTATGGGCATTAAGGCCCCTACCCTTTGTAAGGGTCCCTATAAGTTAAGGGTTTGGGTTTAGGCTTGGTTTGGGGTTCGGGTCTATAGCGGTTTCGGTTTTAGGGTTTAGGATGGTTGAGTAGGGGTATAAGATGCCTAAGGGCTGCTTTAAAGTTTAGGACGTTTGGGTGTTGGGGTTTAGGACGTTTAGCGTTTTACTGGTTTTGTGCTTCGATTCAGGGTTTTGGGATTTATAGTGCTTACCCAGAGGCCCCATAGTAGTTCCTTTTTGGGATTACCTCATAAGAATCTACATATGAACCACAAAAAGGAACTGCTATGGGGCCTTAGGGTATTGTTGTCCATGAAAAGCCCGTCATACGAATCTCGAGCTTGTTTACGGGGGCGGGTGTCATATGGGTTTCGGGGTGTCATGGACTGTTGATGTTCAGATGCGCATTTATGGTTTAGGGCTTTAGGGTTTAGGGCGGAGTGCAGGATTTGGGGTATACCAGGATGACACTCTGAGAGCATTTGAGGCTTTGTCCTTCGGTTTTCAGGTTTGTTATTTGGAGTTTAGATATTATGTACGGGTTCTCCGTTAGAGTAAGCCGAAACCTAAACCAGAAAGCCTTAAACCTAAGCCTATTCATCCAACGGTCCCCACTCTCCCGGAACACGGTCAAGGACGCACTCGAGCGCCTCGGGGCAGGGCTTAGTATAGGTGTCGGAAGAGGTAGTACAGGGAAGTAATGATACAATCCCTCGATAGCCCCTGGATACTTATAGTACCAAGAAACACCCCGCATCAAGAGTTCCCGTAAGACTTTACTTTTAAGTATTCCTGTAAGGGCTACTACAAGTATTTTCTGAAGCTACTTTCGGCTAAGAGAGACCTTTGTTGTAGGATCGCGATTATATTCGATTATATGCAGTGCAACAGCCCTAAACCCTAATCCCTAAAGCTTGAACCCTTAACCCTGAACCCTAATCTCTAATTCCTGATCCCTGACAGCAACCTATGGAGCCATATGCCCTTTGCACTACTTGCGATCCTCCGGCAAACCCACCCCGCGCCCCCCTTTCCCGAGGCGCTACGACAGTGCTATTGTTGACGTGCTTTTGTTTTCCAGTGAAGGGATTCAGGGTTCAGCGGCCGGCACGGATCTAGAAGTTCTGTCGGGGTTAGGGTTAGGGGTTCTCTTCTTTCCGGGCCCTTGTACAGAGAGTTGCTAATCTTATTATCTGAAACACTAGGCAGCTGCGAAACAAATGTCTCCCACCAAGTTTAGGGTTTCGTAGGAGCAAGGTTTTTGTCAATAAATGCTGCCTTTTGAATCTACCTATTGTCCAAGCAGCCTACTAAAGTTTGTATGATACATTTCCATGTTCTGGTTCTCAGGCTACAGGTGAACCGCGCAAAGCAGCAGGACGTAGTCTTGATTCGTAACTGGGCACGACTGTGGTCACCATACACGTAAACATAAACAAGAAGGCTTATTCATCGTCTGTGGACAAGGATAACCCACTCAGGGTAATTACTCAGAACATCGTCAGTTATTGTTATTATTGTATTTCATCAATTACCATGCGGAACATCAGCAGGCAAGCCATCGTCCTATCGTTCCAAATGCCGCATATAGTCGGATCCACTTGCAGAACCCTCCAAAACCTCGGGAAGGGTCTTTCTCAGGCTGCTGCATTAGATTGCTACATGCCCTGGTCAAGTAAAGTGAAAAGCGTATTTCCAAGCCCTAAATCCTAAACTTCCAACCTTGAGCCCTACCCCCTAATTCTCGAGCCCTTGAATCCTGAGGGATAAAACTCTTAAGCCTCAAACCATCACATTTATGACTTTTCACCCAAAGCGAGTTTCTGAAGCATATCCTATAAGTTCAAATTTTCGAATGCAACTTGTCGGCAAGACACGACACGGCTTCCTTGTGAAAATCAACAGCCTCCGGGGACGTTGTCATGTCGTGTCCGGTTGCCTCAGTTTCAGTTTCAGAAAGAGATGACAGGGTAGAAAGATATCAGCGGGGCTGCATGCTGTAAGTTCAGAGACTTGTGTTGCTGCGCCTCATGAAAAGGGTTTTCAAGCAAGGCATGTTGCCACCGCACCTCAAGTGGGGCTACAATGCGAAATCCCTGAGATTGTGTGTAAACTTCGACAGAAGCCTCCAAGGCAGGAGTTGTTGGTTTCGGATTTCTCACGTTATGGGGCCACCTGTCCGACAGCCAAAAGCCGTAGTTAGATCTAGAGATCTGTGTCAGAATGCATTGGGCACGCCACTCCCAACCCAGCGAAAGTGTCATGCTTTTCGCCGGGGCACCGTCATGACACTGTTGCTTTCGGGGCCTTAGCAGTTTGGGGCGGGATTGTTTGTTTGTTATAATATGCGACTGTAGGGACTTCACGGGGGGACAATAACACCAAGCCCCTCAAAGCCGGCACGTATGTTGGTCGCACAGCAGCCCGGAACTGACTCCAGGAATCTAGGATTGGCCTCGTGTGTAACTGAACAGAGAAATTATCACAGCAGCACCCAGGTAGATTTGCAAGTGTTTTCTTGTAGTGAGCTCGTCCACGGCATAATTTTGCAACAACCACACAGACTTGCTAACCTGATCCCTCAATGTCCATCACGTGGTATAAATATGTACGTACATGCACTCATATATATATATATATATATGTATGTATGTATCGATCTGATATATGTATGTAGGTATGTACGAATGTATGTATGTATACACGTATATGTATAGGCAAATGTTTGTATACATATATATGCGTATATATGTACGTACAGAGGTCTAAATTATCAAGCATATTCTTGTTTATACCCGATCTAGTTACATTATATGGCATCCGAAGTTTCATCACCCACGCCGCTACATAACAGGCTGTGCGCCGCCTCGGCAGCCCGCCCGAATGGCCCTGGTCGCTACCGCTGGACGCTCTCGGATATGGCCGCACAGGCGCGGTGTAGGGGATCTGGCAAGCAGTAGGCTTGATACAGGGTTTCCAACTTCGAACAGCGAGCACAGCTTTACCAAGTGGAGAAGGGACATATGTTTACATCCGCGGGTGGTTCATGTTGTTATCGCTGGCGGCGAAAATAAACGCCGAAGGATTGTTTAGGTATATACATATACATATATATATATATATATATATGTGCATCTGCCGAAACCTTAACCTTCAACCAAAGCCCATCGCGGCAAACCATACACCACAGATCCAATCCCCAGGGCTTGGGGCTCGTATTTCAGGGGTTTAGGCATGAAGACCACGTTTTGCAGCGCTTTTTGGCCTAGTTTGAGCCTCAAGGAATGTTTGTGTCAAGGTGGCCGGAAGATTCCACCCAACTTCCGGCAGTTCAACGAGAAGAGGCCGGGGTTCAATTGAGGGAGTTCCAATGAGGAGCTGCCATGGAAGGGAGTGAAGCGCGCCAAACCCCTAAACTCCACATCTTAAGCCTATAGTTGAATAAGGACGCAATCATGCATGACCCCGAGTGCCCCGGACTACGGTACATTCTCAGGCTGGACGACAGATCAGGCCATTTGAACTGGAAACTGTATGCAATCCTTAGCCGCTGAACGGTAAAACCATGAACCTTGAAGTCATCAACCCTACGCCCTCAACCCAATAGGTATACCTCCTTGAAAGAATGGAGATGTGTCTACGAGATTGTCGTGTTAGGGTTTCCATTGGTGTAAACCCGTCGAACGTAATTAAAACTCTCCTAGAACCTTGTCCCCCAAGATGCAGGTCTTCGAGTGTCCATCATCTAGTCCAGCCTTGCAACCAGCGCCCTTCAGAGTTGGCGTTGTGTTTGTTCAGGTGGTTTTCTGTTTAGGGTTAATGTTCAGTGTTCGGGTTTGGTTTTGTGAAGCGTAGAACAACAGTACGACGTCCCCTCACTTCTTACTGAGTTTCTTAAGTTTCTGATTGTAGCTACGTCCCTTGCATGAGTATACCATGCTATGCTATGCCCTAAACCTGACACCTAGCCTAAAACCATAACCTCTGCCTCCCAAGCCTTAAGCCCTAGACCCTCAACCCCAAGCCTTAAACGCGAAGCCCTAAACCTTGAACCTTTGGAAGGCAAGCCATGTTGCAAGCTGGCTTTGCTGTGTTGGAGGAGGACCCTCATTACCTTTATTGTTTCTGGCATATCTTAATAAGTACAGCATATGCTTCCCAGAAGCTTATTGAACAGGCTAGCTGGAGGGCGGAGGCATTGTGTAGCGCCTAAGTAAAGGAAGCATGTGGATGTTTAAGCTTTTTGCTTTTCGGGTAACGGTTTCTCTTATCGGGATCGGTTCGAGGGGGAATACAGGCAAACTTTTGAATGCTTCGGACACTAAAGTTAAAGCCAAGGCCGAGTTCATGCTAACGTAGTTTAAAGATAGTGACAGATGTATGCTTCCTGGAACCCTAAACCTTAAGTTGCTGAACCTCCGCAATACGTGGAGGTTAAGCTACACTGCCTTGCTCAGGACGATTGGGCTTACGAGATGCGCAAGCTCTTCGGCCTTTATTCGGCAACCGAAAAGCCTCAAAGGCTGAAACCAGAGTCCGGGCCAATCCATGGTTTAAGAGTTTAGGGGTTAAGGGTTTTGGGACGCGACATGCAAGCCAAATGCTATACCTTGAAGCGGCAAGTGACACAAGAGCCGCGACATGCAGAAGTAGGACTTCGGTAGACTTTATGACTTCAACGTCCTTTAGTGGCTTAGATATTTACCAATACTTTTCTGAGGGGTTCCTTTTTATACATATAGTACAATGGGCCCCAGAACATTATTGACGCATCTAAAGCCGTAGAGCTCCTAGCGAACCTCGGAACTGCGTGGGCTAAGGCCAGCATTCCTGGAGTGGGTAAACCTTAATCCCTAAACCCTAAACCCTAAACCCTAAACCCTAAACCCTAAACCCTAAACCCTAATCCCTAAACCCTAACCCCCTAAACCCCTAACCCCCTAAGCCCCAAACCCCCCAAACCCCCCAAACCCCCTTAAGCCTCGAATCCCTAAACCCTCGGCCTCTGAGGGCCCTTCACATTTTAGTGAACGGCGCAGAGGGGACTGAGGAAGGGATCTTGGATGAGTTTAGGCGTACCTAGAGCAACCGTTGTACCTTCTATAAAGGGACATGACCCTGAAGAGAAGGGTATGTATCCTTTTTTGAGGTATCTTGAATAGGTTTGGGTTGTTGGGCCGCCTAAGACGGTCTGGGGTTGGAAAGAAAAACGGAGCGGCCTTCTGCAGCCGTAGCGCGGTGCACTGGACAGAAACTTGCCCCCAAATACTGCCAGCCCATGCGCAAACCCAAAACTCTAAACCTCGAAACTTCAAGCCCCCTAGACCCCCAAACCCCGAAACCTCCAAACCCCTAAAACCCGTAAACCCCGAAAACTCCCAACCTCCCAGCCACTAAACCCCTAGCCCTTCACCTCTAGACCCCGAAGCCCTGAACCCCTAAACCCCGAAACCTTAAACTCATATAGCTTTAAGCCCCTCAACCTTGAACTTCCTAAACCCCGAAGAGCCTAAACCCGAAAGGTTCTGGCCCATGGGGGAGGCGGCCGCTATGAAGCGCCTCGAGGACATCAAAGCAGCTTAGGCGATGGGCTTATAGGGTTTAGGGTTTAGGGATCCTTGAAGGTTCTGCCAGGGTTCTTTCAAGTGCCCTTTCAGGGTTCTTTGGAGAGTTTTGCCAGGCTTCTGGAAAGGGTTTGGGCACTTAGATGGTCATGGGATTTAGTAGGCAGTTTCGTTCGTAGAATGAAGACGGTTTGGGTACTCACAGGGTCACGGCACTCAGCAGGTAGTTCCTCAATAGAACATAAGCAGTCCTGAACCAGATTATCCCACTTGTAGCTCTATTCATAACTTATTTCTGAACCCCTAAACCCCTAAACCCGGAGCTCTAAACCCTTACTACTTGCCCAGATCTTCTAAGTAGGACTTGGTCGGGGTCTGTGGTTCAGCGGTTAAGGCTCAAGATTGCAATGTTGCTGTCAGGGATAGGTGAGTTGAGAGCTCAGAGCTAGGGATGCAGATGGACGGAATTAGGGTTTAGGGTTTAGGGTTTAAGGGATTTCGAGTGTTAGAGTTCTAGCTTTACTTACCACTTTCGAAGAGTCGATAATGAAGGCCACTTCCTAGAAGCCTCGTAAGGAGCTTTCGCCAAAGGAAAGCAGGACTTCATATCATCACTTCGTCGTCTACGATTAGGAAATCACGTAAGACAAACAAGGAGCCCCAAGTTGTCCGCCACCCTAAGCCCTGAGGGCGTAGCCACTATAGCATACTACTAGGTTGGATTTTGGGACATTTTGGTTTTCCTTATTTGGGTTTATAAGGGGCCCTATATATAGATATGTTTCAGGGTGTCTTTTAAAGGCCAACCCAGACTATCACTCTCACCATAGCACCCGATAGAAACTCCCGTGAAAATGCCGCTGCTGGTGGAAATGCTGCAAGCATCTGAAACCTGAACCCTAAACCCTGAACCCTAAACCCTAAACCCTAAACCCTGAACCCTGAACCCTTGAGCATGTGAGTCCTTGATGTCGAGGCCTCAAGGCCCAAGCATTCATCCTAAGACCCCGGGTGCCCGATAGATAAGATTTAGGGTTCCGTTCAAGAGGTTTATAAGGGTTACTATAAGGGATCTACAATAATATGGTATAGGGGCCTTAATAAGATCTAAGCTGGCATCCCGTAGTCCCTAGAATCCTGCAGAAAATGTAGGGTTAAACTATGCCAAAGGCCTTGTTGTAGTTTGCACGACCCAAGTACCTAGTACCCAGAAGGGGCCCAGAGTTCTAGAAACGGAATAGTTTGGCCCACGGCTGCGATACAGGGGTTAGCCTGTCGGATTTAGGGTTTAGGGTGTAGGATTGAGAATTTGAGGTACTACCGGCAGTATGACTGCAGTGTGGTCTCATAAGAACATGGAGGGATCCTAGCAGATGCCTTGCAGTCACTGCTGGTGGGTTTTATATTTCAGGTAATACATGCGTCGCAGGAGTGGCTGAAGGATGCTGCCTGGGGCTGCTACTTCCCACCAGGTGGGTCTCACACGGTCTCGCTGTGATGTGGGGTCAGGTGTGGGGTTTAGGAGTTTAGGGGTTAAGCTTCAGATTCAAGCTATTAGGTGTAGGCTTGAAGGTTTGGGGTCTGTAACAGCCGGCATGGCTAGCTTAGCGCAGTCGGCGTTCGGCTTTGTTTTGGTCATTGATTGAGGCTTTGAGGGCTAGGTGGGTTGGCTAGCAGGACTAAGAGTAGTCGTGGTAGTAGCAGTAGCAGTAGCAGTAGCAGTAGCAGTAGCAGTAGCAGTAGTAGTAGCAGTAGCAGCAGTAGTAGTAGTAGTAGTAGTAGTAGTAGTAGTAGTAGTAGTAGTAGTAGTAGTAGTAGTAGTAGTAGTAGTAGTAGTAGTAGTAGTAGTAGTAGTAGTAGTAGTAGAGAGCAGCAGCAGGAGTAGGAGTAGTAGTAGGTAGTAGTAGTAGGAGTAGGAGTAGGAGTAGGAGTAGTAGTAGAGTAGTAGTAGTAGTAGTAGTGTAGTAGTAGTAGTAGTACTAGTACTAGTAGTACTAGTAGTAGTAGTAGTAGTAGTAGTAGTAGTAGTAGTAGTAGTAGTAGTAGTAGTAGTAGTAGTAGTAGTAGTAGTAGTAGTAGTAGTAGTAGTAGTAGGAGTAGGAGTAGGAGTAGGAGTAGAGTAGTAGTAGTAGTAGTAGTAGTAGTAGTAGTAGGAGTAGGAGTAGGAGTAGAGTAGTAGTAGTAGTAGTAGTAGTAGTAGTAGTAGTAGTAGTAGTAGTAGTAGTAGTAGTGCATTTACTCGTTGGCAGCTTCAGCATGGTCGTGGTGGTGGTAGTGGTGTAGGAACCTATTATGAAAAAGCGCTGCATCCTTAGGCTGTATCAAACCCAAAAGCCGCGCCCGCGCGGAAAAATGTGTAATCGCATGCATCTGATTTGTGCCTTCTGAGTGCAGCCCACTAAACGGATACAGGGCTTGTAGACGGAAAGAACCTTGACTGGTAAGGCCCTCGACGAACAGGGCTGCGAGAACTTTTCTGAAGACTTGTTGAATCGGTTATAGATATTTGTGTGTATATATGTATACATATATACATATATGGTTATATATATATATGTTTATGCAGTTGTAATTGTCCTGAGTTTTAAGGCAGGTTATCCCCATTAATTATAACCTGGTTTTCCAAAACCCCACAGCCTTAAAGGCTCCGGACTACCAAAAGGAAGCCCCTCACGCCCTGAACCCTACACCCGAAACTTTGGGTTTGGGGTTTAGGGCTTACCTGGATCTTACGAAACCTTCCTTGGTAGGGTTCCCTAATATGATTTCCTTATAGAAGTCCTTCACTGGGCAAGTTATTTGGGGCTAAGGTAGGGCTTTAGGCTAGCTTATGCTTAAAAGGCTCTTATGGGTCACCATAAGGGGTACTCCACAAAAACTACAACAGGGTTCCATACATCAAGTGTCAGCAGCCGAGGGTTGTCAAAGAGATCCTCTTGCGACATAATATAGGGATCCAGTACTTCGTAATGCGTTCGGAGGAGGGTCCCAGAAAGGCTCTACATGCGAAGTCTGTACTTGAAGGATCATGGGCCTAAGTGAGTAATTCGTCAGGTTAAGAGAACCTACCTTGTGTGGGGTTATAGGTATGTGCCAGTTTACTTACCTTATGAATAAAGACCTGATTAAGAAACCCTGGGCCAATAACCTCCAAATAGTAGGATTCATAGAATCCCAAATAAAGGCCCAAGGTTTCTAAATCAGGTTCCTACATGACTAAGTCCCATGATTTCGTGTCTGGTCTTTTCAGAAGCTTTGGGCTGAGGGTTCAGAGTTCCAGGCTTTGGGACCTCAGCCTTTTCGGGTCTGGGTTTAAGGTTCAGGGTTTAGCTTTTGGGGCCCCAACTCGTAAACCCTAAACCCATAGTTTAAACAAAACCCTAAACCCTAGCCTAAGCTGGCCCTTCTAAGCCCTGCGAGATCTCCCAATGTTCCTCAGAGCCTCGAGACCCCCCGAAGCTTCGCCTCGAGCCCCCCAAAAGACCCAGAGACTCCGACATCTGTTAATTCCCAAAGGATCCATGTACCCAAATAGTATACACTTTGCCCCCAAAGTACCAACATAGAGACCACTTTAAGGCTTAAGTATCTCATATTTGGGTACATGGAGCCTTTGGGATTGAGGAGTATTCCTTAAACTTAGGGTTCCTGAAAGGGATCTGCAAGGGCTCTGTAATGGAATTAAGGAAGATACCTTAATATCATATTAATCACCGTACCTTAATTTAAGGTATATGCCTCAATTAAGGGATATTGGAGTCTATGGGTAGTACACCCAAAGACCCTAATTACAGAATCCTTCTAGAACTAAGCCAGATGGCCCCTAACTGCCCTAACTCTTAACCCTAGCTACGCCCTTATGGAATCTCAGGAAATCCCAAGAGACCCGGAGTCAGCCAGGACTTCACCCACGTGATGAGGCCGGTGGCCGCTTCCGGGCAGACAAGGCCTGTATAATTAGGTTCCTGACATGTTATATATCATTTTCGTATAATATCCCCTCAAACCCTTAACAGCGTCTGGCGGCTTTTGATTTAGAGAAGGCTGTCGCAGGTATTACTTTGTGGGGGTAAGCAAAAGTTAACAAAAGGGGGCCTTCGAAGTCTGGGACGACAAGCAGCTGCCTACCCAGAGGCCCTGTAGTAGTTCCTTTCTGGGACTACCTCATAAGATTCTAAATATGAACTCCAAAAAGGAACTACTACAGGGCCTTAGGGTATACCTTCGACATATGGGAGATGCATTCCACAGCATCCGGTTTCTTACCGTAATGCTCAGGAAACTTGCTCATACCCATATAGGGACTACTTTAAGCCCCAACCCTATGCTCCAGGGACCTTATTACGGGGTCCTCAAGGGGTCTAGGGCCCTAACTATGAGGTCCTTGGAGGGATAGGGCAAGTGTAATTACAATAGATGGGTACATGGACCATTAGGGACTCTGGGAACGATAGTGTAGCGTAGGGTTGCTAGGTTTCGGGCTCAGGGATCACGGATTTGCAAGCTACCCCGACCCCGAAGGCTCGATTCCTCTTCTTAGTAGTACTTCTTCGTAGTAGAGTCGAGTAAGTGACCTTTAACCTTTTTGGGGTACTATAACCGGCTATAATCTCCCGTGTAAGAAAGACCCCTATGTATCGTGGTTGACATTGTCGCTTATAAGAAAGCTTGCTAGTCCACTTATTTACGACACGACAAGTTTCTTGCAACGCCGCAGGCTCAGCGCCTCTTCACATTAGCTATCATTATCCTGAAGGCTAAAATGGCCCAAAAGCCTTACATAATATGGTCTTCAGGCCCAAAAGCCTTGCGCCCAGCCCGATGCACCTGGCAGCAGCTTCTTAGGGTCGCCTCCTGAAGCAACCCAGGTCAAGCGATGCCGTGATGCAGTAGGCTCCCCAAACTGAGGGCAACTGCAAGAGTTCAATGACAAGGTATATACCCTTCATATAGCAATTATATACCCATTATATAGCCCATTATAGGATAAGGGCCCCCATGAAGTGTTCATCAATGCCTCCAGCCCATCATACCAACACGAGCATACCTGCAGACCTGCGGTTGTAGCTCAGGCTGCCGGTTTTGATACTTGGCATTCTCTAGCAGAGCAACCATAGGCCATGAGACGCCACACAAAGTGCAGCCAAAGCCGTTCTCACATTGATATAGGGGCCTTAATAATTACCTATACTATTTTGGGGGGTCCTTAGTGCAATGGGCCCCGAAACCCTATTCGATTTATGAAGGCCCTACATTACACATGAAGGTCCATGGCACATAACCCCATAGAAGTCCAAAGGTTTACTTTGGAATCCCCTAGGATACTGGACAGGTAAGTCTTAAATCCGAAGCATCCCTTAAATCATTCAGAGGGTTGAGGGTTTAGGGGTGTCTTGTCATCACTTAAAACCCTAAGCTCAATCTCAAAGCTTGTCTACCCAAAACTGCTATAAATGCCTCCACCGTGGAGAGGCTTGGACGGCGATGCTGAGTCCTTACATCCGCTTTGGCGACCTTTCCGCCAGATATGTCGAGTGGCGAACATGCCAGGTGCCACCGCTTGAGGTTAGGGTTTGGTACAAAGGTCGACGGTTTACTGTTTGGGGTGAGGGTTCAGGGTTTGGGTTAAGGTTTAAGCAATAGTTGCTTCTGGGGTTAGGGCGTGCCATGGCTTGCGTTTGCCTTTACTCGCGTCCAGGTGGTATTTGAGGCAAGCCCTACCCTACTTGGAAGGGCGGGGGACTTAGTAAGTAGGTTATAAGTAGGGTTATCATTGGGGTAACTCCATTTAGGATACTGATAACTCTACTTATAACCTACTTACTAAGTCCCCTGCCCCTGCAGGTAGACCCTGAAACCCTTGTCCGAAGCACATACAGCGATTGCGGATGCGGTTGCAAGGCTGTCGGATTTGCTGCCAATTCGGTCTATGCGCTTGAGGGTCCCTTTGTGGAACATTACAAGAACATCGAAGTGAATGCAGGTCTATGCGGCCAAAATTGCGGCAGGCATGAGCGGCATGATCTGACGAGTTCGGCACGTGAACAAAATCTATGTTGTGGAGTAACAAGTTTGGGAGTCATGCGAGCCCTGCGCATCAAATGCGAAGCCGGCCTCTTGCTCAAACCTCCAAGGTCGGTAAAAGAATGTCCCGGCACCTACAAAAGGCTATGCGTTCGACATACTTTTGGGTTCCCTGGCAAACCCTCGAAGAGATTAAAAAAGTCTTCAAAAGCCCTAAACCCGAAACTCAAAATTTCAAAAAACTAAACCAAACCCCTAAACCCATCTATGGGAAGGTCCTTTCGCAGGAGTTGCGGCAGCTCTTCTTGAAGCGCGTGGTGTGGCGAGACAAGGCCCGGACTTCCAACGGTTTAGGGTTGAGGGGTTTAGGGTTTAGGGGGGGGTAAGTAGTTTAAAGGGGGTTTAGGGTTGAGGGGTTTTGGGTTGGTTTAGGGTTTAGGGGTTTAAGGGTTTAGGGGTTAAGGGCTTAAGGGTTTAAGGATTTTGAGTTTAGGGTTAGGGGTTTAAGAGTTTAGAATTAAGGGTTTAGGGCTTAAGGGTTTAAGGGTTTAGGGTTTAGCATTTAGGAGGACCATGAAACTTAGTACAAAAGGTCTTAATCACGACTAATTCGAGCTATATAAACGGTATATGAAGCTACAAAGCCGGGGCCAGGGCTTCTTCATCAGGTTCTTAAATTACGATAGAAGCCTAAGCAAAATTGTAATACTACATACCTTAAGAGTTCCTTGTAATACTTCTAGGCTGTAGTAAAGCACAATTCCCCAATCATCAAGGCCCCCCTGTAGTACCTGGTTCAGCACTTCTTCTCGTATCCGAAGCAGAGCAACATACTCCAAGAGTTAATACGGGAAGTAACTCCCACTCTCTTAAGCCCATTGGTTCAGGCCTACTCTCAGCTGTACCGCTGTCCGGATTCTCATTCGGTGCCTTGATTGCAGTCCAGGTGGGTGTTTTGTTCTCGTGAGGTCAGGTTCTAGCAGGAGTAGAAGACGACGATGGAACCCCCAAACTTACCCAGAGCCTCCAGGACCCTTTAATTTTAGCAATATACCTTAAACTATATTAAGATCCCTAACATGATTTAAGATATGTTCGTGAATTAAGGGGTTTTGGCGGCTCTGGGTACTAGATCCGGAAACCTAAACTCGACCTGACTAAACTTAAACGTGAACCGGCTCGCAGCTCTCTTTAATTCGAGGCTAAATGCTCAAGCCGTGTCAGCATATCCGTCTAAGCGGTACCTAAACTCAAAACCTAAACCCCTCAACCCTAAACCGTGCCCACAGCTGGAGAGTGACTCTCCCACTGCTCACTGTGAATTATGTTTGAGGCCCCGCCCGTGCCTCCTGGTGAGCAAACAGAGCACTTCTGACAAGTATCATGCCATGTAACTTGACGGTTTGCGCGCTCCGCGACTCTGCAGTTGGTCTGATGATAGGAATGGTCGCGGTGCAGGATGCGTGGCCTCCCGATGTATACTTATGCAAGGCCACGTCTTGTAATCTGGAGGCCGGAATAGTTTGTATTTAATACCATTGCCCACTCGTAGGGTTGTTTTGTATAAGTCATCATATTTAACACCGGTTCTAGAGCACAGTAACCCTAAGGCTCAAAATGGCCCAAAAGCCTTATATAATGTGGTCTTGAGGCCCAAAAACCCTCGAAACAATGGGTCCTGAGAGCCTCGCTACATTAGGGCACTTCTACGGTTGATGATATGGGAGTTTCCGAAAATTAGGGGTACCGTATTTTGGGGGCCTTATAATAAGGATCCTAGTAATTAGGGTGCTATATTAGGGTCACCTATTGTCGGAAACCCCCATATAAATCCCGCATTAGCTTAGGCAATATACCATTGCTCCTGTAGTTTAACTCCTTAAGTGCAGGATTTATATCATCAACCCCAAACCGTATTAGAGGAACCCCTAAAAGGTAGCCATATAGATCCTTGAAGGAACCCCCCAGGATTTATACCATCAACAGTACCGCTACCTATGGGCTCTCCTGAGCAAAAGCGAGTCGACGCCGAAGCCCAAGCCGTAGAACCCCATAACTTCGGGCCCCAAAAAGGACATGAGCATAAGCATGTTGTAGGGATATCCCTACGTTATTGGGCTTCAGTATAAGGGGGTGTATGTGGGATATCCCTATTCTAAGTTTTGCTTATGTGCTTTTTGGGGGCCCTAATAACCGCTAGGTAGGGTGGAGGGGTTTTGGATTCAGAGTTCAGGGTGTTAGAGTTAAGGGTGTAGGGTTGAGGGCTTTGCGGGTTTAGCGGTTCAGGTTCAGGGTTGAGGGTCTAGGGCCCCCAGGGTTTACGAAGTAAAGATACCCCCATGTAGTACTTGCACAACTATATTAATATGCGCCAAGAAACCTTATTATCCCTTATGAACTATTCGGGCACCTATGTACCATTCGAAGCCTCAGTTTGATTCCTAAACTCGACCTGGAGGATCGTGGGACTTAGTAATTAGTAAGCAAGCCTTTAATTGGAGATATAAGCACTTGCAACTAAAAGTTACTTTAGTTATACCCTTAGAGTTACTAAATTCCATGGTCTTCCAAGTAACCCAAATGACCAGACCTTAAAAATCATAACGGGGAACCCTGCACTAAACTTCAAGGTCAGCATCCGTCCTCAGTATGAGCAAGAAGCCTGGAGTGGCACTCGACTGCAGCTTCGGCGATGGCAGCGGGGCGAGACAGGACTGGAGTTGCTGGTGGGTCTGTAATATCGCGGCTTTCACTAAGGTCTAATTAATAAATTTTGGGGCTTCCTCATTACAAGTCAAGTAGAATATCACGCAAAACCTTATTCTAATTATTAAGGCCCTTACAGTACGTCCTAAATCTGCCCCCCCCCCCCCCCCCCCCCCCGAGACCGAGAGATGCATCATACGACTTGTTTCAGGAAGTATAGTCCCCTACCCCCCTCCCCCTTACCCCCCTAAGGGTCCCTATGACTTGCAGTCTTATAGTGGCGGCAGATGGTGACCCGCAGCGTCGCGCTTGTGGCCACAAAAGGCCACGTGTGTTTTTGAGTGTGTTGACCTGGGTCAGTTGGATTGAGCACGGACGCCTAACGCAGTGCGTCGCTGCGGAAGTCGTGCAAGATCGTGAAGCATGTACCGGCAATCATGTGGCCTTCAATCCGAACTGGACCGCAAAGCCAGCTGCCAGAACGATACGGTGCATTGGCATTGTCATGACAGCAGAGTCATTGCTCGATAGCATTGATGCAGAGTGGGAAGCACAGCAGGAAGCGGAGGAGGCCAAGACCCCTCCGACAAAGCGAAAGGGCTTCCCAGCGTCTGATTCGGAGCCCGGAAGCTCCGAGAAGGCTCCTGCCAAGGGCAAGGGCCGGGGGAGGGGGACTCCCATTGGCCCAAGGCGAAAGCAGCAGCCAAAGTCGTGAGACCGACGATCGTCAAAAGTGTAAAGGATGTCGGAAGAAGCTCCAGCCGGGCGAGGCCGCGCCAAACTGGCCCGGCTGTTGGGGTTGCAAACGTTCTTTGGACAACATTCGGAAGCTTGCTAAGAAGCAAGGCTCCAAGGCCGTGGAATTCGTGAGCCAGGTCCGCTCCGACCCATCCAATCCCACACCGAAAAGTGCCGAGCTCGCGGAGAATGTTGGCCTCGGCCGAAGGTCACCGTCATCTGAGCCAGAAGCAAACCCGGAGTCCTGTGGATTCAAGATCTACAGGGCAACATCATGTGTGCAAACAGTCGTATAGCAGTAATGTTCCCTTATAGTCCCGGTAAGATTCTTGCATGAGTTGGCACCAGAACCCTACTCTAGCCCGTCGTACTTGATAGGGCCCCTACGTTACATGGGAGTTTCCGAAAACAGGGGACCCTAATATAGCACCCTAAATAGTAGGATCCTTATTATAAGGATCCCCAAAAGAGGCACCCCTAATTTTCGGCAACTCCCACATAGACCCCCTTAGAGTCTTGGGTGACCCTAAACCCCTAAACCCATAAACCCTAAGCCCCTAAACCCCTAAACCTGGGTTTGTCGAGACCCTCCGCTGTTCGTCCCTTAAAGACCTTGCAGTCTTCGGGTCGAAACGCAAACTTGGAGGATCCGCAAGCTAACCCTACTTGGAGGATCGTGGGACTTAGGGTTCCTTAAAAGGGGCTCCTTAAAGGAATCTACAGGGTTCCTTAATGGGATCTATAGGGGTTTAGGGTTTAGAGTCTACTTGGAGGATCACTCGACTTAGTAACCAAGGTTATAAGTACACCTATTGGGGTTATAAGTATAGATCCCTATCCTAATTCGTGCTTCTGTGCTTTTTTGGTGCCTTAGAGTCAAATCTGTAAGCAAACTTGGAGGATCACGGGACTTAGCAAACAAGGCTACGAGCACTTTCTTTTTGGAGCTACAGGCAGCTATAACTTATAACTATAGTTACCATCTGGGGATCCCCAACGACTAGTAGGGCTTATACCACATACAAAACTGAGTGGTCATCCATAGCCTACTATGTGGTAGAGTTTCTGGCTGCAGGCAAGCTCGCTATCCCAGAGGTTAGTGTTCATGGTTGAGGTTTCTTAAACCCTAAACCCTTACAGTGAATCCCATAAAGTTGGAAACCGGATTAAGGCCAAATAGTGCTGGGATTCCCCATAAATTGCTCTTAAGGATTGAGGCTATTGGGTTTCCAACTTTTGGGCTTCTACTGTATATCAAACCTTTTTCGGTCCAGTGAGTTGTCAAGTACAGTTTTCGATTGCTCAGTGAAGGGCACGACTTACCAAGATCATTATGAGGGTTACTATAAGGGTCTAGCTTAGGGGCCGGCCTGAATGTTTGTTTTTTCCACCGTATTCCGGGAAAGGGATATGTATAATGAGTACTAACGAGTAGAATTTGGAAGCATTTCTACCCCTGTATTATATTACATGATTCACTTAGCCTTGAATTGTCGTACCGTCCTGCAGGAAACCTATTCTATGGTTTGGTTCTATAATGGGTAGAACGGTAGCCAAGAACTTCAGCTCACCGTCTGGGCGGAGTTTCGTGCCTCTTAACCCACTGCAGCTCCTGATCCCCAAACCAGTCAACCATGCTGCTCTAGCACTACCATAAGCCCAAATAACCTACTGTTTTGGGCTCCTAACCATTATGATTTCCTTATATGGGTAGTTGTCAAAATTAAAGTCCCGTTTTGGGTACCCTGAATAATTGGTGCCGTATTATAATCAGGACCCCAAAAGCGACCATAATTTTGACAAGCACCCATATAGGACCTTACCAAAGAAGGTTCGGCAGGATCCAGGTCAGCCCGTAAACTTGAACCACATACCCTAAGCTAGGCTTCTGTTGCGGGTTTTAATGTAAGCTACCACAATAGGGATCTTAGCACATGATATGGTTTCTGTATTGTTGCAACTTATATTGAAGCCCTTAACCACAACCCGATCGACTGGAGCAGGCTACCCGCTGGTCGATGCAGCCATGCGCCAACTCTGGAAGGTGGCGCAGCTGACAGAGATGTTATTACATGTGTTCTGGGTTATTTAGGGCTTGAGGGGTTTAGGGGTTCGACACCAGGTTCCCAAGCTTGTGTTCTACCTCGCAACTAGCATGAACAAGGGGTTCGGCAAGATTTGCAACAGTTCGTTTGAGGGCGCAGGGTTCGAGTGGATGCCTCTAGAAGCCTTCCGTGCAATCTTTCCGCACAGCTGGACTCCGGCTTGAGCGCATTGAGCTGACCATCAAAATGATGCACTAGTGTAGGAACCTGATTAAGAAACCTTGGGCATTTATTAGGGTTCCTTAAAAGGAATGAATTCTACTATTTTGGGTTTACAGGGCCAGGGTTTCTTACTCAGATTCCTACCTATTCTAATTATTAAGGCCCCCATATTATAGAACCCTACTATAGTTCCTTATTAGTTCTGAATGCCCCCAAACCCTGTTCTAATTTGAAACGCTTCGCGTCGTCCGCCTCGGCCCGGCTTTTCGCGCATGCGGCGACTGGCTACCATCCGGCGCAGCAGGAAGCTCTTGTACGAAAATAACAACAGTTGGAATCGCACTTGTATATTAATTGTAGGGCAGGGCAAAGCAGGGCAGAGCAGCGTAAGGCTCAAGAAGCCAGCAAGAGGTTGATGTGACCATTGTAGCATCTCCGCGTTCTGTGCCTGATATTCGACATAGCCCCTAGCTGGCGATAGCGATGCTTGAATCTCCGATGCTATGAGAAGGTTAGGTCGTGGAGCCGCCTGCTGTGCTGCCCAAAGCAACGCTATTTCCGAACTTTGCCTGGAGGGGGGCAGGGGGGAGCGGGGCGGGGGGCGGGGCAGGGGGGGGCAGGGGGGGGCAGGGGGGGGGGGGGGGGGGGGGGGGGGAGTATGGGGGGGAGGTGAGAATTCACCACCGGACCTTGGGGCTAGTCGACACGTTTCCATTTTTAAGGGGGGGTCACTGGGGGGATTAAGAGGTGGGGAACAGAGGGAATCCGAATAGGAACCTCTGACCGCTTCGGCCGGGGCCGAGGCGAATTATTAAGGCAAATGTAGTATGTGGGGCAGAGCTGCTACAGCTTGGAGCACCCTTGCGTAGGAGGGGCTCGAAGCCCAAGACACCTCTGCAGCGGCCTACAGGAATTCTTGGCGTTCTTCTGGTTGGCTCTTAAGGAGGAGAGGTTCAGAAGTCAGCCGAGATTACTAATGTCATCCCTTCCAGAAGACCCTATTATGATCATGAAAGGCCTTCTTATCGTCCTCTGCAGCGCCGTTTCACGAAGCCTGTTGAGAGCCCGAACCAGACTTGGTTCGAAAAAGCTTCTTCTTTTTTAAGGAATTAATTGGTAGCCCGACAACATGCAAAGCTGTGACCGAAATCAGGCCCGGAAGAGCCCGACCGTCTGCAGCGCAGTCAAGCACGGAGCCTTGATGGCCCAGACCTTCAAGCCAAGAGAAAGCATACCCTGGACCTCTACTCGGGGCACTGCCAATGGAAAACCGGAATCCCAGACCCTAAGCCCTGAGGACGAACATCCAAAGCAAGCCTAAAACCCTGAACCCTAAACCTAAAAGCCTAAAGCGTCAGGTGGGTTGGATGTGCAACCACCTCCGCCACGTGACAGCGCAATTCCTCATCGAGCACTTAGATCTGAGCTGGAAGGAAGGCGGCGCAAAAATCCGGGGTCATCAGGGCTCTAGAGCCTCAACCTAAAGCCCTTGTTAATCAAGCGTTTAGGGCTAAGAAAGTAGTATATAAAAAGTTCAAAAGTGTTATATTTTTTTTGGTCAAGGACGTGATTGACATGGCAGTCCTGAATCCAGAGGTCCAGGGTTTCGGGATCTAGCATGGTTTGAAAACCCTATATGGGCGTTTCCGAAAATCGGGGACCCTAATATAGTACCCTAAATAGTAGGATCCTTATTATAAGGACCCCAAAACAAGGTACCCCTAGAGTTTTCGGAAACTCCCATATATAAACCCCTACAGGTTTCGACCTGGCTGTGGGATTCAGGGCTCTTGGAGCGGCGGCTTTGGAGATCAGGGTTACTGGGGTCTTGTTAGGGTTTGGTTTAGGGTTGAGGGGTTTAGGGTTTAGGGGTTTAGGGGTTTAGGGGTTGAGGGGTCAGGTTAGGGTTTGGAGGGTTTAGGGTTCGGGGTTTGGGTTTTTGGGGTTCTCGGTATAGAGTTCACGTTTAGGGTTTAGGGTATACGGGGTTTAGGGTTGTGGAGCTTCCCGGCGTCGTGCTTCCAATGTGCTCCCACATGAAAGCTCTAGCCCTGTTTGGACGTGAACTTGACCAAATACATCGTCTATTCAGTATTCTTCAAGTGCAACATTCCTTAGGGTTCAGGGAGCTGTTCTCTTGAAGACTGCTTCCGATGGAAGACCTGACACTTGCAGCTTCAGTTATGAGGAAAAGCGAAACTGAGTTGATCAATTTTCGGCTTTGCAAAGAAGATACTGGTTATGCTTCTCCCAGAGGGTCAAAGTACCCAAAGAGTAGGGTTTTAGGTCCCAACATCAATACCCTGAATGGTCTTTGACCTTGAAACCCTACTGTTTGGATACTTGGACCCTTAGGGTCTGCTTGCACTACCCTAAACCCTGTGAACCTCTTGACCTTGTCCTCGAAACTCCAGACGCAACCCGAGTCCTGCAACTTGAACTTCAAGTCGTGCCTTGCGGGACAAGCCTTCGATGCGGCCATTTGGTCGGGATTCGGTGCTTTTTCAGCAGCTTTGCGCTTGAACTGAACTTCAGGCAGTTATCAACTTTCCAGTGTTTTCGCTCAGCCCCAATCCCATGAACCGTAAACCCTAACTATTGGCACTAAGCCCTAACATTTTTGGCAAGGCTTCGCCTGGTATGATTATACCTTGGTGGACACCGATGTCGCCATCAATGCAATGATGTGGCAGATGGGTGGGGCACTCAGTCCCAAATTCACCCCTGAGGGTCCAAGTACCTTATAATCATGTACTCTCTTGAATATTGAGCTACATAACTGCCATCCTAAACCCAAGTACCTAATTATTGGTTCCTTTGGACCCTAAGGGCACTTGCCACACAGAAACCTTCGACTTGGCATCGATTTGGGATGATTGACATTGACATAGTGCACTCCTCTAATTACAACCAGTTTTGGGACGGCTGAAATCGACACCTACCAGAAAGCCGCCTTAAACTTCCAATATCTACAACTACTATCACTACCATTCTTCCATTCGCTACTAACCAAACCCTATCCCTCAAAGGACCTCGTGTTAGGGCCCTAGACCCCTTAAGGACCCCATAATAAGGTCCCTGGAGGCATAGGGAAAGTTAAGGAAAGAAGCCCACCTCGGCTGAAGAGTTTGGGAAATCAGGCGGTCACTCCGGGATCGGCTCTTGGAACTTCGTGATGCACCCCATCTATGCGGGCAAGAAGGCAGGGCTTAGGGTTTAGGGTTTAGGGGTTTAGGGGTTTAGGGTTTAGGGGTTTAGGGTTCAGGGTACAAGGGTTGGGGGTGTAGGGTTGGGCAGTAGGGTTTTAGGGTTTAGAGTTTTAAGGCTTGGTAGTACCGTTTTGGGGTTTAGTTGGTCGTCACCCATGGTTCTTCTGAACGGGAGTTGCAGAAAAACGCGGACCCTAATGATGGGTTCAGCGGATAAACCCAGTCAAAGAGTTTCAATGTGTAGGGTGTTATTGCAGGCTCGTCCTTAAAGACATCGGAGAGACTGCAGAAATCTGCACTTCGGGACACTTTAGTAGCTGCACATTTGGTTTAAGGTTCAGGTTGTAATGATTGTACCTGGAGGATAGTAGGACACTTAGTAAGCACAGTTCTCGGCACCGCAATTGAGGTTACAAACATCTTACGAAGTCGCTTATATCTCTATCATAGGGGCCCCTAGGGGGGCATCGGGAGGGGGGGGTAAGGGTCCTATCACTCTACCGCTTTGAATAGGTAGGAGCCTACTTGGAGGATCATGGGACTTAGTAGTTGGGGTTATAGATAAAGTACTTGTACTTATAATTACTTATAACCCGAGTTAGGGTACTTATAACCTTACTTACTCAGTCCCATGATCCTCCAAGTAGACCCTAAACCCTAAACCCCTATAGATCCCTTTAAGGAACCCTATAGATCCCTTTAAGGAACCCTATAGATCCCTTTAAGGAGCCCCTTAAGGAACCCTTACTAAGTCCCATGATCCTCCAAGTACTCTTTTATGGCAGAGCTTTCGCCAGGGCTGGCTCCAAAACCCCAGCCCCGAAAACCTGCAAAATCTCATTCGAACCTATATATATATAGATATATATATATATATATATATGTATACATCTTTCTCTATATCTGTATTTGTCTATCTATGTGTGTGTATATATATACACACACATATTTGTGTGGGTTTGCTAAGCCACTTTATACCACATGTTACTATCATATGTTGGTTTGATATGTTGCGCAATATTACGGTATACTACAGTATGAACCTGATCAGGTGGATCCGGAAGGTAACTACGTCCGTCGTTGGCTGCCAGAGCTTCGAAACCTGCCCACGGAGTACATCCACTGTCCTTGGGATGCTCAGCATGCATTGATTTCAGGGTTTCGGGTTTAGGGTCTAGGTTTCAACTTTGTTCAGGTCTTGGCTCAAGGTGGTTTGGGTTGCAGGCATGGCTTACATGCTTACGCGGTCTAGGTGTCAAACCCCTCCACTGAGGACGACTGCTTGCTGTAACTTCTACGAGGCTTCATTCATTGATAAAGGAATCCCTGAGATATTGCAGTTCAGTTCGGGCTAGTGGGTAGTAATAGAATGTAGTGTAGGCAGCATAGGGTGCTGCTTAAACCCTCAAAATTATTGCCCTACCAAGACTGAACTCTTAAGTGAAATGCTGGAACATGACCCCCGCGCACACCGACATTCTAAGCATCCGCAGCTCTTGACTTGAAGATTGCTGAAACCTACACACCCGTGACCCCGATATGTACAGCTACGGCTACGCTCAGAAAGGGCGCTTTTTGCGCAGGAGGCACCGACGGGCACCCGGATCTCCGCCCAAGTACTCATCAACGGCGTGTACTGGCAGCGCGTCATCGAAGACACTCACTGGCAGCTAGAACCCTTAACCCGAAATCCTACTTGGAGGATCATGGGACTTAGCAACTGGGGTTATAGATAAGGTAACTATACTTATTATTACTTATAGCCCCAGTTAGGGCACTCATACCCTTACTTACTAAGTCCCATGATCCTCCAAGTAGGCCTTAACCTTAAGCCGCCTACAGCGCCTTGAGGCCCCTGCAGCTGTAGCTCCGGAAACCCTAAATCCTCCAGCACTACACCAAGGCGAGAAAGAGACCCTAAACTCTAAACCTCAGTCAAGAATTCTGATTAGTTAATGGTCCTTATATGAGGCTCCAAACATCCATCAAGAATTCTGATTAGTTAGTTGTCCTTATATGAGGGAAGAGGGTTTTTGTTTCTGAATCAGAGGGCTACGTCTCCCTGAGCCCTCAAGCCGCGAAGAACCCGACACCCGGGACCAAGGGCTTCGTAAACAAGACATTCGAGCAGGGTTTTGGGAGGTGGTATACCCAAAGGGTCCAAGTTCTAAGTATCCTTTACTCTCCAAAATGGTAAGCTACATAACTCGTATCCTAAAACCGAGTACCTAATTCTTGGGTCCTTTGGACTCTTAGGGATAGGAGTATCATACGGCGACTAGGAGAGGAGTTTAACCTAGCACAGGGATCTTCCCAGTGGTGATATCCCCCCAAGTCATTACCCAGTACTAATCAGGCCCCAGGATTGTGTTTAGGGGTTGAGGTTCTGGCTCTAGTGGTGGTGCTTAGGGTTGAGGAGCTTGTCGACAAATGGTTGGTACAAAGCCTGTAGAGTCTACAGCACCCGGTGAAAATCAGATATCCACAGCCTAGTTTAGTCAGATCGTTTCGGCATTACCTGAATCCCCAAACCCTACAAAATAGTAGGTTATGACCCCCTAACTAGAGTGTCTAACCCCGAAAACGGTAGGTTTTTTGGATCCCCAGGTATATATTGTTCCCTTGAAGAAATAGGTGGTTGTCAAAATTAGGATCCCTTTTTGGGTCCCTATTATAATACGGCACCTAATATTTAGGGTACCCCAAAAAGGGACCCTAGTTTTGACAACCACCCAAATATTGCTATAATATTTGGGTGGTTATAATTAGGATCCTACAAGGTAACCCTTAAAAAGGAACTACAATGGCGACTCCAGGAATATTGCTGACCGGCCGCCGGGGTAAATGTTGAATTCATCGGCCTTTCGGACCTCAAAGGACCCTTTACTGTACCTTAAAGGACCCTAAACTATGGGAATTATGGGATATACTATACCCTAAACCCTAAACCCTAAACTATGGGAATTATGGTATATACCCTAAACCCTTAACTATGGGATTTATGGTATATCCCGTATTATGGGTAATGCAGGATTTATATCATCAACCGCAGCCTAAGCCTCATCCGCAAACCTCCAAACCCCCAAAACCCTAAGCCGTGAAAAACACTAAACCCTCAGTTTAAGCAAGAGCTAAGCCGAAACCCCTAAAAATGGTCAATGAGCTCTTGAATCCAAGCTTTCCGTAAGCTCCCGCCCGCTAAACCCTAAACCCTAAACCCTAAACCCTAAAGGGTTCAGAAGTTTAGGGTTTGGGGACTAGGTTTGCGAAATTCCAGCGCTGACCGAACGAAGGAAGCCCTCGTCCTAATAGGGGGATTCAATGAATAGAGTTGGGAGCCCCGGCTTAATCTAGGACCCAGAGTAAGCCCTTATTCCCTTTTTTGGGGTTCAGGTTCCCTTATAAACCCCCTTTGAACCAAAAAGGGCACCCTTTTATTACCAGGTTACTCTTGGGTCTAGTAATTGTTGCGGCGCCTATCTTGAGCATATTATGGATGGACGATACTTAGGAATTGTCTTTTCTATACAACGCCAAGGGTTTATGCAAGCTCGTATCTTTATTGTCTCTCCATGCAGTACGTCAGCCTTAGCCTTCCGAAGTTTATGGCGCATTCCTTAAGTAGGTGTTGTTGAACAAGTTTCGGTGTCCCCTAAACCCCAAATCCTAAGCCCTAAACCCTAAACCCTAAACCCTAAACCCTAAACCCTAAACCCTAAACCCCAGACCCTCCCGAAGTAACTTCCGATCCGAACCAGAGAGCCGGCTCGCTTCGAGGCTCACCGAGGGGTAGAGTCGGGTTCGGGCTCGGGGTTCTAGGGTTTTACGGTTTGGGGGTTTAGGGTTTAGGGTTTAGGGGTTTTCAGGGTTTTACGGTTTGGGGATTTAGGGTTTAGGGTTTAGGGTTTAGGGCAATCAATTGGGTACGGCCCACACTCAGTAATAGTTGAATAATACTGATAATATAGATATATTAGTACCTCAATAGTAGCCCTATTGTAGACTCTTACTGCAAGGGGGCAGTACCTAAGCAATCAAGGTTCAGGGTTGGGCTTTCAGAGTTTAGGGTTTGGAACACAGGGTTCAGGAACCAAGCCTTAGGGCCCAAACCACTTTAATTAATAGGCTGCACCGTAGAGGTGCAGGAGTTCTCGGGGGGGGGGAAGTTTTGGACCCCGGTCCTGCTTTTCAGGCTCCCCCATAATTAATTTAGTATAGAAGCCGAGCTAATGACCTATTAGCCTATATTATTCCTTGGTTCCTTATTATCAACATTTCATAAAGGAACCCCAAACCCCATTCTAATTATTAAGGCCCCTCCATCAAACCCCCATAATGGCCCTTCTAGTCGCACTTATAGACCCCTTTAGTAGGAACCACAATAAACCCAAAGGAACCCAAAGCCCTATTCTAATTATTAAGGCCCTACTTTAGTTGTTCGAGCCCATGGCCTGCTGTGTTGCCGGGAAGCCAGCAACGCCACTGGAGATCTATGCGAAATCGCTGCCCGATGGTGCAGACGCCGCCTGGCATGACCCAGGGTTAAGTGTTGGTTTAGGGTTTAGGGTGACCCACACATATTCTACTGCGTACGGTCTCGCAGTTTTTGCCACACACTCTGGCCACAGAGACGGTGCGTCTATGCTTGCAGGCATATTACGTACCATATTGTATTCCGAGGACAATGATTTACTAATGGTTGATGATATAAATCCTGCATTACCCATAATAAGGAAGAAACCATAATTCCCAGAGTTTAGGGTCCTTAAGGTAATGCAATCCTGCATTACCTTAATGACCCTAAACTATGGGAATTATGGTTTCTTCCTTATTTTGGGTAATGCAGGATTGATATCATCAACCGTAGTTGTCATTGTTCTCTACGTTTTTACAGACAGGAGTAAGATTTATCCAAGAAGCCAGTGACAGGTGAAAGATAAGTAGTGTGCTTGCAATAGTGGTAGTGGTAGTGTGGGTGGAGCAGCCACGGCTGCTGCTGCTCCTTCTACTACGTCTCCTGTGCCTGTTCCTCTGACTCCCCCTCGTACTGCTGCTTCGAACACTCTCGAACAGGG
Organism: Symbiodinium sp. CCMP2592; assembly: GCA_905221615.1. Lineage (NCBI taxonomy): Eukaryota > Dinophyceae > Suessiales > Symbiodiniaceae > Symbiodinium > Symbiodinium sp. CCMP2592. The sequence goes on along the minus strand of CAJNDT010005557.1, from coordinate 71,339 downwards.
GGATTTTCCACGACATCAAGAGGTGTGGTTGTCCACCATCGGCTAGCTCAGGCTTTTCCAGCGCTCTTCCCAATGTACACTGTCAGCTCAGACTTCTTGCTGAACATGACGAGGATCGAGCCGCACGAAAAGTTGAAGGCTGGATACCAGGGGATTGCTTTCAGGGTCTGTTGCCCTAAGGGTCCATGAAATTTTGGAGGCCTTCAAGGATGTAGCAAACAAGGGGGCCCAAATATTTGCCAATACGATTTGACGGTTCCTCACTATCATTATGGTATAATATCCCCCCCAAAACCCTATTCACCTACAAGGCCCCTATATTACAGTCTCCATCATTGTACTTCCTTTTGTTGCTACAATGCCTAAACCCTGCACTCTGAACCAATGGCATTGCCGGGTTCGCGGATATAGAGGCCCAAAGAACTACACATTCCATGTTGGGGTGCCTTCTTATAAATAAAGTATAGTATACCCCCAAAACCCTATTCTGAAAGACAAGTCCCCTACTTGGAATGGCAGGGGACTTAGCAAGTAGGTTATAAGTAGAGTTATAAGTACCCTAAATAGAGTTACCCCAGTTATAACCCTACTTATAACCTACTTACTAAGTCCCCTGCCCTTCCAAGTATATTACGCTCTTGTTGAAGGCGCGAGGGGAGCTCGTGACCTTCACGGACGACCTCGGGAGAGCAGCCTTCATATCACACCAGCGGCCCCGTTCGAGATATACGCTAGGTTTTTGGTTTAGGGTTTAGGGTTTTAGGGTTTAGGGTTTAGGGTTTTTTCAATCAAGATTCTGTGTGTTTTTACCTGGCTTTTCTAGAGGCACTTGCTTTTGTAGTCGTTGTCTATGGTTTTCGATTAGTATCTGTTTGCCTATTTAACCGCGGGCTGGGTGTCCTTATGAAAATGAACGGATACCATTGTGCGGCTTCTTTGTGAAATCCGATCTTTTGGGAAGAGTGGTACCTTTGTTGTTACCTCATAGCTTCAAACCCTCATAAACTCCTGCAGTTGAAAACTGCATTGCTGAGCGGGGGCTGGGACCCGAGGTGGCTTGCCAAACAGCACCCGGACCCTGACTTCAGGCAGATGAGCCTTGGTAATATTCTAGGACCCAGAGCAGGGCCTTATTCCCTTTTTGAGGGTTTCGGTTCCGTTGTAACCCCCTTTAAACCAAAAAGGGCACCCTTAGGCATTGGAACCCTGAGTGATTAGTCCTAATGTCATACACTGTCGCACTTTTCGTTTCAAGTGAGCCTTGGCAGTACTTGTCGCTTGAATACGAAGGAAAGCTGTTCCCATCTATTCCTCAGCTTATAGCATCTTCTTGCTACAGCATCATATACCCTAAAACCATCTACCACGTCATGTTAACCAGAAATCGCTAAAACCCTTGTAGAACCTGGAAAACACCGTCTGGTTGCTGCTGCATGTTTTTTCAGCTCTGTTATGGATTATTAACCCAGCCTCAGGGGGTCGTTCAATCTCGTCCATCTGTTTTGATCGAAGGGGCTTAAAAGTTAATGCAATAGCGGCCAATTGCGCACGCACTATAGAGAGAGTTGTAAGCAGGCCTTACCCATATGATACGTATAAGCTGAGTTTGTCAGCTTTAGCCGTTCGGCTTACTGCAATGCCTTTTCCCAACTGCGACAAAGTGCTTCTAGTGCCTATGAGTCGGACAGCGAAGGAGCATCTTGCAGAATGCCTTGAAGCGGATTTTGAGCACGCGTTGGTCTCTCCCCTTGGACCTTGTGACGCTCGGTTCCCCGGTAATACCCTTTTGCCCTTTTTTATTGCAGGGTTCCCTTATTAAGCTTGAATACCAGGAAAGAGTGTACAATTCTTGTCAAGGGGACACTGGGGAACCTAGGACAGAAGCGTTGGTGCAAACGGCCAAGCCGGTTCCAACGCAGGACTGGCCTCAGATCCTACGGCTCTAGGTTTAGGGTCTTGGGTGTAGGGTTTTGGTGTGTTGAGTTTTGGGGTTGGTATTTAGGATTAAAGGCTTTGGGTTTTAGGATTTAGGGGTTTAAGGTTTTGCAGGCAGGTTACCAGTTCTGTAAGACCTAGGCGACACTAGACAGAGAAGTTACACTTGGGTTAGAGTTCATGCCTCATTAGCTTCATGATAGGTTTCCCGAGCCTCAAGGTGATACCCTCAACCCAACTCCCCCTCGAATCCCTGAGTGTTGCCCTAAACCATAACTAGGATAACTAGGATGCCCAGTAGTACCCTTATTCCCTTTTTGTAGTCCTAGGTTCCTTATAAAGTTACCCAATACCAAAAAGAGAGGCCTTTTTATTCTTAGGTTACTGGGTATCCTAGATAAGCCCTAAACCGGCAGCCCTACACGCAACTTCCGAGGCTCCGAGAACTGTAAACGAGAGGCCCTGCTACCAAGGTCTCAAGGACTCTTTCGTACCTTCTAGGGCCTGAACCCGGGCCCTTAACACAATAGCCTGAACCTTGAACACTAAACCCCAAGATTTCCGGGTTTTCGAGAGACCCTAAACCAAAGACCCCTTATAGACCACATTTTTTTGGCTTTCCAGGACTTTCAAGAGCAGCCCCTGTTCTTCTGGTACGACTACTTTTCATGTCCACAGCTGGAGCATCGCTTCTTCTGCGCGGATGAAGTGGATACTTAGTATCTGATTTGGTAAACTGTCTAGAAACTTGTGTGCAAGCTTCAGCTTGAATGTTGGGTTTTTGGCTGGTATAAAAACTCGCCAGCTGAGGATAGCCTCCAGCAGGCCAGTGCCATCAAGAGTATCCCAGCGTACGTCAGCAAGTGCCGCTTTTTCCTCGCACTTTGTCCGGTGATCGACTGTCCAAACGAAAACAAGGCCGGGTTGGAGAATTTCGGAAACTCCCATAAAGCTACTGTCCTAAACTCCTAAACCCAACTATCTTGTTATTGGATCCTTTGGCACACTTGGGGCCCGAAACCCTAAACCCGAAACCCCTAACCCCTAGACCCTAACCCTGAATAACATACCTTTTTAGGGCTCCTTATTATGATTTCCTTACAAGAGTCCTTAAAATCGTAGGTTATTCGGAGTTAGGCTAGACTCTAAGACCCCTAAACCCAAGGGTCCCGTTTTAGTGCAAGAGTTTTGTTTGAAACATTTAGGGTCTAGGTTTTAAAGGGTTTAGGGTTTAAGGGTTTAAGGGTTTGGTTTAGGGTTCAGGGGTTTACTGTAAGGGTTTAGGGTTTAGGGGTTCACACGGTTCGACATCGCAAATCCACCCGGCGTCCCGGGCCTGACTCTCACGCAGGTAATACGAAATAGCTGTTTGTGTTTTTTTGAAAAAGCCGCATGTTTAAACCTCGCCACCGTGTTGTGATTATTCATGGTTCATGGTTCTATCACTACTAGCTTCGTTGCTGTTACTATTTTAGTAATACTACGATTATCATTATTATCATTATTGTCATTATTATTGTTATTATTATTGTGGTCCATCCGTAGTAGTAGTAGTCTTACGTGAGTTTTATTACGGGTTATTACTACTGTTACTTGCTACCATCATCATCATCATCATCGTTACTGTGACGAAGTGCTATTTCGAATACCACTGTTGTTACTATTGCCATTTTCAGTAGAATTAGTAATGACTGTAGTAGTCGTCGTCGTATTCCCAAATTATTTGCAGTACAGTTCAGCCACTATAATGCTAAGTGCTGTTTCTCTAAGCTGCCGGGATTCATAGCCAATTTCTTATTCCCTAAACCAAAAACCCTAAACCCCTAAACCCTAAACCCCTCCTGTAGATCCTAGCGGCCACTTAAATCCAGCCTCTTCCTGAAATCTGGATTTCCCCGTAAAGCGGCCGTAAAGGGGTTTATAAATTGTTTTTTTTGATGGGTTGAAAGCGGTCGGATTTTAGGAATAGCCCTCGTGAACAGCCAACAACTTCCTCAGGGCATCTTCCCTTAAACCCATAAGATATACCGCCCGAACCGTGTCCGAACCCCCATTATCCCATCCAAGATCGCCTCTACTTCAGGCCACAAACAGCCCTGCGACGACTCGCCGACGATCCGGATCAAGGCATTACAAGGCACTTAGGGGTTTGGGTTACTCGGTTCATAGAGAGGTCATATCACACTAGTTAGGTTTCTGGAACTTCGGTTGATAGAAAGACAGCTGGCATCGCAGCAGTTTGGATTCGCATCGAGAAGCAAACAAGCAGCTTCTGCAATCAGCAGCAACATTTGCCATGGGCTGCTGCCCTCTCATTCGTCATGGATGGCTCCGAGGTACAGGTGTGCCCAGCCCCGCAAACTGTTGATTTCTCGTTTCGCTTCACATTACTTTGTGCAGCATGTGCGAGTGCAACACGATCTGATGAAAAGCACTGTTGTCACAATGGGTCTGTGATCTGCTGCATTTGAGATTTTGTGGGCCCGAGACAGTCACACGTGGTGGGCCATGGATCGCGAGGTTCAGGAGGTGTTACTGGTGGGCTTGGCTGCAGCATGGCATCAGAATCCTGAGGTGAAAGAGAGACTCATGGAGGAAGGAGCAAAAGGGTTGGTTCTGCCTCCGGAAGGCGAAAAAAGCCCGGTTTGCATCCAAGCTACGGCTGTCGCCAACGATATGTTTCTGAAACCTATCATGGTGCAGATGCTAGCTGCACGGAGCTTGAAAATCCCGAGTATTGAGGTTTTGGTTTCGGAACTTTCTGCTTTGTGGCATAAGTACTACGAGGCCAAGGAAAAGCGCCGGGCTGCCGCAGCAGGGAGACCTCCCAAGTTGCCTGAAAGCTTTCGCTTGCCAGATGCAGTCATGGCTACTTGTCATTCGGATGCGAAGCACATTAAAAGCCTGCTGTCAATGTGCAAGAAGCAGTTTGTCAGTGACCGAGCATCCCGGGAATCTCAGTAGCAGTTAAGACTTCATGCATGAATTAGGCCACTGTCATTTTGGTAGGTGGTTGCCAAAGCTTCCAACCACCCAAGGATATCACGTATCGCCATATCGTGGCCGCCTTCGGAGCGAAGGCAGGAATTGAATTTATTGTAGGGGCTCATGATGCTTGTTGCCACATCATTGTTGTGTCCGGGATTGTCTTTGCTTTTCTGCGAGGCAGCTTATCCAGAGCTGGATGTGCCTGCCGCCGACGGGCACGAGGGCGGGGATCATGGTGATGATGATGATGAGGAAGAAAGAAAGGAAGAGGGTGGGGAAGTTGTGGAAAAAGTTTTGGTGGCCACGGCTGCGAAAACGAAGCCAGCTCCCCGTGCCGCAGCGGTTCCTGTGGATGACGATGATGACTGTGTTGTGACGGGTGGTATTGAAGCAGCCCGAGATATGAAACGTCGTATGTTGGAGCAGCAGATTGCCAGCATCCGAGCACGGTGGCTCATCTCTATTTGGGGGTCGAGTCATATCTGTGCAAGCTTTGGGAGTCGTTTGTCGAAGGGTGTGTTCGCATAGTTTCGATTCTCCTATCCGAGGATTGCCGAGAAAAAGCAGGCAGCTGAAGAGGCGGCACAGGTGTCGGCTCCGGCTGCTGCGGGTTTCTTGATCAGACTATTCGGGGTTCAGTTCTTTTCTTCGATTCGGACATTCTTACGGTTGTAGTGTTGGGCGGTTACATACACTGTAAATAGTGATGAATTGAAAAGATAAATACGCCAACAATTTTATAGCCCATAGAGTCAATCCCACCACATAATTACACGAACCCACCTTTACATACGCATCTACATGTAAACATACACATGCACATGTACGTATACATTACACAGTATGCATATGTTGCAAGCACCCATACATATATATATATATATGCATAAACACATGAGGTGCATGCCTGCATACAGACACATAAACATATTGCCGGTATTATCCCAAAGGCCCAAAGGTCATTCAGATACATTTTATGAAATTACAGCATGAAGTATTCTTGCAAATGATGTGTGTATGCACTCGCATTTGGCTGAAAAAGACATCCCCGGGGTTTTATATGCACATATGGTTAAATAAATATATACTATCTATATATATATATATATATATATATACACATACACATATTTCCAAAATACAGTCACTACGTAGTTATGTAATTTGCTCAGTTACTGGCATAGATGCATTGTCTATATATATATATATATATACATACACACACTCACATCATCTGTGCATGTTGCATATATGTATATATCTAGGTATGCAACTCAACAAAAGCTGCAATATTGTTCACCGATGGACACGTACACACCAAACAAGAAGCATAACAAATAAGCTATCAAATCACGAGTTTGCCATTGCACAGGCATAGGAGTGATAAGGATCTGCAATCGTGTAGAGGCTTTCATATAGGCAATTACACCCCTCTCCCGCCCCGTCTCCTCACACAACAGGAAAAGGGCCCGCACACGCATACATGCAGGCCAAAAGGATACTCACGCATATATCTTTCTATGTGTCTATCTACCTATCTACCTATCTATCTATCTGCACAAGTATGTGCCATTTTATGTGCTTATATATGTCTACATTATTTCAACATAGTACATCTTTGTAAATACGAAAACAACTGTAATCATAGACATACATGACACACCTAGGGCTACACACCAGATGGACACACACACACATGCCTGCATACAAACATATCATATATATATGTATTTATATACTTAAAATTGTTTTATATATGTGCATATATCCAACATAGAAACTTATAAGCCCACCAAACCAATCCCCTCAGGATCCGCGATGGATGCCATGGACACCCAGCTGGTGCAAGTTGAGCAGGAGATGGCTCCTGCGACTCGTCTTGCACGATCAGGGTGGCTTTAGGGATTGGGCTCAGCATACAGAACTTCTTGCAGCTTAGGTTGTGGATCGTCTAGATCAGCTGGGCTTGCAGGCGAGAAAGAAGGCGAAGGCACGAGCCAAAGGCAAGGCCAAGCGAGGGGATTCGGAGCAGGAGGATGCAGACGGGGCACAGGGTTCAAAGGAGCCACAGGGTTCGCAGGAGCCAGAGGAAGGTTCGAAGGAGCCACAGGAGCCACAGGAGAAGGAGGAGGAGCATCCCCAGCCATCGAAAAGAAAGCTGAAACGTGCCAAAACCAAAGCTTCCAAGGAGTGGTCTGCTAAGGAGTGGGAGGATGATTGGGAGGAGGATTGGAGTGAGTGGCCCAAGGCGATGAAGAAGAAAGGACCGGTCTGCAAAAGGCCGGCTGCTAAGATCTCGAAAGGGGAAAAGGAGCCGGACGGAGAAGGAGAGGAGGAGGAAAACTCACCCCGCCCAAAAGCCAAGGCCAAGGCCAAAGCAAAGGCAAAGAACCCCAATCCGAAAGCCAAAGCGAAGAGAGAGAAGCCGCCAGGGACACGTACCGAGGACCGTTCGCGATGTGGAAGCCAGAGCACATATTGCCACACATATTTCTAAGGGCTGTGATGTGTAAGTACCGTAGGACGAGCTCGAGATCAAAGCTTTCATCCACGAGTTCAATCGAGCTGGGGCCAAGCACAAGATCATGGCCTACTGGTCCCGAGCTGGCTTTGGGCTCTTGGAGGCAACCCCGGACAGTCCCCAGGTGTCTAGGCTGAGGTTGATTCAAACCTTCATTGTGGAATGGTTCGGAGTGCATTCTAATAAGTTGTTGTGAGAATTGCCGCTAAGGTTGCCTACTGTGGATCCACGAAGGTTGACGTGATGGCCAACTTCTTGCCCATCAAGCAGCTTGTATCTCTGCTGACAAAGAACCCTGCATACAATCACGAACCGATCAGAACTGAACAACATTACCAAATATCTGAGGCCCTTGATCTTCATGTTGGCTTCGATCCGAACGATTCATTCAAGAAGTTTGAGGCTTCAAAAAGCTGTTTGTATGCAGCTCCCAGCGAGGGGGCCTGAGCGAGTTTTTCTACTGGGAACTTAGGGGGAGGATAGGGGGAGGTTACACACCAAGAATAGTGTATGCATACTTCATGGAGTCCAGAACCTTGCAATCTTTATGTTACATGTTGTGGACCTCTCATGCCTCCTACCTAATTGGTCGGAGCGAAGGCCAAGATAGTGTGCTTCGCATGAGCTTCGGGAGTAGTCCGTGCCTGTTCAACATTGGACAAAAAGACGTTTGCTTGCCCGTGGTCTCCTGGCAATCAGCTGCATGTTGTTGAAGTCGCAGTAGCATCCTCGGCAGAGTTGAACGACAAACCCTAATCCTTTCGTGCGAATCGTTCCCCCCGCAGGCCTACAGTGGTGGTTCGTCGTATTCTTCAATCAAGATCTGCTGGCTACACTCGGAGCATCGTCAAGGAGACCAAGGGCGAATCCGGCTATCTTTGTTGGGTTAGTTTAATGGTGCTGCCTGGAAAGTTCTTTTGTGAGCACCGCGAGAGAATTGCCGATGCTTCTTGTTGTTTCAACACTTCTTCAGTGGTGCTGCTAGTGCCAAGTCAAGCAATAGCATAGTTATTCACTAATTATGTCCAGCAACTCAGAATAGCATCGGTGGCATGGCACATTCTTAGCATTGGTGTATGGCCTTGTTCGTGCGAGCCCTCCGAGTGATGGATGTGCGAAGGCCCGGCTTTGGGAAGGTAGGGGTTGCTCAGATTGCCCGAGATTGGGTTCTGGAGTCTGCTGCTGGCTTTCTCGTCTACATTATGCTGCTGGGTTTAAACTTCAGTAAACAAGATGTATCTCTCGGCCTCTGGTCCTTTCTAAACCCTACGAACCCTATGCCCCTAAACCTTTGCCGAAACGTTCCTTCAAGCCTGCGAATTTGCTCTGCAATGCATACCCGGCCTAATCACAAGTATCTTTCTGCCCTGCTAACCTATAACCGCAACCTTTAGCCCTGATCAAAAAACCGAAGCCTCCCAAAATCATCGTACACTCTGTCGGCATTTTAATTTAAAACTCCCCGTCCTATCTTGAGCCCAAGTACACTTTGCAATCCAACCGCAGATTCAAGCCCCGGCCTAGAACCAATTAATAGCTCGAAACCCCAACAACGACAATCCGCACAGGTTCGCGAAGCCCATCCCGGACCCAGGTCTCTACGCAAACGGGTTTTCAAGTTACAATAATGGGTGGATTGCGGTTTTATTCGGCCAGGATAGACCGCATCTTTTCGGAGGGTTGGGGCTGCTCAGGGTTTTGTGTTGCAGGTGTTCGGGCCTTTGGGATTACGAAGGACGGTTCTGTGCTGTTTGGCTGCCTGTCCTGTCTAGTTCCATTGCAACAAACAATCACTAAGTAACTAAGTCCTTAAGCACAAGCAGAAATAGTCGTATATATGTATATACATGTATGTATGTGTTAGAAACCCTAGAGCCGCATATTGCTTACAGAAGGCTTAGGAATTGCCCGGGCCAAGAGTGAGGTAGTTCCATGTGGGTGTGTTGGGGTTTCGATATGGGTAAACTTTATAAAGGGTCTGGTATAGCTTCTGCATGCAAAGCTTAAAGACCCTACCACTAAACCTATATAACCCTAAACCCCCAAGCCCCTAACCCCTAAAGGGTCATGTTGTTTCAGAGCAGCAGACATACTTGCGACTTGAACAGTCTCCATGCTTTCTTGTCTGGTTTACATCGTTCGTAATAAGAACGATTAAGAAAGATCAAAGAAGAGATTCGCTTCGGTACTCTAGCTCTCTAGATCCTGATACTGCTCCATAAGTTTCGAAGGCACCGACTTTCACGCCTGGTGGTTTGCTTGCTGGCTGTGGGGTGATAGGATAGCTAGTCGGGAAAGATTTAAATAAAGCCCTGCCCCAACCATTTTAACAAAGCCCTTTCGGGAAAGTTTATTAGTGTCCCCACGATAGAACCCGAGCCCCGACTCAGTAGGACTTCTAAGATTAAATATGGTTTTACAGAGTCTACAGAGGTACAAAGGGTTCATTGCTCGCAAGAATATTCCTCACCCTCCTATTATGACAGCACAATCGAACTTGTAGTTTTGTAGCAGTTTCAACAACCCAGCCCCGCACGAATTCCAAAGAAACCTTTTCTCCAACCACGGAGACCTTATCGATCCCGAAGCACCCCGATATTTAAATGTACATCATATCTGTATAAATATATATATATATATATATACATATGTATATATATATATATATATATATATATACACGTGTATGTATGTAGACATATGTCTGTTCTTACATATATATATATATGTATATATACGAGCCTATATAATCTCCCAAAGGTTCTCCCCTTACCGAACGGGCTCGCTGCAGGCAGCCGAGATTCGTCAGACCTCGCTGAGAGGTTGGTAGTGAGGTTAGTGATGTGTGGGCATAAGTATTCCAATTTGGTTGGTCCAGAGGTTGTTTGGGTCGGGTGGGTATTTAGCTCGGACTACATAGGGCTTCGTTTGTTCAGGATTAACTATAGGTTTGTATTCCGGGCCCGAAGGCTTGGCTTGAGTCGGACTCCATAGTGCTTCGCATAGCTAGAATTCGTGTCTCGGTATTGGATGATTCTACGGCGAGAATGCAAAGTGCCGGTGGCTCTTGAGTTCCAACAAGTTGGCTTTTATGGGCTTTTCAGACGGGTTTAGCATTTCGGCGGATTTCGGCGGATTGGAGAGTGTGGGTTGTGATGTTTTTTTCGGGTGTACTTTCGCTTTAACTAGATCTGCGATCTTTTCCAGGCAGGTTCTGTTACACCTAGGAAATTATTTTTTTTTCGGGGACCACCCAAAGCCGTAACCGTATCCCAACAAAATGTCGACATTATGTTGGGATTTATCGGGATAGGGAGGTCAGCGGCCAAAACCGTAATGAGCCGTAAAAAAACCGTAGGGCGTAACGAAAGCGTAAAATCCCAACAAAAGCCCAACAAGAGGCCGTAAAAAGCCGTAGGGCTATCCCAACAAAAACCCAACAAGAAGCCGTAAGAGGTCACATTTTACAAAGAGGCCACTTTTCCAAACTGCATCCCGCATTACCAAACCATTTTATAGGTGTGCAGGCTGCAGCTCATGTGCTCCGGTGATGTCTGAGATCAAGCAGAAGCCTGTGTGTTGTGGGTGCTGTAGCTGTAGGATGGTGAGGGCTAGCAAGAAAGCCTCTCCGCCCATGGCTGGTGCAGTGGCTTGCAAGAAGGAGGTTACGGATGAGGGTTTGGAAAACCAGCTGGAGGACATACCAGCAGCTGCCGCATATAGGTGTTCTTGTTGAGCCCCCCCAAATCTCGAACATATGTGCACATGTATATACACACAAACATACCTTTCTGTAGGATCTGCAGAACATGCTCAACGAGCTGGGCAGCCCGGCTGGTAAAGCCACGCCGAAGAAGAGGCGATCTGCAACCTCCGAGAGGGTTCCGTGGCTTCGGGTAGCCCTAAACCCCCAAACCCATATAAAGCCGAGCCTCTGAAGCCCCAAACCACTAAAGCCAGCAACCCGCACTGCTCCAAACTCAAAACAAAAATTAAAACCCAAGACCCACAAAACCTTGTTATAAAGCCCATTCCTATATGTTCTCAGGATCACTATAGTACCATAATCCCATACCCCTAAACCTCGAAATACTTCGAGTTCTGCAACGGTTCCTGGGGCTATGTTTGGGTTGCCCAGGTGGGGCTTGGCGGTCATGCACAAGCCGATGATCGGTTCGTTCCGCAAAGACTCGAATCGAGGTTCAATGCAGTGGAGAATGGTGATGCAGAGTCTGGGTCTTCGCCTACCACGCTAGCCGAAACCCTCTTTCCGGCGACACAGCCGGACACGGCCCCAGTCGAACCCCGAAGTGCCTCCCGAGGGAAAAAAGCCCGGTCGCCCAAAGCACCTTCCAAGAGCAAGGACTGCATGTTGTTGAAACTAAATGGATGACAGCATGTATGAATCAATTGTTCTAAACCATAGTTAAACGCATACACATAACTATATATATGTCTATATCTGTCTCTCTTTCTCTTTCTCCTTTCCCTCTCTCTGGCTCTCTCCCCTCTCTCTCTCTTTCTTCTCTCAGGGCATATCCTCTAATTGTGTTCATGAGGCATTTGTAGATAGATAGCTAGCATATATATATATATATGTATCTATATATATATATATATATATGCCTTTATGTATGTGTGTGTGTGTATGTAGGTAGGTAGGTATCCAGCTCTCCTTTCTCTCTATCTCTTTTTCGGTCACCTAAATTTTAGGTGACCAGTCAACTATAGGATGGGCCGAAGAAGACCCCTCCACGCACTGGCTCCGGTGGGGAGTCTGATGATGATGATCTCCTGCAGCAGGAGAAAGACAACCTTCTACACCAGCTCAGGAAGATCGAGGATCAGCTCCAGAGGAAGCGAGTGAAGGATGAAGCGGCTGAGGGCCCTCCCGCAAAGTCGATCAGACGAAGCAAGTCCTCAAGCCCAAAGCCGAATCCGCCCCAGACATCACCGCCTTCGTCGACAATCCCGACCCTTAATCGTGCACTTGCAAGCTCTACCCTCAGCCTTGGCAGCTCCGGGGCAACCCCTTCGCCGTCAACTGCCCGACCGAAGCCATCGACTCGCCGAGACAGACCCGTGGCAGCCCCGTTGCGAGTTGGTGGAAAGGCCGTGCCATCTCGATCTCTTTCGTGCACTTCGTTGCCTTCCTGTGTCGGGGGCAAATCGGCCTCCGAAGCGCCAAACTACGAGGACTGGAACGACGAGGAGCCGGAGGACTACGAGGAGGACGGTGACGAGGATGGCGAGGCGAACAGTGGCAAGTACGGTATGGTCTACGACCCCAGGAACGGCAAGGCCGCTCTGTGTGTGTGTGTGCCCCACAATCAGTATTGGATTCATCTGTGCTTGCCTCTTCGCTTCTGAGTGTATAATAGTCTAAAACTGTGTACAGGGCTTGATAACTCTCTCCCGCTCTCTGTGTCGCCGTGCATGCTTCGAGTTCTCTGCTGTCGCTCTCGCTCTCTGTTTTGTTTTTGTTTTCTCTCTCTCTCTCTCTCTCTCTCTCTCTTTATCTCCATATGTCTCTCTCGCTCTCACTCTCTACATATACATATGTACATACATAAATATACACATGGTAATGTTTATGTGCAGGTGTGTGTGTGTGATCATAATAGGGTATGTGTGTGTGCATGCATGTACATGCATCTCAAAGTTTTTCGGTGCTTGGGTATGTCTGCATGTAAACACCGACATACTTCTGTATGGTTTGTCGTGATTCTTCTTTTTCATGTAGAGTAGTTGTGGTGCAACCACCACGGGCCAGGTTCTTTCCGAAGCAGCCATCGACCAACGTGTTCGCAGAGCCTGTCAAAATGGCAAAAAAAAGGAGATGTACAAGGACCTCGGCAGTCGGGAGGAGTTGACGAAGATGCTCATCTCGGCTGGGTTTTGCACAGCCCCTCACCTGATATCGTAGCAAGTGACCAACCTTTCGGATCACTTTTCTGTGTCTCCATGAAATCCAGTCAAGTTAAGGCTGCTTTCAAGCGGAATATCACCAAGTTCTCGGAGAAGACACACAAGAAGAAGACTGACACAGTTGCTGGTTGGTACACCGAGTCAGCGATGTCTGTGCAGCTGAAACTCAGCGAGCCCTGCCCTTAGTGAAACCCTGACAACAAACGAAGCTTTTCCATCCCCAAGCAGTGTCACCTCTCTCAGGGAAGAGATCAAGGAGATCGTCGATTACACCTCAACCCGACCCGCTTTGAGGAGGCGGGGTGCACGCACACAACATGAGGATTTATCGGGGTCTGTATCTCTTGCTTGTGCTGAGGAAGTACAAGTACAATGCCAAGAAGCTTCAGCATTGGGTTGACAAAGAGACCATTGGTGTGGACTCAAGCGAGACGATCAAGGGCACACGAAAGGAAGTGAGCACGAATGACAAAGAGCTTCCCAGCGAAGCTGATGGTGAGGTTTCGGACTTCGAAAAGGACGAGAAATCCGACGACGAGCACCGGCCGAGCCAGAAGAAAAGCACGCAGGAGGATGTGCAGGGTGGCATTCAATACAATCTTCTCTCTCTCTCTGTCTCTCTGTCTCTCTCTCTCTCTCTCTCTCTCTCTCTCTCTCTCTCTCTCTCTCTCTCTCTCCTCTATACATACATATCTATATATTACTTATAGTATGTACAGAGGGCCTTTAGGTTTTGCAACCCTATGCTCCATACCCCGCAGGACCTCTGCGAACGGGCCGAGAAAACGATGAGTGACCTGTTGCCCCCCATCGCCAAGATGCACGAGCTTTCCGAGAAGTTCACGAAGCCCTACAACACGGATCCGAAGCCCACCCATGCAAGGTCTCTTGTAAAACATCGTCAGGTGGTAGCCGCACGACTGTCAAGTTTTGGGGTGCCGGTGCCTATCGATTGACGATATCTGCTCAGGCATGCAAGCGAGCTTGACCGACTGGCTGGCAACATGGAGGCCGTCTACGATGCATTGGCCGAGGTTCTGGCGAACCTGAGTGCCCATGGCGAATCTGATGATCTGTCGTGCCGTGCTGGCAATACGAAGCGGTTCAATTGGGCTTGTGATGCGATGTTGCTTCTTTCCACACTCAGGTCCAAGATGCAAGATCACATCAAGAAGGCTACGGTTCTGCACCCCGGCTGTTATCTTTATCTTTTTGCTTGGCTTCTCTCTGTCTCTTTCACTCTCTCTGTCTCACTCCATCTCCCTTTCCTCTTCTTGTTTTCTGCCTAACTCTCCACCGCTTGCTCTGTCTTTATAGTCGGTTTGCTTATGTGCAAGTCAAGGATGGCCAAAGCAACTTCGAAAGAAGCTTCTTGCCAGTGTGGATCTTACATTCCCAGAGTAACCCTTCGAGCTGCAAGTATCAGAAATATCCGCACTCCCGTGATGAGGCCCCTCATCCGTGATATCGAGAAGTTGAAGAAGGCTTCTACGAAACCCAAGGGTCCAGCTACTCCAGGCCCTAAGCATGCGGCCAAATGTGCTGCCAAAGGCAAGCCGAAGAAGAAGTGAAGCAGCATTTTGCTGCTGATGTTCCAGATCAAACGATGTTCTAGTGTTTGTGCCACCTAGCAGATGATGTTGTCATGCGAGATCCTGTGCAGCAAGTCATCAGCACAGCTCTCCGATGTACGGAACTTACAGTATGTCTGTGTGTGGGTTGATATGCTAGCTGTCTGCTGCACGGGTGCATGCAAGCTCGTCGATCGGGCCTACGGGGAGGCCCTGTGGCTACCGTGAAAGAAAAAGACGCCCTCGAATGCCTTTATCTTGCAAACCTCCAACTATGCCACGCAAAAAAAACCCAAAGCCAGGTCGAGAACTGCAGCGCCTGAATGTGGCGAGGTCGCTGTCGCGAGGGGCTCCACGGCCAGTCGTGGGATCGCTGGGAGGATGGCTTGGTCGAGGATGGGTTTCTAATATAAGAGAAGGTTATACAGCCTGTATCGGGGTACAACAACCTCGGATATTGTCTCATAGTTGTATAAGGCTCTTCTGGAGTTGGCTCAGCTTTCTAAGGTTCTGCCTAGTAACCAAGGGAGTTGGGATCGTAGAAGTTAGGACCGAGGTTGGGCATTGGGGTTGTTGAGATTTGGTTTGGGGCTTTCAAGGTATTATTTTCGGTGCTATTGAATTTAAGGAGAATTGACTTTATATGTTTTCTAGTAGTTATCCTTATGGTCCCCGGGGTGGCACATATAACCCTCTCCAGAATTCAGTCAGTCACCCCTCCCCAGACCCCCAAACCCTTTAAGTATGACCCCCAAACCCTTTAAGTATACCAACTTCCTCCGATGTATCATTTTAAGGAAATCAAATAATAGCTACCCAAGGCAACAGGGGAGAGCATCTGGGCCGATGCGAAATCACGCTTGGAAGAGCCGGACCCGCCTTCTGCGAAATCGATTTATGCTAGGCTTGCCAAAGGAAGCAAGCATCGAGCTGAGAAGAATGCCTTTCGGGAGCCTCTTGGTACAACTAGTTCGATTCTACTGGTTTGGTTGTTCTCGGTTGAAAATAAAATAAAGTATGACTTTGCATCTCCGAGCATCATAAATGACAGGTTGCAGCAAAGCGGACATACTTTGCAAGTAGACATCGACTACATTCCGGTTGAAACAAGCACTGGCATCAGACAGATTCCGTGGTTGGATCCATACAAAATGGTATCTTGTTTGGCCCGGGATGCTAAACTGGAGTTTCTACA
Organism: Symbiodinium sp. CCMP2592; assembly: GCA_905221615.1. NCBI lineage: Eukaryota > Dinophyceae > Suessiales > Symbiodiniaceae > Symbiodinium > Symbiodinium sp. CCMP2592. The sequence goes on along the minus strand of CAJNDT010005557.1, from coordinate 55,201 downwards.
TGGAAAGAATAATTTGTTGGAGTGGTGGCGACGGTTCGCCAAAGTGGAGCCTGGGCATCGAGCTTTCAAGGCTGCCGCCCGTGGAGACATCTCTTTGGAGAGAACGATTCCGTTCTTTTCTCATGGAGATGAAGGCAGGGGCAAGAAAAAAAAGGGCATCTTGATATGGTCACTTCGTGGATGTGTGGGCTTCGGGACACGACAGTTTCAGGAAATGCACTCCGAGGCCGAGCAGAAAAACCGAATGGGCCTTAATATGTCTGCTAGCATGACCTCCAGGTTTCTTCATGTTGCAGTTCCAAAGGCAGTGTACGGAAAAAATGCAGAAACTGTTTGGGATGCAATTGGCCGCAACATTGCTGCATCGTACGAGCGACTTGAAACAAAGGGTTTTTTGGATGCTGATGGGAAGCATTATCATGCTGTTTGTGTTGGCCTTACTGGAGACAACCCGTTTTTGGCCAAGGTCGCCCACTTAGAGCGATCGTTCGCCAGGGTAGCCAAATCGACTGGGGAGGATGTTTCCCATGGCATCTGTTGGAGATGCCTAGCAGGAACCCCAAACGTGCCTTTTGAAAATCTGAACCTACATCCGGAGTGGAGCTACACGATCGACGAAACTCTGCCTTGGTCGCAGCTGCCACCTTTTTTGCGAGGGCTAGGCTTTGACGAAGACGACTTGAAAGCGCCACGATTTCTTGAGTTCGATATCTGGCACAATTTTCACGGAGGAACAGGGAAACATATTGCAGCCTCGACAGTGGCCGAAATACTACCCAATCTGGAAGTGGGATCTATTGATTTCAAATTTAGCATTCTTCAGCAAGCCTATGAAACCTGGCGAAAGAAGTCAAAACTGACATTGCATATTGGCCACTTTGACCGGGAACTGTTCGGGATGGAGCAGGGCTACCAAGTTCTTCCAGTTGGATGCTGGAGCAAGTTCTCGGACACTCGTGTCCTGCTTTGTTTTCTGGAAGACTTCTTGCGAGATCGGGCCCTCTACGTTCCAACAGAGATTACTGAGGAGGCTCTTATTTGTATCGCTGCTGGCAATCGAGCTTTTAGGCTGTCTTACCAAGGCGGCTATTGGCTATCTTCTGATGAAGCGAGATCCATTGGTCTGTCCGGTCTCCGGTGCTTACAATCGTATGCTAAGCTGGCTTTTGTAACACTCCAACAGTCCAGATCACGATACCCGATGATGCCCAAGAGCCACTATCTACATCACTGTTGGAGAGAGATTATCTTGGCGGCAAAGAGGCATGCTTGGGTGAGAAGCCCACTGGCCACATCAGTGCAGATGGATGAAGATTTTGTAGGACAAATGTCCCGGATGAGCAGAAGAGTAGGAAATCAGCAGTTAATGCTGAGGACTCTTCAGAGATACTTGGTGGCCGTGAACAGGGCTCTCAGCTGAAAAACATGGCGGACTCGCGATGTTTCTCCGGATCTTTCAAGACTTAAGAGGGTTTTGCTTCGGGTTTTTTCAAGCAGCCTGTCCCACCAGGAAATTAGTGTTTTTCGGAGGTTGTAAAGCGGTCGGTTTTTTAGCGAGGTCGGATTTTTATA